>CM047813.1:84825670-85211951 GCA_026214975.1 Gentiana macrophylla | reverse complement strand
CATCTTCCGCTCTATCTTTTAATAATTTCTAACAAATTAAAATTACTCGGACCACATACGAGGGGAGGGGTGCTAACAGGATGAGAATATTGCATAAAATAAACTAGGCTGACATGATTTTATTTTTTGGAATTGGTGATAATACATAAAATAATCTAGGCCGCATGCTGTGGGGAGGGCAGGTAATGGCGTGGGGATATGGAATAAAATAAACTAGGCTGCCATGATTGTTCTTCATTTTTAATAATCCATGTGACATGGTTTTATTTTTAAGCGTTGATTTTTCTTTCAAATTTTTTTTCTCACTTGGACGAAAGATTTTTTCATATCTGAGGGGATCGAATCGGATCATCCATTTCGAAGGCTGGATAAGCTGTGTGGCCAAGCTAAGGTATGGGGCATTCGCGCCGTTTGTTTAAAAGTCTTAATGTTTGACTTTTGGACTTCAGCAATTTTCCCATCATGTTTATGGGCTTAGAATGCAGGACTTTTGAACTTCCGGTCGATGTTTATCAAATCGATGGTTTAATATTTTACTATCTTAATTCGGGCCGTAAGTGAATCGTGTAAGTCTTCGCTACTCGTATTCGATTTCGTGGATGAGTTTGACATGATTTAGTTTTTTTTTTTGAGTTCGAGCGAGCATCAAATAATTAACGAGTCACTCAAGCTTTAAAATATACTTATCGAATAGCTCGTGAATTATTTATATAAATATTAATAAAATCTTCTAGAAAAATAATACTCCATAAGTTGTTTTATCTGTCGTATTTGAATTTGCATAGTTTTTATTTATGTCGTTTCATTTTGATATATCTACAATAAAAAATACGTTTAAATCTTAAAAGCTCATTTTTACCAACAAAGTATTTACATCTCATATTAAAAAATACATTTCAATAATATATTTTAAGCGTATTAATTCTTTCTTAAGGTGTGTGATTAACCTACTACGACGTATAAAAAAAAGCGTAAGAAGTACTGTTTTTTATAAACCATTAATTATTATTCTATTCAAATATTAAGCGAGTGAAGCTCAATCTGAAAATATTTTTAGAAAAACTAAATGAATTCTAAAAAAAAAAAACTAAATTACAGTGAGTAAAGTTATATCAAGTATTAAGCAGTCGAGTTTGAGCTTACCTTTCTACGACACGAGCCAAGTTTGAGTCGGTTTTCAATCAAGTCAAACTCAAATCACCAAAAGTATCAGCTATTTCGAGTTCAATTCTTGCGCTTGTCTCATCTGAATCCCATCCCGAAGCTAGAGATTTATCTATCATTTGCTCTATAAAGACTAATGATAATTTCTCACTTGTTTGGTCCTGGGAAAATTTTGTATAGATAGTGTGTATCGAATATGCACATAAAAGCAAAAAAGGAAAAAGCAAAATCTAAAGGGTTAAAATCGGTAAATCTGAAGAATAAAAAAATAATGCATAATAATCAGTTCTATACAAAATCAAAAGCGATGGTGGCATGTCCATCATAATGACAAAATCTGGAATAAACATTCATGTTAAAACAAGCATTTCTTGTATCTCTACTATGACCTCACGAGTGACATAAAATAGAGTCACCGAAAGATCAATACACCAAAATTTCATAGGAGATGATCTCTATCGTCCACTAATCGCCCAACAAGCGACAAATGAATAATGAGTAAAAAAATTCTATTACAAAGACTCACTATTGAAGAGCTATCGCCTTGGCAATCGCATTCACGACATGTGTACAGACACGTGTCGTAATGTGATGGGGCAAGTGATAACTCGCTTGATGCATAGAGTCTCTGCGGTAGGAGTTCTCCGCAGCATAGCAAGTCTAATCGAGAGCTTGACATCCCCTACGATGAAGCTGGTTTATAAGAACAACGATAACATACTTGGACCGGAATCGATGAGTCATCCGAGACCAACAACGAGCGGAGGAGCCCGGCGTCTCGGTTATCGATATCTGAGATGGTTCAAGGTGACATTTTGTGGCAATGGCGGAGGCGGGAACCGGCGGTAGTAGTAGCATCTACATTTCTTTGGTAAATTCGATAAAAATCACGATCTGGATGTGGCGGAGCGCGGTGGTTCCCGCCCGTCATCGTCGCCGCCACCAATAGCGTACACATTGTTGTAACTTTCGAATCTGGTGACTTTGGAACTTGAATCCTAGCGATCGTGGTGTATCTGCACACAAAATTATGCATTTTAGGAGTATATTGTGCAGCGAACTTTTTAGGTGGTGACTCGTGGGAGTTAAGCATAAAAGCTCGCGTGCTTTTACTGTGTTGTCATTAACAGCGTAAAAACCACAGTATCTTTGTAACCGTACATGCGAGAACACACAAACAAGAGGCGGACCTATGTAGGGCCCTTTGCCCCTCGGCTCAGAGAAAAATTACTATTATATGTATTTCATCGGTACTTTTAAATTTTATATTTGGTCAGCTACCCTAATCAATAACGTCATTGCCCTCTTTTGCGAAAATTTTGGGTGGACCCTACATTACAAATTTCCATAGTGTACCTGATCGACCCGTAACAAAGGGATAAAGACATTTTTGGTCCATACGTTTTAGTGGTTTTGCACTACTATCATAATGTTTCATCTTGGCACTTTTACCGCCTTGACTATGATGTAGCGTGCCCAACATCAGCATTGAAGGTACATGGCAAAAGCCATTTGGAAGGTAATAGAAAAGGCATATTTTGGGGTAAAAGTGTCGAATCATGAAAAAGAAAGGACTAAAAGCGCTTTATCACGAAATCAAAATCAAAAGGAGTTGCATTTGGCTCGCTTACTTGATCTCAGCGTAAGGATGATTCATTTTACGACAAAGTAGCTTCCAAAATCAATGAACTTTGATCGTGATAATAAAAAAAAAAACAGTTTTAATCCATGTATTGAATGTAGGAGACAAGCCCTTTTTGGTATCTGAATACGAACTACTATCTCCATCCCAATTTATCCGGCATTTTAGACTTATTTTTACGCATATTAAGAAACATAATAAATGATCCACTTTTACCTTATATGGACTACATTGCCCTTTCTTTCTCATATCCATAAATGCGGTTGTTGTATCAATAAGCAGTGGCAAAAGGAGTAGAATAAGAAAAGTAGTTTATGCGCCCGTTCCGGACACGAGTTCTTATCCGGAAATCGAAGCGTTAAACGCACGCGTAATATTAAATAAATAATATTACCGTAAGCCTCTACTACGTCGTATCAAATGAAAGCAATCGGAAGCTAAAAGACTCGGGTAATTTTTTCCAAACATCGAGAATAGAAATAAAGAACTAAGAGGAAATGTAACTTTATTACATTGAAATGAAACCAACGAATCCAAAAGTACTAGAAGTAAACTACGAGAATCAATAAAATCCAAGTCTAAGGCATAAATGAAATAAATGATAAATAGTAAACAAGGTCTTCAACTCCGGCGTCCTCAAGCGTCATCATCCAGGGAATGTCGCACACTCAGGAAAATTTGTCCATCTACGGTAACATTACCCTTGACAATGTGCGCTGCTTGCTAATCAATGTGCATACGTTGGCGCGCAAACACCTAAAACATGCTTTTATGCACTTTTTGATCTCTACACCAATCAAACATGTTCAACATCAAAATACTCAGAAAAATAGCAGAAAAAGATGAATTTTATCTACCATAACAAACCTAAATCCTTAGGCAACACGAAGGCATGATTTCTAACATAAAATCATATCAAACCTTAACATAAAACCTAATAACCCATAAATTAACTTGTAGGAAGATCCTCTTACCTTTAGCAAGCTATTCCAAACCACAAAACTTAGAAAAATAGCAGAAAAACAACATGAAAATCAAAACTTTCTCATGTCTAACACCCATAATCCATAATCAACATCTAGGTAAATTCTTGCTATGAAAGCAGCAAAAGCGTGATCTAACTACTCTCGACCATAATTAGATTGTAGGAAAAACTGCTTACCTTAAGCAAGCTATTCCAAAATCAAAGCTCGAAAAAGGCGACGACAAAGCGATCTTTTACGCAGCAAACCTATATGATCAATCCAATTTGCATCACAAATCGATCACACAATTCAAGCGATTAAACTACGAAGGTATGAGTTTTGATCCATCAAAACTCATCAAAACAACAGGTAATTCGAGTTTCATACCTTGAGAAAATCTCAACTTTACGCTCTGAGAGCAGCGCTCTCCTTATAGCGATTCCGATGCTTCTCTCGGCGAAAGCGGTTTAGAATTGACTTAGATATCGATGAAAGTATCTCGGCCTCTTCCTATTTCTCTTACACACTGACAACTCGAATTTTGGAGGTGAAAAATCATATTAAAATCTTAAGGGTGTGATTAGGTTGATTTTCCCTTAAATAGGAAAAATCTCATAATTACCTAATTCATGATTTTCCTTAATCACCTTCTACTAACAATGATTTCCTTCCTTAATATACATATAATTTTGAGATTATATATATATAAATAATAAATACTTAAACTCGAATAAAAGGGGCAGACCCAATATTTCGTTTACGCAAAATGACACGTCTGCCACTTTCGAAAATCGGAATATTACATTCTTCCCCCCATAAAGGAGTTTAGTCCTCGAAAACTAGAACATACTTGGTAAGTCCATAAAATCACGGGAACTCGTGATCATATCGTCCTCAACTTCCCAAGTAGCTTCATCCGGTGAATGATTTCTCCATTGCACGAACCAAAGGAATCAACCGTAAGCTTAATCATCTTTTCTCTCCGGTCCAAAATTACGATCGGTGTCTCGTCATACGATAGATTGTCTTGAAGAATCTCCGGATCAGCGATGAGTCTCAACATCCGTCTGGTCAAACACTTCTTCAACATCGAGACATGAAACACGTTGTGGACTCTTGACATGGATTCCGGTAACTTAAGCTTATAAGCCAGCGGTCCAACTCGTTCGATATCTCAAAGGTCCAAGCGTGCCTGGGGCTTAGCTTTCCCTTTTGTCCAAAGCGTTTCACTCCCTTCATTGGTGTGGCTCGTAGATAAACTCTTTCACCAACGTCAAACTCTAAAGGCCTTCTCTAACAACATCGCCCAACTCTTGTCTATCTTGAGCGCCTTGATTCTTCTTGACTAAGCGAACCCTTTCTTTAGCTTGCTCAGACCAATTCCGGCCGGTGATTTGTCTTCCCCGACTTCATCCCGAGCAGTGGCGTTCTACATCTTCTCCCATCTGATTAGCTCAAGCGGTGGCATGCTATACTTGCATGATAATTTGTTGTTGTAAGCAAACTCCGCTCTTGGTAGGTAATCATCCCATGATCCGCCTACTTCCAAAACACAAGCTCTCAACATATCTTCAAGTGTTTGGATAGTTCTTCCGGATTGTCCATCATGCGAGGATGAAAGGCCGCACTCAAATCAACTTGGTTCGAAAATTTGCTTGTAAACTTTTCCAAAACCCATTGCCGAACCTCGAATCACGATCCGAAACTATCGAGTTAGGTACTCCGTGTAACTTCACTATATTATCCAAGTATAGTGTCGTCATTTTCTTCAAGGGCATATCGACCTTATACGGTAAGAAGTGGCGGATTTGGTCAATCTATCCACAATCACCCAAATCGCATCATTACGCCTCTCGTCTTAGGTAAACCGGTGATGAAGTCCATAGTGATCTTATCCCGCTTCCATTCCGGGATATCCAGCGGCTTAAGCATTCCTCCGGTCTTCATGTTACGCTTAACGCTTTTGACAAGTGTCACGTTCGACCACGAACCTAGCTATTTCCAACCGCCGAGGCCACCAAAACTTTTCCTTCAAGTCTCTGTACATTTTAGTAGCTCCCGGATGAGCGCCAAAAGCGATTCTATGTGCCTCTTCCATGACTCTCTGTCTTAAATCACCAACATTAGGCACACACAAGCGATCCTGGTACCAAATGTTTCCATTCTTGTCTAACACGTAACCTATTGTAGGCTTTTCCTACTTAACTTCGCTTCAAGTCAAGCAAAGCGGGTCTTCATCTTGCTTCCACGAATATCATCCATCAACTCGGACCTCGCTAACAAAGGTGCCACAAGCGCCGGTCTTCAATCGATCAAAGCCGGTTCTCAACCCATCTAACCTTTACGCAACATCTTGACACTTGAAAGCGTAAACCTTTGGTTTACTGCTCAAAACATCGGCTACTACATTAGCTTTACCGGATAGTGCTGAATCTCAAATCGTAATCCTTAACAAACTCTAACCATCTCCTTTGCCTCGTATTGATTCTCTTGGGTAAAGAAATACTTCAAGCTCTTGTGATCGGTGAAGATCTGGCCTTAACTCCATACAAATAGTGCCTCCAGGATCTTCAAGGCAAACACAAGCTAACTGCTAACTCCAAGTCGTGGGTTGGGTAATTCTTCTCATGCACCTTCATTTGTCTAGATGCATAAGCAATTACCTTCCCTCACTGCATCAACACACAACCCAAACCTTGTCCCGAAGCATCCGTGTAAGCGTCATAATTATCAAAGATCTCGGGCCCTTAAAGCGGGGCTGTAGTCAACCTCTTTTCAGCGTCTCAAAAGCCTCTTCACACTCCTTTGGTCCCTCGAACTTTACATTCTTTTGAGTGAGCGGGTGCGTGGTGTAGCTATTTTGAGAAGTCTTGCACAAACTTCTATAATAGCCCGACCAAACCGAGAAAACTTCTAACCTACAAAATGGTAGTCGATCTGGACCACTTCTCATTTGCTTCAATCTTGGCGGGATCAACCTTAATGCCATCTCGAAATTACATGACCCAAGAAACTCACTTGATCTAACCAAAAGTCACACTTGAGAACTTAGCATACTGGCGGTTCTTCTTCAAAGTATCGACACTATCTTTAAGTGCTCTTCGTGTTCTTTCTCATCCTTAGAGTACACTAGGATATCATTAATGAACACTATCACAAAGTTATCCAAGTATGGCATGAAAACACTGTTGCATTAAATCCATAAATCTTGATGGGGCATTAGTGAGTCAAAAGGCATGACTAAGAACTCATAATGTCCATACCTCGTACTAAAAATTTGTCTTGGTATATACGCTACCTTGATCTTCAATTGATGATAACCCGACCTAAGATCGATCTTGGAAAACACTCTCTTGCCTTATAGTTGGTTAAACAAATCATCAATCCTCGGCAAAGGTACTTGTTCTTGATGGTAAGATTATTCAATGCTCTGTAATCTATACACATCCTCATGCTACCATCTTTCTTCTTCACAAACAACAACTTTGGGGCTCACTAAGGCGAAGTACTAGGCTGAATTATATTCCTCTCGAGCATATCCTTAAGTTGAGCTTTCAACTCTTTCAATTCAGCCGGTGCCATTCTATAGGGTGCCTTAGCAAGCTAGTGCCGCTCGGGTATCAACTTAATCTCAAATTCAATCTCCTATCCGGCATGTTTTTCTGGTAACTCTTGGAAACACTTCCGGATATTCATGACTCTGGGGTTTCCTCAACTTAGGCTTTGCTTGTTCCACATCCACTGCGTACAACAAGTAGCCTTCACAACCTTTCCGACAAGCTCTTATAGCCTTAACCGCTGAAATTATAGGGTGCTGCTTCTTACTAGGCTTGTAAACGTTACCCTGATAAGTCTTATCTGACTTTCCCGGTATCTTAAAGGTCACTCTCTTTTCTCTACAATCCAAATGGACAAAATTCTCGGATAGCCAATCCATTCCAAGAATCACATCAAAATCTGAAAAGTCCAAAACCGTAAAGTCACTCTTGCAACGATACGTTCCAACTCGAACATCTACTTGCGGCATCAACTTGGTTACCTTAGTCACTTTCCCTAAGGGTGTTGTTAGCTCCAAAGTGTTTCTTAAAGGTTCATTTGGTAAGTTAAGTTTCTTAGCTATCTTAGTTGACACAAAAGTATTAGGCGCTCCCGTATCAAACAATGCCGTGACCACTAAGTTGTCTAACATTATTGTACCTAGGATGTGAATTCATTTATTTAAATACAATACAACATGATTTAAATCATGCTATAAGGTACTCTAATAAATTATAATAACAATAAAGGTACCTGATATAACGTTATCATCTGGCTCCGTCATCTCTGCATCCACTGCAAAGACTCGGCCCAGGCGACTTGGGCGCCTTTCCCATTTCCTTGTCTCGATTACTTGTAGGACCCTTTGCCGGACAATTCTTGGCAAAATGTCCGTCTCTCCACAAAGATAACAGCCGTTTGTATGAACTCGGCACTCACCCAGTGATTCTATTGCACTTAGGGCAAAGTGGTACCCGGTTGGAGGTTTACTCATTGCGAGGGCTGTTGTCTTCTTCAAATTATGTTGCGGTGCTCCTATTCTTGCCTTGGCTTGTTTCTAAAACTCCTCTTGTTCCCAATGACAAGCTGTAGCTTCTTTGAATGTCTCCACCTCTAAGGCCTTATTCAACAACTCGGCCATATTCTTGCATTGTGAAACCCAACATGCGATTTGTATTTGATAGGATAGGCCTTCCTTGTAAAGGGCCATCTTTCTTTCTTCAACCTTCATCAACTCGGGTAGAATCTTTTAACTCGTTAAACTTGTTGGTGTCTTGAGTTTCTTTGTCATATAGTTACCACAGCTTAAGTTTCAAAAGCGACTTGCCATATGCATGCTTGCTTTTCTGGAAAATACTCGTTATAAAACATCACCTTGAAGCCTTCCCAATCCGTTACCTTGCCATTCTTTGCTCTGTATGGCGTCGATCCAAGCTTAATTTGCACCTAACGAGGAAACTAACCGCCAGCCTGGGCCATCTCAGGTCGAGGAACATGTATATTCTGCAAGCCTTTTAAAGCCTCTTAACCATTCTTGACCTTTGAATGTTCCACGTTCCCAAAGAAGTCTTGAACCTGTTTCTTCTCAACCTCGTATACCCAGTCAATCGGTGGTGCTTGCTTGAAAACCGCCCCTAGCGGTGGGGCTTGCGGATAAGCGGAGGGTATCAAAAGGTATCCACTAACTGCTTGAAATCTTGGTGTTGGTGGAAACCGTAGGGTGGGTAGCCAAAGCATTGTTGATGGTCAAAGCAGGGTGAAGGTGAGTCTGATGGGTCGAGGAGTATGACCCCTTTGGAGGAGGTAAAGGTGCGATCTTTCTTGATGATGGAAAGCGGTGGCGAGGGTGGCTCTTTGGAGGTGGATAAATACTAGAATTCTTTGAAGTCACGTGGCGGTGGAATGTCTCCCCCTCTGGTGACTCGTATAGGTGCTTCTCCGGGTTCTCCATAGATGTAGTTATACCTTGGTGGAGGGTAGCTCAGCGGTGGCGGTACTAAACCATTTGGAACTTCACTTACCAATGGCGGCCGAACTTCCCACATGCCATTGTGGGCGTTGCTCTGATGAGTTCGCGGTGACAAGCCTCTTTGAGATCGTGGTGTAGGGGTTGCGGTATGAGGGGTGGAGTGGGGCTCGGATGTGGTGAAGGATTACGCCTCACTAACCGCCTCGGCAACAAGCGGTGTATGACTTTCTCGTCGAGCCGCGACGGGCTTTGCTCGGTTCTAGTGAACACCATCACGATGATCAAAGAAAACGAGCGTTACTACGCGGATCTAAAGGAAACTTATCTTAAAGAAGGAAGCCTAAAGATGCTTTCTCTACGATACCAAGCTATGCGCCCGTTCCGGACACGAGTCCTTATCCGGAAATCGAAGCGTTAAACACGCATAATATTAAATAAATAATATTACACGTAAGCCTCTACTCGTCGTATCAAATGAAAGCAAGCGGAAGCTAAAAGACTGGGTAATTTTTCCAAACATCTCGAGAATAGAAATAAAGAACTAAAGAGAAATGTAACTTTATTACATTGAAATGAAACCAACAAAATCAAAAGTACTAGAAGTAAACTACGAGAATCAATAAAATCCAAGTCTAAGGCATAAATGAAATAAATGATAAATAGTAAACAAGGTCTTCAACTCCGGCGTCCTCAAGCGTCATCATCGAAGTCCTCCTCAGAAATCTCCACTAACTTTGTTCGTCTTCTCTCCCCAAACACATAAATAAACATGCATTTGAGGTAAGTACATTGTACAAAGTAAGTAGAAGCTACAATTCAATTAAGGTTATTATTAAAGATATTATCTTAGTGAGACCGACTCAATTTAGGGTTCACCGTGTCCATCAACACGTCATGACTAAACATTTCTAACTTAGCTTATCTTTGTTACATCACTACTCAAGGACCTTTGTGCATGGCGTTCATCGGCTGAAAGATATACTTGCTAACTAACGGTGATTAGCACCGATTAGCTCGGGGTCTCCCGGTATGCGTATCGTCCGATGAATTTCCTCCACTACCCTTGGCCGTTTAAGGCGATGGCGTTGTTCACCTTTTTGAGCGTATCACATCGCCCGATATGAAATAGTGCCTAACCGAGAATAAATAGCGTTTTAGCTTTTATACTGCGTATGTAATTATTAATGTGAATTAACTAACCGCCTAAGTGTTTTGAGAATAAAACTCACCCCTAACCACTCTACTCCCTCACTTAGGCGACTAGACATCACATCTTAACAATTACCACGGACATTGGTGAACACTAGTTCATCAAAGCACAAACCACTTTCATGCCGCTTCCAGCGGATCGAACTTCCACTCCCTTTAAAGTACATTCGGTGTTTTAAGCGAGCGAATCGGAAGTTCAATCGAAGCTTGTTTATGGTTAATTAATGTTATTATATCAAGAAACAACATTTAAAATCCCAAACATATCTTAAAATAGCTTATTTATCAAAGCAGGGGCAATGTGCGCTTTGCTCAGGGAATGTGTGCACATTGAGGCGAAATTACATTCAGCCCGGCCAGTGTGTGCACATTCCAGGGAATGTCGCACACTCAAGCTAATCCATCTCTGATAACATTCTGCTTCGGCAATGTGCACACTGCTAATCTAATCAATGTCGCACATTGGCGCACAAACACCCTAAAACACGCTTTTATACACTTTTAGATCTCTACACCAATCCAAACATGTTCAACATCAAAAGTGTATAAAACAGCTTTATACACTTTTTGTATAGATAGTGTGTATCGAATATGCACATAAAAGCAAAAAAGGAAAAAGCAAAATCTAAAGGGTTAAAATCGGTAAATCGAAGAATAAAAAAATAATGCATAATAATCGAGTTCTATACAAAATCAAAAGCGATGGTGGCATGTCCATCATAATGACAAAATCTGGAATAAACATTCATGTTAAAACAAGCATTTCTTGTATCTCTATGACCTCACGAGTGACATAAAATAGAGTCACGAAAGATCAATACACCAAAATTTCATAGGAGATGATCTCTATAGTCACTAATCGCGTAACAAGCGACAAATGAATAATGAGTAAAAAAAAATTCTATTACAAAGACTCCACTATTGAAGAGCTATCGCCTTGCTTCAATCACATTCGACATGTATCTAGAGACACGTGTCGTAATGTGATGGGCAATGATAACTCTTGATGCATATAGTCTCTGCGGTAGGAGTTCTCCCACAACATAGCAAGTCTAATCGAGAGCTTGGCATCCCTACGATGGCTGGTTTATAAAGAACAACGATAACATACTTGGACCGGAATCGATGAGTCATCCCGAGACCAACAACCCGAGCGGAGGAGCCCCGGCGTCTCTCGGTTATCGATATCTGAGATGGTTCAAGGTGACATTTTGTGGCAATGGCGGGAGGCGGGAACCGGCGGTAGTAGTAGCATCTCTGTTTCTTTGGTAAATTCGATAAAAATCACGATGCGGATGTGGCGGAGCGCGGTGGTTCCGCCCGTCATCGTCGCCGCCACCAATAGCGTACACATTGTTGTAACTTCGAATCGGTGACTTTGGAACTTGAATCCTACAATGATCGCTTGTTTGTATCTGCACACAAAATTATGCATTTTAGGAGTATATTGTGTGCAGCGAACTTTTTAGGTGGTGACTCCATGGGAGTTAAGCATAAAAGCTCGCGTGCTTTTACTGTGTTGTCATTAACAGCGTAAAAAACCACCAGTATCTTTGTAACCGTACATCAGAACACTACAAACAAGAGGCGAGACCTATGTAGGGCCACTTTGCCCCTCGGCTCAGAGAAAAATTACTATTATATGTATTTCATCGGTACTTTTAAATTTTATATTTGGTCCCCACTACTACTAATCAATAACGTCATTGCCCTCTTTACCGAAAATTTTGGGTGGACCCTACATACAAATTTCCCATAGTGTACACAATCGACCCATAACAAAGGGATAAAGACATTTTTGGTCCATACATTTTAGTGGTTTTGCACTTCTATCATAATGTTTCATCTTGGCATTTTACCCTTGGCTATGATGTAGCGTGCCCAACATCTAGCATTGAAGGTACATGGCAAAAGCCATTGGAAGGTAATAGAAAAAGGCATATTTTGGGGTAAAAGTGTCGAGAATCATGAAAAAGAAAGGACTAAAAGCGCCTTTATCACGAAATCAAAATCAAAAGGAGTTGCCATTGGCTCTCTTACTTGATCTCAGCGTAAGGATGATTCATTTCGACAAAGTAGCTTCCAAAATCAATGAACTGATCAGTGATAATAAAAAAAAACACAGTTTTAATCCATGTATTGAATGTAGGAGACAAGCCCTTTTTGGTATCACGAATCGAACTACTATCTCCATCCCAATTTATCCGGCATTTTAGACTTATTTTTCGCATATTAGAAACATAATAAATGATCCACTTTTACCTTATATGGACTACATTGCCCTTTCTTTCTCATATCCATAAATCGGTTGTTGTATCAATAAGCAGTGGCAAAGGAGTAGAATAAGAAAAGTAGTTATGCGCCCGTTCGGACACGAGTTCTTATCAGGAAATCGAAGCGTTAAGCGCGCATAATATTAAATAAATAATATTACCGTAAGCCTCTACTCTACGTCGTATCAAATGAAAGCAATCGGAAGCTAAAAGACTCGGGTAATTTTTCCAAACATCTCGAGAATAGAAATAAAGAACTAAGAGAAATGTAACTTTATTACATTGAAATGAAACCAACGAATCAAAAGTACTAGAAGTAAACTACAGAATCAATAAAATCCAAGTCTAAGGCATAAATGAAATAAATGATAAATAGTAAACAAGGTCTTCAACTCCGGCGTCCTCAAGCGTCATCATCCAGGGAATGTCGCACACTCGGAAAATTTGTCCATCTACGGTAACATTGCAGCTTGACAATGTGCGCGCTGCTTTGCTAATCAATGTGCGCACATTGGCGCACCAAACACCCTAAAACACGCTTTTATGCACTTTTCGATCTCTACACCAATCCAAACATGTTCAACATCAAAATACTCAGAAAAATAGCAGAAAAAGATGAATTTTATCTACCATAACAAACCTAAATCCTTAGGCAACACGAAGGCATGATTTCTAACATAAAATCATATCAAACCTTAACATAAAACCTAATAACCCATAAATTAACTTGTAGGAAGATCCTCTTACCTTTAGCAAGCTATTCCAAACCACAAAACTTAGAAAAATAGCAGAAAAACAACATGAAAATCAAAACTTTCTCATGTCCTAACACCATAATCCATAATCAACATCTAGGTAAATTCTTGCTATGAAAGCGCTTCAAAAGCGTGATCTAACTACTCTCAACCATAATTAGATTGTAGGAAAAGCTTCTTACCTTAAGCAAGCTATTGCAAAATCAAAGCTCGAAAAGGACATGACAAAGCGATCTCTTTTGCGCAGCAAACCTATATGATCAATCGAATTTGCATCACAAATCGATCACACAATTCAAAGCGATTAAACTACGAAAGGTATGAGTTTTGATCCATCAAAACTCATCAAAACAGCAGGTAATTCGAGTTTCATACCTTGAGAAAATCTCAACTTTACGCTTTCTGAGAGCAGCGCTCTCCTTATAGCGATTCGATGCTTCTCTCTAAAGCGAAAGCGGTTTAGAATTGACTTAGATATCGATGAAAGTATTTGACCTCTTCCTATTTCTCTTACACACACAACTCGAATTTTGGAGGTGAAAAATCAGATTAAAATCTTAAGGGTGTGATTAGGTTGATTTTCCTTAAATAGGAAAAATCTCATAATTACCTAATTCATTTGATTTTCCTTAATCACCCTTCTACTAACAATCAGATTTCCTTCCTTAATATACATATAATTTTGAGATTATATATATATAAATAATAAATACTTAAACTCGAATAAAGGAGGCAAACCCGATATTTCGTTTTTCGTAAAATGGCGTATCTGTAGCTACCGAAAATTGGAGTATTACAGTAGTACTATATACTGCATCAGTTTTATACTTTGAAAATATGGGAATACATAAATCGTTAAAGTGACAGATATAACAGGACGGAGACATTAATAAAAAGTAATATTGAACCCTTGTAGGCAAGCAGATGACAAGAATAAATTGGGAAATTCAGTTAATGATAAACTTTGGCAAGAAAGAACCAATCATTTCTTTACTCTACAAAAATGCAATGAGCTTCAATGGATTTCAAGTGTATAAATTAAATTATCTGATGAGATTTACAGCATTAGATACAACTTTTCCTTTTTCACTACTACTCTAAGGAGACCAAATATACTAAATACTTAACCAAAAATACATATATACACTTAATGCTATTCCTTTACAATGCATCTTACAAAACTAGTAACAATATCACATCAAAAAATTCACAACTGCTATCTTACAGAGTTGGTTTGAAACATAAACCGTCGCCATAAAAGCCGTTTCAGCTCAAGCAATGAGCAGAGCAATCAAGAAAGCATATGAAAGACACGATCATGTATTCTATTCGATATGAATGAAATAAAGAAGCGAGCAACATTCAATAACTTTTCACACAGAGTTCAAGTAACCAAGCGTTGCAAGACATTTAATGTACTAGAAGGCATGGAAGGAAATTATAAGAAGATTCTGATACCCTAATGTGATTTAGGGTTTGGTTTACGATATGACAAACTGTGAGATGTTTAAATGAGGTCAAAATTCACTGGAGGATTTAGGTCAAAATGGAAGAAAATTAAAGGTGATATCGAAGTCAAGAGAAGTGATACATGCAATCAGGGATGGTTTTAGTCAAGGTGAGGATCACGGGAAAATATGCCTTTTCAGTGGAAAAATAGAAAATAAACAATGAACTGAAATATTGAGTTTATTCACTTTCAATCTCAGATGGGTTTACAATTGATCAATGATCCTGTATATAAAGCCTAAAGCCATGCGGCTTGATCACAACTTTAAATAAAAGATAAACTCTACTACTACATAATTTATCACTTATTTAAATAATGTTTATCACTTATTTAAATAGTGCTTGATTTAAATAATGTCTATCACTTATTTAAATAATGCTTGAGATAAATACACCTAACTTAATCACCTTTTTCTCTTTGAACAAATAACCAAAGTGTCATCCTAGTCACCACTCCTTATCACTCCACACCTTATCACTCCAGCACATCATGTTTGTCGGATTTTGTGTGTTTTGTGTTGGTGCCTTGCATTACTTCCTCAAGAGCATTTTGAGCTGCAGCTGAATGTTTAATACCCTCCCTCAAAGTTGGCCGGGGGAGGAGGCCAAGTTTGGGCGAGCAGAAGATGAGGGTGGCTTTCGACATAGGTTTGGTGAAGATGTCGGCAACTTTGGTGCGGTAGGGATGTGCTTGGTGACAAGTTGACCTCGGGCTACTGTTCATGAGACAAAATGGTAATCAAGCTCGATGTGTTTACTCCGAGCATGAAAAGCGGGATTGACGGACAAGTAAAGCGGCGAGATTATCACGATAAAGAACCGGCGGATGTTGGGTGGAAGACCTAGGTTGTTCAAGATGAAGGTCAACCGAGTCAATTCGGCGGTGTGAGCCATAGGCGATATTCGACTTACGTAGTGGCGGGAAGCGTGTGTTGTTTTTGGCGCGCAAGAAATCAAAGTGGATCAGAAATGTGCAATATCCGGTGGTGGGCGGCGGGTTAGCGAGCGGCCGGCCCGATCGCATCAGTAGGCGAGAGAGTTGCGAGAGAGCTATTGGAGGCGAGAGATGCCTTGGGAAATGGTCCGCTTTAACAAAGCGAAGGATCGGCGAACCAGGTGAGATGATGAGTAGCGAGGGCTTGCATGTCTTGAGAGACAAAGTTTACCTTTGTATGCTAGATGCAGTCGAGTAAGTGTGAGGTATTGTAGAGCTCCAACCAAGCACATGCGATCAGAGCAGAAGAGGCTGGTGTGTGTGGATGCTTCAATTTGGAGTCCACGGGGTGGGGGTGGTTTCTGATCCGACATCGAGCTCGTTCAAGTATGGTGTGGGCATAATGAGGCAGGAAAGGTGTAGTCCAATGTTGGTGTCTTTGAACACATGCATGCCAAGAAAATGGTGCACTGAGGCCTAAGCCTTCATGGCAAACTCTTTCTTTGAGAGAGAGATGAAGGAGTCCACACGTGATGCGATTGAACTTTGTCAAGAGGATATCATCTACATGAAGCGACAAAACTAGCACTTGGTGGTTAGTTTGATAGATAAATAGAGATGGATCAGACAAGCTACATTTAAAGCCATAGCACAAGAGAAAGGTACTAAATCTATCAAACCAGGCCCTGGGGGCCTGTTTCAACCCATATAAAGCCCTATGTATTTTGCAAACATGATTAGGGAATTGTGGATCAATCATACCAGGAGGTTGATCCATGTAGACGTCTTCGTTGATATAACCATGTAAGAAAGTGTTTTTTACATCTAATTGCTTGATAGGCCATTTAGAATGTAGGGCAACACAGAGAATCAATCTGATGGTCCCTGGTTTGATTACAGGGGAGAAAGTTTCCAAATAGTCTATACCATCTATTTGATGATACCCTTTGGCCACAAGTCTGGCCTTAAGTCTATCTAGCATACCATCGACCTTGAGTTTAGTTTTGAAAACCCATTTAGAGCCAATAATGTGCATGTGAGGTGTCTTAGGTACTAAGGTCAGGTCTTATTGGTAGCTAGAAGCTGACTAGTTCTTCCAACATGGCATTTTCCACCAGGGTGTTTCAAAGCGATTTGGTGAAGTAGGTTACAGTGGAACATGTGTGTAGAGGGCGGTGGAGGGCATATTTAGGATTGGGTTTGAAGATCCCATGATGTGATCACAGTAGTTATAGTGTTGGTCTCGAGGTTGGTGAGGATATGGGGGTTTTCTGGATATGGTGAGTGTATCAGGACTTGTTAGTCTTCTTTGGAGGTGTAGGAGGGGTGGTTGGTGATTCGGGGATGTTGTGTGCTCTGAATCCCACGAGGGTAGTGCTTGATCTCGAAGTTGTGTCTGTGGGGGACTTGTTGGTGATCGAGTGCGGCATGTGGTATGAGTCCTCGAGGGTGGTGGACTCTCGAGAGGTTGTGGTAGGTTCGAGGTTGATGTGGGGTGTGTGAGGATGAATCGAGGTTGGTGTGTGTGTTTTGTGAGGATGAATCGGGTTGGGGTGTGTCTTGTGGTGTGTTTGGTGCTTGAGTGCTGGCTATGATATGTGAGTTTGGTGGAGTGCGTGTGATGGTTTTGTTCATGTGGCATGGGGTATTAGTTGTAGGTGAGTCGAGTTGTGAGGGATCGAGGTTTAAACACATCTTCTATATATGAGGGTTTGACATGGGAGTTTTTGAGGTGGTCCTTGTAGGGCAGTGAGGTTTCATCAAAGGTTACATGTCTAGAGATGTAGGTTTTTCTAGTTGGAGGATGATAACATTTGTAACCTTTATGTTTAGTTCTTTGTAGCCTATGAAGACATATGGTATGGTTTTAGGGTCAAACTTGTTATTTTGTGTCCCAGTGCGGGGGTAACATTTGGATCCAAACACCCTTAGAGAGGCATAGTCAGGTGGAGTCTGGTGCAAAATCTGATAGGGAGTTTCAAAGTTTAAAGGTGAGGTAGGTAACTTTGTTCATTATATAGGCTACTTGATTGCAAAGGCTTACGGCCATAGATAAAGAGGGTCTCTTTGTGGAAGAGCATGGTTAATCTAACTCCCTTATTGTCCTATGCCTCCTTTCTACGGACCTTTGTTTGTTACGGTGTGTGTGGGCGAGGAAATGTAGTGCATCATCCCTTTGTTTAAGAAGTGCTCTTTTAAGGGATTGTTTAGGAATTCTCCTAAATCCATCTGAATGAAAGATCTTTATCATTTGTTAAGCGGCGCTTGAACATATTTTTCAAAAGCAAGATAAGTATTGAAAAAAATCGACTTGTGTTTTAGTGGAACTAACCATGTATATTTGGAAAAATCATCAACAAAACATGCATAATAATAGAATTTTCCTAAAGAAACAAGCTGAATTTTGCCCCCATAAGTCCTGATGTATCAAATCAAATATGTCCTTGCTTTTATGTTGAGAATCATAAAAGGCGACTTATTTAACTTCACTAGCCCGACAACTTTCACGGATCGATCTGTGTTTATTTTTCCTAACACTTGAATGAGTCCTTTATTTTTAACCGTTGAGCTTTGCTAATTGAGAGTGTCTAGTCTTTGGTGCCATGTCTCTCTCTTGTTCGACTTTGAATCTGTTAGAGTAGAGAAATTTGTAGGTGTCTTTGGACCAAGTGTATAGATCACTGTCCTTCTCCTGTCTTGATGTAGTTCTGTTTCCTTTTCCTTCACATTAAAACCATGATTAGTGAATTCACGACTTACAGGAAGGTAGTGCAGTGAGTTGTCCCAGCGAAAGGAGATTTGTCTTTAAATCTGGAACTAACGATTACATCATGAAGTGGAAATTTGTTTTGTTGGTTTTTGTGAGACACACCTTCCCGATTCCATGTATGAGAAGGTGTGTTCCATTTCAATAATAACATAATCACTTCCTTTGTAGGGTTTAATGTTTGAGAGCATACGAGTTATGAGCCATGTGATTTGAAGCTCCGGTGTCCATGGTCCATGTCCATTCGATTGTGCGCTCTTGAGTTGTCTAGTGTCGAGTGCAAGTGCTTGTGGAAGAGTGTTTGCCTCTTGATCAGTCTTCTTTGGCACCTTTGTGAGACTTTGGCAATGTGTCACAGGACTCCACGGTATTAGTAGTCTCGTTTTGTACATCTCTCTTTTCTGCATTTGTCATCTTCCTTTTGTCCTTGGTGGTCCTCTCTATTTTGATTTACGGAATCAGGCTTGTTTTTACGGGCTTGAAACCCTCTTCCATATGAATCAAACTTGGAGTTGTTATCTGTGTTCTTACATTTTCTTGATTTTGTTGTGTTTGTCCATAAAAGGCCATCTGTGGGGTGGTTGTCAGATTTTACGGATCACTTTGTGTGCATTGAGCAGTCCTTCTTTGATCGAAGTGCGGACTTGTGATACTAGTTCTTGAGTAAGTAGTGCAGGGGTTTCAACATAGTTGTTGTGAAGGTCTCATATTTGGGACCAAAGTTTGGTGAGAAGGTAATATACCTTATCGAATGCAGGCCCAGAGTTACTATGGCGGCCAGATTATCACATAAACCTTTGAAAGTTACGATGTGTTCGTTTATTGACACACCATCTTGTTTTCTTAGATAGGTAATCTGCTGTTTTAGATTGAACCCCCTTTCCTGGGAATCTTGAGCATAAGCATCTTTTAGGGCATTCCAAGCTGCCTTTCTTTGTGTCGGGCCAATTCTTATCTTGAGGATTCCTCGGATAGTGACCCAATGATCCAACCACGCAGCAATCTATCTGCTTTCCTCCATTTGAGATAGTCCTCTGTGAGAGTTTGCTCTCCTATTGTTGTTGTTGATGGATCTGTAGCCCCTGTTGTGGCACTCTGTGTCCCGTGGCGACATATTTGGCGAGTCTTTGGTGTTTCATCGGTTAGGTGTCCCACCAGATCCTGACTTTCTGCCAAGGCAAGAGCTTGCTCACGCCATAAGGGGTAATTCTGAGAGGTAAGCTTCAAGGAGATGAAGCTACCTACGTTCAATGAAAGTGTTGACATGGCGTTTGCAGCGTTCCGCTCTGATACCAAGTGGAAAAATAGAAAATAAACAATGAACTGAAATATTGAGTTTATTAACTTTCAATCTCAAATGAGTTTACAATTGATCAATGATCCTGTATATAAAGCCTAAAGCCATGCAGGGCTTGATCACAACTTTAAATAAAAGATAAACTCTACTTCTAGATAATTTATCACTTATTTAAATAATGTTTATCACTTATTTAAATAGTGCTTGATTTAAATAATGTCTATCACTTATTTAAATAATGCTTGAGATAAATACACCTAACTTAATCACCTTTTTCTCTTTGAACAAATAAGCAAAGTGTCATCCTAGTCACCACTCCTTATCACTCCACACCTTATCACTCCAGCACATCATGTTTGTCGGATTTTGTGTGTTTTGAGTTGGTGCCTTGCATTACTTCCTCAAGAGGATTTTGAGCTGCAGCTGAATGTTTAATACTTTTCCATTCAAAGTTCCACCAGAATTTAACCGAAAGCAGCACTTTGACTCGAAAACTAAAGTAACATTTCAACAGAAAACTAAAACTTAAGTATGCAGCACACCTGATTAATGTTTAAGCCCTTCAGAAATCTTCCCACCAATTCCAAAGCTCTCTTCACGGACAAATGTAAAACTAAAAATCAATCTTCAGAGTAATACCAACCGGCCACATCAAATAATCTGTGAAGAAACAAAAGGGCCCACCAAAATTTAGGTATAAAAAGTGAATCAAATGGGAAGTAGCAATGCACGCAACAGCAACTTCATGAGGAATTGTTTTATAATGCACTGGAAAACAAAACTACTTCAAAGTAAAAAGAATAAGAGAACATTTTTGTAATAACAAATGAAAGGAGGAAAATCGTTAATTTTGGGGAACAAATGAAACAGAAAAGAACTGAGCTGCAGAAATATAAATCAAATGGAAAGTAGCAATGCAGAGAACAGAAAAAGAAAATGAAAATTGAAACAACAACAACAACAACATAGTCTTGATACATTAGAAGATAATGAAAGAATGGAAGTTCAATCATCGCATATCATGGCATAAAACGTCATCCTCAAAGTTGTCATCAAACTCCCGGTCAACTTGTTCATCTTCTCATCCCACAAAACATACAACAAACATGCTATAGAAGTAAGTACAAAAATACTTAGTAAAGAGATAGAAATTATTGAATAATTAAGTTTCATAATGAAAGGTTCACATTATTAATATGTTATCTTTACATGACTGACTCAAACTCTAGGGTTCACTTCATGCTCATCAACACGTCGTGAAATCCTACTTGTTTCTAGCTCAGCTTATCTTTGTTACATCAGCATTCAACGGCACTATGCATGGTGCTACTCACTACGAATTATCTGGGTGCAACCTATTAGTGGATCACACCAATAGCCACGGGCTAGCCCAATAGTGTGTGTTCGGCGAAATCCCTTCGTACTTGGGGTCTTAGTAACCTACGGAGTTATTCACTTTTACTGACCAAACAACACATTGTGTTATGGACTTGTGCCTTACCAAGAATAACATGATTTTTGGGCTTTAACTACACAAGTATGTACGTTATTAATTATTCACTAGCCACCTAAGTGTTTTCAATGAAAAAGCTCACTTACACTTCTACTCCCTCACTTAGACAGCTAGACATTAACAAAGCCTAACACATACAAAGACATTGATGGATACTAATCCATCAAAGCACAAGGTCATTCATGATCTTCCGACAGTCCCGAACTTTAACTCTTAGGAAGAATCTACTCGGTGCCGGAACTAAACGCATCGTAAGCTTAATCATGGCTTTGTTAAGTTTATTTAAGTTATTTAGATCCATTAGAAAGTCCCTAAACCAAGTCTAGCATTAAAACACAAATTTCATAAAAAAAAAAACTAGGTCAAGAGTGTGCTTGCCATGGTCAAACGTGCTCTTAACAACTAGCATTCTGTTTTTCATTCTGCCAGCGCAAGCGTGCGTTGGCCTTGAGGAAGAACGCGCTTGTGCTCTCTGTTTCTCACTCTACCAACGCAAGCATGCGCTTGCCTTGAGCAATCATGTGCTTGAGCTCTCTGTAAATGTATTCACATTCTGTTCATGCCAAGCGTGTGCTTGGCCTATCCAAGCATGCGCTTGAGCACTAAAAAACCTAAAACCTACAATTTATTCACTTTACGATTTCCAATACATTCCCAACACGTTTTCAACAGGTTTAACACAAAAAAAAAAACAGCAACAAAACATGTACTAAACATATCATAGTATCTCATACTTCAATCAACAAACACAACATGGATTTTTACATCAATTAACAACTAAAATACTCAACCTAATCATCATAAACTTGAATCATTCAATATTAAAACTCTCTTACTTGTTCAAAGCAAAAAACCAAAGCGATCTTCAAAGCAACAGCATTAAAAACCTTGATTCTTCAACTACGCGCCAATTTGATCAACAATATTCAAACCGTAATTAATTGTGGTAAAGGTTTCTAAACAATTGAAACTATGAATTGCACCACTTCAAGAATCCAAACATGATCAAATCTTGAAGAATCTAATTTAGGGCTTAATTCATACCTTGATAAAACTTGGGAGTTTTGATATCAAAATGATCCCTGTCCTCTCACGATTCTTTTGCTCTATTTGTATCTGAAATCCGTCAAGAAAATTGTCAGGAAATTGAAGAAGTATCTTTGCCTTTTCTATTTGCTTTCAAGAGTAGAAGTTCAAACTTTTGTTTTACGATGTTATCGGCAACACGAGACATAATGAAGGGTTATTTCCCAAAAATAACTCCCACCATTAATTTCCATTAATCAAAAATTAACTCCCATTAATTTCCTTTAATATTAATTACCAAAATTAATATTTCCTTTTTATAAAATAAACTTTAATCCATAAATATAATATTTCGTTGTTCAAAATAACACGTCTGTCATTTCTCGAAAATCGAAATATTACAACCAATTCATAGGTTATGCAAATCAACTTTATGACAATTTTCATTTTACCCCGAAGAATGACTTATAAGTATTATTTTACAATAAATCACATGTAATGATGTAAGGAATTAGTTTTACTATTAATTATGTGTACAATTTTATCGTAATACAATCTTATTTTATCATATTTATATATATATAATCATATTACGCCTAGTTTTATGATTTTATGTAGGAAGTAGTTCATTGCAAATTCGAAGAGGTGCAAAATATGGGCGGAGCAATGAAAAGAGCCAGGATTGGACTGAAAATCTGATTGGTGAACTTGCAAAATAATTTTGAATGCCTTACACGTCGAATTGGTCTTGGACTCCTTTAGCAAATTTTAGGTCCCGAAACAAGGTATTCAACTCACTTTAAATCACGCAAATCTGAGTTGTAGAATTCCAAATATAGTTCAAATACCAAAACCAGGTACATTCGACCAGGTCAAAAGTTAACTTTGGGCGATTCAGGGAGACTAGCTGGGACGACACACCGCCAAAGTGCAAAAATTGACATTTTGCGCTTTTTTATGATTTAGTCAGCCATATGTGTTATAAAAAAGTTTAATATCGATGAAAACAACATCAGAGTTGACAGAAACATTGTTTAAGTAGTATTTCAACAAAAGTTTGAATTTTGTTCATTGTTAGAGGAGTAATTCAATGTTTCGTGTTCTTGTGAATGAAATTCATTGCAGAGGCATTAGTTAGGAGTAATTGGTTGCGTATTTCGGGGTGATTATGTTGTCTAATTCTTCTATGCTTCCTAAATTCGTAGTTGTTTTGTTAATACAACCATTATATGCTAGATTACTAGTAGACTGAATCACACAGAGTTAATTCGAACCTTATCGTAGTTTTATATTGATTCATACATGGAGAACACCCAGACTCGGTGAAATTATTCGCTTTGGATGGTTTACCAACGGTCTACGCCAAGTTGATTTATTTCCCCCGATATGAATCGTCTCCAATTACATATATTGTTTGGTGTTAATTTATGCATGTTTAGATCTTGATCAACTATTTTCATGTTCATCGAAAATTATTCTCGAAGACACTAAGGTTAAAGAGATAATTAAGACACGAAACAATTAGATCATTATAAGTAACTAGCCCGAGCACGTGGATCGTTGTAAATCAAAGGTACTAATGGATATCTTGTTATATTGTTGAAGAGACTTCAAGCTTGATTCTTTCCGGTTTACTTCATAAGAGGTATGTTGATTTTATCTTTCTTTCTTATTGCATGTCTAGTTTTATGATGAATTCTTGTGTTATGATTTGTATAATGAGTGCTAAACATTTTATAGTCGAGTTATGTGAAGATATAAGAAATCGAACACTAGATCGTTGATGGAAGTTTTTGATGTGTTGATTGCTTGATTCTTGGCTGTGTTGGTGTTCTTGAAATTATACTTTATGCCTTGAGTTAATTTGATCACAAAATACTTGATTTCACACATCGTCTTTATAAATATATCATGCGAGTGGTGTGGAGCCAGGGTTTTAGAATCGCCATGTAAAACCGACTAAGTTGTTTAGTTTCAATCTCTTGAGTGAGGTTCGTCAATGTAAGTTTGGCATCTCAAAGAGATAATACCGTGTTAGGTCAGTTAAGTTCTTAAAAGCGGTATGTTTAATCTTACATAGGGCGCTAGATTTCTAGATTGCGGTATTAGTGTTTAGTTAGCGAATTAGAAGATTTCACCCAGCGAAATCATATCTTAATTTTTACGGACATGAGGTAGGGTTTGAAAGTAGTTGATCGATCATTTCTCAGCTATTCATTTTACATAGGTCAAACTCTCATTTGTAATCTAGTCGTTGTAGTAATAGAACCAACAATCGTAATTCAAAGCTCTCTTCCAATATTGTGTTGATATAAACTAAGAATGACGTTGGCTTTGATACTTAACCAGATTCCTTATGGGAATACAACATTGTTCGTCATTATATAATACAACTGACTCGTTACTCTGCCGGTCAAAGTTAGTAAACAATAAAAGTCCCATAAGCAACCAAAGTGAGGTAAAGGAATAGGTATAAGCTTTAATGTAAGTTTGCTTTATATAGGCACGGGCATCTAAGTAAACCTAAAATCCTTAAGTAAGCTTATCCATTTATTAAGGTGGGCTTTTAAGCTCAATTAGGCCTTTCTTAATCTCACTAAGTAATAAACCCTTAAGTAGACTCCTTTCTTAATCATATTAAGAAAGTGGCCCACTCTCTCCGATCACATAGTCTACAGTGGTAAATGGCTTGGGTGTTGTAAAGCGTTTGGAGTGTGGATGTTCGAATCCCGTAAATGGGACGACTTCTTTTAATTTCTTGGTATAATGGCAACCATTGACTCGAACCACTTAGATTCACTATATAACATCTTCACTCGTTACGTGGGACGAGGATAATGAGGCCCTTTCAGTTAGGGTTTAACCATTTAAGAAAGTGGCCCACTTAGGAAACCCCCACTAAAACTTATTAGGTTACTAGCCACTTGCCGCTAAATTTTCACATATAATAGATAAATCTTATTTACTTTATTTTATCTATTATATTTATGTAAAAACTATTTTTTAATTAATATAATTAAATACTTCGACATAGGAAAAACTCTTTCCATTTTGTCATTTATCATATAAATATCCGTTAGCTAAATTCCGGAAAAACAATTTTTTTTTTCAGTTATCGAGGAGCGCTAGAAACGTGGTTTACGAAAAACAAAGTCGGGGACAATTAGCCTATATCCATACGTTCCAATGATTTGGATGACCGACCAACTCTTTAATCGAATAACACGCCTCATTAATCTTGGCGTCATGTCACCATAGAACCGAGATTGCACTCTTTCGGAATGTAAAACATTGTTACTCCACTACTCACAACATTTACCGAACGCCCATTGATATAGTCATTACCTATGGATAACCTTCCTGAGACAGTTCGTATATGGAGCAAGGCCATGTTCGTAAGACCTCTCCATAAATCTTATCATCGAACTATCATTAACCCACTAGCGACCGATATCCTTTGACCTAATCAAAGCGCGCGCAATCAATCGATACCAAAACAAGCGAGAAGCCGTCTTTCAACTTCCACTTATCGAAAAAAAGAGTTGACCCCACCTTTTTAACTTAATTTTTTGGCTACAAATCCCTAAGCGATGTTAAAATGATCGGGATTAAAGAAGACTCCTCTTAGCTAACCGTACCTCCAAATCAAAATGTAACCGTTGAAAAAACATGAGTCTATAATCACACCAGGATCAAGATTGAAAGCATAAATGGTCATCTAATGATTCAATTGGAATATCTAAATTCTGAGACTTAAGTGCGAGATCATTATATCGAATCGATTTAGTCTACATGTTCCACTTATAAGTTCAACCACTAAAGTGTATAACACCGATGACCAGGATAAAGGGTCACACTCCGGTGTTACGGAACAACGATGATGGTTTGATTGTGAGATCTACAACTCCAGATCAATTATGAACTTTAGTCGCTTCACCACGAACTCGATGTTTAAGGTGGTACATCAAAAGCGAATCCCCGTACATAAATCTTATGCCTTTGAGCTTTATGGTTACATAATAAACTGTAAGAATTTTCTTGTGTGCCATTTATATCTATGCAATCAAAAAAATAAAGATTAATAACAAATAGTTACTTTTATTCAATCAAATCAATGCATACATGATTGCTTTTCCGGTCACTACCTAAAAACTACTAGAAATTAAGATAGGTAATACGTAAACTCTATAAATATGTAAAATAGATATTATACATTTATACGGTGCCAAAAGAAATTGTGATTGATATTCAAAATACTACAAATGGTAAAAATGATTGTTTATCGGCAAAAAACATATAAACTTAACACGGCTTACTATTTATTAAATTATTATAGAAATAAAAATCGTGTATTTTAACGTTTTCATTAAAGAAAACTTAAATAAAAAAAAAAAAGCAAAATTTAAAAAATTGGGTTCAGGAGTGTCGGGAGGGTCGGTGCCGTGTCGGGGAGTGTCGACAGTGTGTCGGATATTAAAATTTTAAATAATATTATTTTAAGTAGCCGACACGTGTCGGAACGTGTCAGAGCGTGTCGGTTGCGTGTCGTGTCGGAAATATGTCGGACACGGCGCACGACGCACAGATTAAAGTGTCGGTGTATCATAGACAAAACTAACCCCAACTTCTCTTATTATGTCTTTAAATAGGATTTACTACATGTTTATGACTAAATGTATATTATGTTTTGATAAATTAAATATTTTGTATCGAATTTTTAATGATGAAATGAAAACTAAGACCACCCCATAATTTTTCCTAAGTCCGCCATTGGTTCGACACGCCCGATCAGTCGTGGCGGGTCGATGAGAAGCGCCAACTTGTGGAGGCTCGGGGGCCGCGCCCGAAAGCTAAGCAGATTCATGAATCGGTTCATGAGCGAAATCATGCATCATTTGGATTCATGCATTCTGATGATGTGCCTCTTGATTGAGGCTAAAATTCACCCTTCAAAAACAATTTATAAAGACTCGAAACCGTAGTTAAACTAACTCTACAACGGCGGTGTGCCGGGTCGATTTCTAGAATAGCTCTGAAGTGCAGGTCGAACCCAAGGAAAAGTGTTAAGTGAGTACCAAAGTGAGCGTGTTACTTAGTCAGGTGATCAATCTTTTTAAAGTGTTTGTTTACTACAACGACACTAAAGTGATTTATTCTAACAAGTCTAAAGATAGAAAAGAAAGAAAGAAGATTAAACTACTAAGTTTTAAAGATTGATTAAGGGACATAGCCGAACCATGATCAAAATAACTAGTTTCAACCCCGAGGATAGACAAAACCGGGAGTGTGCATTATAACAAGCGAACTCTCACATTCAATTTCACGGGTGCAAACTCACAATCCCGGTGCTAAGGTGCGAACAACTCTCTCTAACACCTTATTCCATGCTAACTACCCTTCCCGAAAGAAGATTCACTAACAAGACATGTTATGCACTAGAGCCGCTTAAAGCGTTAAAGCGAGTAACCTCGCATTGGGCCGGGCTTAACAACTAAGCCGAATCTACGCGCGCGATCCTAGAACCCCTTTTCCCACATCTCTCTATCTGAACAACTCTTTAGATTGATGTGTGTTACTTTGACCTAGGTAGCTAATCTAGCCCAAATATGTTAAATCAAGTTCTAAGACATGAAACAAGCAAGATTAAACAATAAAAGCAATACCCACTCCCGATTTCATCACCCAAAGGGTGATTTCACCAAATTTCACATGATTAGACTATGAAAGGGATTAGCTACTCATTATACTAATTAAAACATATACAAAACAGAAAATGGAAGCCATAATAAGTAAAAAGAAGAGAAATATACCATAAATTGAGAGAAATTGAGTTGAGATCCAAAAGTACAATAAAAAGCTTCACACAAAAGGTGAAATCTTAGAGAGAAAATGGAAATCTAAGCTAAGAGGGTAAAATCTACCTATGTTTTGGTGTTTTTAAGCTAAGGAAAGTGGAAATTAACTATTACAATAATCAAAAGAAAATGGGTCAAAAGTACCCAAGTTGTGAAAAAGATAAGTGAAGTTAGTTGGAGGTTGTATTTATAGATAGGGTGAAAATTTGCGAAACGGCCCCAAGCGCATACGTTTGAAAGGTCCCAAACGTGCGTTTTGCTTCATCCAAACGCTGGTTTAAAGTCCCAAACGTGCGTTTGAAGAAAGGGCTTCACGAACAGAGAGTTTGCGGCTGAAACGCGCGTTTGAAATGGTTCCAAACGCGCGTTTGATATTTGACAGTTTTCTAGCTGCAGTAAAACCATGATATCTTCGTGTGTAGAACTCCGATTTGAGTGATTCAAAATGAGTTGGAAATCTATTTAAATTATCTACAACTTTCATGAAGATACCAAGACCAGAAAATGACTCCATCATAGATCAAAATGCTGCTGAACAGAACATAGCATGAAGATACCAACTATTTTTCTTCCTTTTCTTCATTTTTCTTCTTCCTTGGCTCATTCTTGCACCTTGATCGTACTTCTCATCATATATCTTTGCCTTCCGGGTCCTCATGACACCTAGACCCTACAATCTCTTGAATGAACAACACACACAAACGATTCCGGAGGGTAAAAGTGCTCGGGAATGGGTTAATATCACTTAAAAGAGGTAGTAAACCATCAAATCGACGGATTTACTCCCCGTGCTATAAACTCACGATATTACCCGAAAATGGTCTAAAAACACCGAGAATGTGCTAAAAGTGGGATAAACGGGGGTGGAAAATGCACCGGAATCACGTAAAGTTGACTCCCATCAACCACCCCACACTTAGCCTTTGCTCGCCCCCGAGTAAATTAGGCGTTTTAAAACCAACCAAGGGATTCAACTTTGTGATGTAGGTGCTACTACTCACACTCTCGAAGTGACCACAAAGTAAGAAACATGAACATATACACACCGGTATAACATTATCAAGAAAATGGAGTGTGTGTGGTGCCAAGCTAAAACCGAGTGCTCAAAATGATTGTCGAGGATTGAATCCCGACCGAAAGTCTACCAACCGTTTCATACCCACTAGCCTCTCCACTAATCAAGGTCACTAAGTTTGAACACGATCGGGTAGGACTTGAAGGGTTATAACGTTAGGCTAGGGTAATTTCGGTTAATCGAAAGGATATTTTGGGAAGCTGAGAAAAGAAATGCAGTGAACCTAATCAACGGGTATACCACCTTATTTCTATCATACAAACCACCCAAACTCCTTTTTGATTAATATAACACTTTGGGAACCATAGGATACTAACATACCCGAACTCATTGCCACACTCAACTATGTTTCAAAAGTGTAAGTGAGGCGAGATCGAATACATTAGCACCTATCTCACTATCGACCCCTAACATCATAAAAATCACTTCCGAGCTCATTCCTTTGATTCCAACTCTTTATTCCAATCTACTCCAAACTTTTATTCAATGAGAGCTAATTTATTTTGAACTTTGATTGATCTCTCTTTTATTTTCTGTTTTTTTTTTTTGGAAAGAAAGAAGGAATTTCACAGATTTTTCTTTTCTTTTTGGGCCAAACCCAAACACTAGGCCCAACCGAGCTCCTCTTCTCCTTATAGCTCAAAACCGAGAAAACACCAACCCATCGTAAAACATCATTTCCCCCACCCCACACTTGCCTTAGCAAGTGTGGCCTAACAAAAGACTAGGTCCACTCGTAGGGTATAAATGAACGAAACGTGACCATAATTAAGGCTCAAGGGTAGGTTTCTGACTAAGTAACAAAACGGCTATAAAACGAATGGTAGTCAGACCATTCTATCAAAGTGAGAGGGGCTACGAAGGTCTAACATTTTGGGATAAGGCTTATTTGGCTTTGGTAGGGTCAAAGAGGCGCCGGGACCGTCATCCCGTATCTACTTAGGTGAACCTTTCTATTTTGCCTCGAGACTAGTGGTATGTGAGGTGGTAGTAATCAAATTGTGCACAAAGTGTAGCTTTCGTGAAATTAATAAACTCCATTCTCAAGATAATATCAAACCGCATGTACACGTTCGGGGTCCCTACTAAGGTAATCACCACTCGAATGTGAAAATAACACACACAACACGGTGTTGAAAACCCTTGAAATTTTTAAAATTACCCAAAAAAATCGACTCGAGCCCGGTCATAGGCTAAGCACACCACATATCAAGCACATTTAACAACAAAACCAAGAAAACGGCTAAGTCTCCCACCCCACACTTAAACGAAACACTTTCCTCAGTGTGTGAGAGATAAAAAAGAGTAAAAGACTTAGTTGTTTGACCAAAACCAGCGAGAAAAGGCGCCACTAGTAGCCCACGTGACATCTTACAGTAAGCTCCATCTCGAGTATCTAAAACCATAGAAACAAAAACCAAGGCAAACACATTCACGGGAAAAGTCCACGTGCCAAAAGATGGTGATAGATACGAGATGTATAAAAAAATAGAAGCCATGCCACAAATAATGACTCGAAGCATATCAAGCATACTAGGCCGGAATCGCCTTTGGATGTAAAGATAATCAAAAGAAACACTGAGCATCCATGCATAAAATAAAGCCACAGAGGCTCACATAAAAACATCCCCGTCTACGTACAAGAGCCGGAACCAAAAGGAAATTATCACCCCAACTTCTCTTTTAAGACAAAACTCTCCCCTCTTGCACCTAAAGACCACTCCAAACACATTATTACTACCAAAAAGGTGGGTTGCCTCCCCCAAGCGCCTTTGTTTTGTGTCGTTGGCTCGACGGGATGACTTATATAGTGCCAATTTTTTCAAAGTTATACTATTGGCACAGGCGAGAAAAGGTAGAAGTGCTTTCTTTAACGTCGTTAGCATCGACTTAATGGCACCAAACAGACTCATACCACAAAAGACTCAAGACAACGACCCGAACCATAAAGCATCACAAAGCACCTTAACACATAGCATATCAATCATAAGTATATTCATGAGAGACACCGCGAGGGGGTTTTAAAGGGGTGGAGTTAACACATGGGATACCTCTTCTAGCTCGTGAAGTTACCTCTTGCCAAACACTCAATATTTTCTTTTCTGGTTCCCGCTCCGGTTTCTTTTTAAGGTGCACATTGCTTAGGGTTCCCTTTTTCTTCAACTTGACTTTGAATCCAATTCACGGGTCTATGACAAGTGGCTTATGGTCGGATGAGACAATGATGGTGAGGCAGGCGATCCCGGTTTATCCTTGGTCTTGATCTTCACTCCATCAACGACCTTACATGTGCATCCTTGTGTATTCTATAGTTAACTCCTTATCAACTTTGTGGGTTAGTGGTAGCAACAACACAAGCAAAATTAGATTCGACGAGGAATGACAAGCAAGAGATTTAGACTTATAAACATTCAATGTCACGCTCTCCTTACCCACATGAAAAGTAATATCACCACACTTCACATCTATGCTAGCATCACTCGTAGTCAAGAAAGGACGACCAAGCAAAACCGAAGTCTTAGAATCCATCGCCATGTCTAAGATGACAAAATCTACGGGAAAGGTAAATTTATCTATTTGCACAAGAACATCCTCCGCTACCCCCATAGGTGTCCTAACCGACTTATCCGCCATTTGTAAGGTCATCCCCGTGGGTTCTAGCTCACCCATCCCTAACTTTTCATACAAGGACCTAGGCATTAAGCTCACGAAGCTCTAGGTCACACAACACATTTTCAATCACAGTATCGCCATGATAATAGGGATGGTGAACCCACCTCGATCTCTCATTTTAGGGGTATCTTACTATCAAAAATGCTTGAACACTCTTCATTCAAACATGCCAAACCTTCCATTTCACTCTTATCATTTAACAAGCCTTTTAAGACTTTACAATAGCAGGCATGTTTGCAAGTGCTTCAATAAAGGGAATGGTCAAGTCAATTTTAAGCAAAATTTCAATGAAAGCAGTTACGAGCTTGGTTCAAACGACTTTGTCTATGATGACTGTAGGTGGATAAGGAGAGTACTCAAATCAAAATCTTTAGGAGGAGGAGGATCATACCTTTCTTACCTTTGGTGCGTGGGAAGATGGCTCTTTCATTGGCTCTTTCCTTCGCTTCTAGTTGGTTCCTCTATTTCACATCAATCACCACATAGTCTCCCTAGCTTGCGCTTCTTTCCTCTCAACTTCTTTTTTTCTTGACATACTCTCCATGATCTTCATCATCTTCAATCCCATCAATATCGCCATCCATGGCCCCGCTTGGTCTCGATAGGAGCTTTTCTAGCTTTGTCTTCCCATAGGACTTTCTTCTCACCACTAGTCCTTAACACTTTAACACTTCGAGTTAAGATGGCGCTTACATTTCTCGAATTCTTCTCGGTGTTACTCGGTAAGCCACCCTTCAACTGTACATGTTCCACCACTTGACCAAAGTGAGTCTCAAGATTATTTATGGCGGACCCATGTTTGTAGTTCATCTCAACCATGTCCTTCTTTATCTCCATAAAGTTTTTGTTCATTTGCTCCAATATGACATCGGTTGCACTCTTTTGAGGAATGGGAGCAAGTGGTGGAGGAGTTTCTTGGTAAGTACCCCTTGTTGTTGATGTTGAGATTGTTGAGGAAAGTATTGGGCTTGTTGGTTAGGCGCTTGATAAAATGAACTTTGATTTTGCCTATAAGCTTGGTTCTGGCCTTGGTCAAAATACCGGTTCCAATTCCGCCCTTGATGGTTTTGATACCAACCTTGATTATTATTTCTCCAAGAACCATCACTTTGTTGATCATAATTACCATCTTGACTTTGCCCCACATAATTCACCTCATAACATTGAGAATTATCCACAACCGGTTGCTCGTTTTGTTGGCCTTGTTCGGCGCTTTGAAATTGATTCGTAACCGGATTGTAGACCAAGTGCCCCGCACTCAGTTGCCCTATGGCATACATGTTCATCATTTTCTTGGCTAGATCGGTTGGACTATCTTGTGACGAAAAACTAGCTTGTCCTTGCATTGAGGATCGTGGATATGACATATTTTGAGATTTGTGTGTCATCCCACAAACCTTAGCCGAATGTTGGCCTCCACATATTTGGCAAAGCCTTGCCTTTTCATTCTCTTTCAAGATTCTCCAACCTTTGCTCCATCGTTTGCATCTTAGCTTGACATTTCTCATTTGTCTCCACTTCCTTCACTTCAACCAATCCCGGCTTTTTACTCCTTGGCCCTTTTCTACTTGAAGACACGTATTGCTTTGAGGTCTCGGAAATTTTCTCAATTTGATTCATAGCCACCTCCGGTACCATCCTCATAATATCCCCATTACATGAAGCATGCAAGGTCCCTTGGTGCACCGGCTCCAACCCTCGGAAAAATGCATGAACTACTTCAAAAGGTCGCAAGCCGTGCCCCGGGCACTCTCTCAATAACGCTTTAAATCTATCCCATGACTCATACAATTCTTCTCCTTCATAGGCATTAAACAAGATAATAGACTCTTTCATGTCCAATGTCTTTGATGGCGGGTAATACTTGAATAGAAATGTCATAACCACGTCCTCCCAAGTGTGCAAAGAATCATGAGCCAATGAGTCATACCATGTCTTGGCTTGTTCCTTCAAGGCGAAGGGAAATAGCATAATTTTAAGCGCTTCTTCACCGACTCCATTTATCTTGGTAATGTGCACAATTTGTAGGAAATGATCAATGAACATATGAGGATTTTCAGTGGTGGTCCCTCTAAATATAGCATTATCTCCTAACAAATGTATGATATTTCTATTCAATTCCAAATTATTGGCGGCCACCGGTGGCATTCGAATTGGACTATGCCTATGGTCGCCGTGGGTGCCATCACGAAGTCCTTTACAAGTTAAACCGCCTTGATTTTGCTCTTGCTGACCGTTAAACCAATTAGGCATCGCGTTTACACCTTGATTGTGAGCTTGATTTTGGTTCTGTAGAAATTGGTTCAACATCCATGCATTGAACTGTTGCATAACAAGGGGATCCATTTGATTTCCTTGGGCCCCATGTTGACCATTATGTGGCATTTGCTCATTCACATTCCCAAAGTTATTTCCTTGTCCATTCCCACCTCCTTGTGCATTGTTGTTGACAAGCGGCGGGTTTTGATTCGGGACCCCATTATTGTCCCCCAAATTTCCTTCAAAGTCTTGTTCACCGTTTTGTGCCATACCGGATCCTTCTCCCAACTCACCCAAACTACTCTCTTCAAAGACCGGAATCGACTCCTCTCCTTGATAACCTCTTCTTCTTTGACTATTTCGACGCCTTGCGTAAGCCTCAATCCCGTCTATGTATGGTTCGAGTGGTGTTTGAGATCTCTGGGACATGCACTACAAAAAGCAAACAACAATAAAACAGTAAAATAAAACCTAGGCCCAAGCCTTCGGTTCACTTGCAAGATATCACAAATAGCACACAATTCCCCGGCAACGGCGCCATTTTGATCGAGGCTAAAATTCACCCTTCAAAAACAATTTATAAAGACTCGAAACCGTGGGTAAATTAACTCTCTAACCGGCAGTGTACCGGGTCGATTGCTAGAATAGCTACAGGAGTACGAGGTCGAACCCAAGGGAAAAGTGTTCGTGAGTACCAAAGTGAACGTGTTACTTAGTCTAGGTGATCAATCTTTTTAAAGTGTTTGTTTACTACAACGACACTAAAGTGATTTATTCTAACAAGTCTAAAGATAGAAAAGAAAGAAAGAAGATTAAACTACTAAGTTTTAAAGATTGATTAAGGGACATAGCCGAACCATGATCAAAATAGCTAGTTTCAACCCCAAGGATAGACAAAACCGGGAGTGTGCATTATAACAAACGAACTCTCACATTCAATTTCACGGGTGCAAACTCATAATCCCGGTGCTAAGGTGCGAACAACTCTCTCCTAACACCTTATGCCATGCTAACTACCCTTCCCGAAAGAAGATTCACTAACAAGACATGTTATGCACTAGAGCCGCTTAAGCGTTAAAAGCGAGTAAACTCGCATTGAGCCGGGCTTAACAACTAAGCCGGGTCTACGCCGCGATCCTAGAACCCCTTTTCCCACATCTCTCTATCTGAATAACTCTTTAGATTGATGTGTGTGACTTTGACCTAGGTAGCTAATCTAGCCCAAATATGTTAAAACAAGTTCTAAGACATGAAACAAGCAAGATTAAACAATAAAAAGCACTACCCACTCCCAATTTCATCACCAAAAGGGTGATTTCACCAAATTTCACATGATTCGACTATGAAAGGGATTAGCTACTCATTATACTAATCAAAACATATACAAAAACAGAAAATGGAAGCCATAATAAGTAAAAGAGAAGAGAAATATACCATAAATTGAGAGAAATTCGAGTTGAGATCCAAAAGTACAATAAAAAACTTCACACAAAAGGTGAAATCTTAGGAGAGAAAATGGAAATCTAAGCTAAGAGAGGGTAAAATCTACCTATGTTTATTAACTATTACAATAATCAAAAGAAAATGGGTCAAAGAGTGCCCAAGGTTGTGAAAAAAGATAGAGTGAAGTTCGTTGGAGGTTGTATTTATAGATAGGGTGAAAATTTGCAGAAAACGGCCCCAAACGTGCGTTTTGCTTCAGCCAAACGCTGGTTTAAAGTCCCAAACGTGCGTTTGAAGAAAGGGCTTCACGAACAGAGAGTTTGGGGCTGAAACGCGCGTTTGAAATGGTTCCAAACGCGCGTTTGAGATTTGACAGTTTTCTAGCTGCAGTAAAACCATGATATCTTCATGTGTAGAACTCCGATTTGAGTGATTCAAAATGCGTTGGAAATCTATTTCAATTATTTACAAATTTCATGAAGAGACCAAGACCAGAAAATGCCTCCATCATAGGTCAAAATGCTGCTGAACAGAACATAGCATGAAGATACCAACTATTTTTCTTCCTTTTCTTCATTTTTCTTCTTCCTTGGCTCATTCTTGCACCTTGATCATACTTCTCATCATAGATCTTCACCTTCCGGGTTCTCGCGACACCTAGACCCTACAATCTCATGAACGAACAACACACACAAACGATTCCGGAGGGTAAAAGTGCTCGGGAATGGGTTAATATCACTAAAAAGAGGTAGTAAACCATCAAAGTGACGGATTTACTCCCCGTGCTATAAACTCGATATTACCCGAAAATGGTCTAAAAACACCGAGAATGTGCTAAAAGTGGGATAAAAGGGGGTGGAAAATGCACCGGAATCACGTAAAGTTGACTCCCATCACCTCTACAAGCGTACATGCATTTGTGAACGGTGATGATCCTTACACTTTCGTGTAGGAGTACCTCACTTTGTTTATTGGGTACTTTCAGCCTATAAAAGGCACAAGCATGCAAACGATTCATTCAAAAAAAAATTCTAACAGCGTCATCAGTATTTTCTTGAGTGTCCTCGCGTTTGATTCAAACAAGTCACTGTTTGAATCAAACACCTCCATTGTATCCTGAGAGATATTTTCGTTAGTTCCTTAAGTGACAATTGTGTGGGACGAAATATCTCTTTAAAGATAATGCATTTGTGTGCCTTGGAGTTCTTCTTTGTCATTCAAAATCGTAAGTACTAATTTTTTCGCAAAAATTTATATATATTTTCCGCATTAATTTTGGTCAAAGACCACCCACTTTTATAATCTAGGATTTGTAATTAAGTTTGCATCATTACCGAACGTATGTGGGATCGCTCCTGCTCACTAATTGAGTTATACTACGGTTGATATAATCTCCTTGCTAGTGTAGTTGTGATTTTCGCAACCAATATTGTAACGCCCCGCTCCCGGATACCGAGCCCTTATCCAGAAGAGAACGTTTGACGCGTATAACATTAAATAAATCCTCTACGCCGTCGTATCATAATTAAAGCAACGGAAGCCCAAAAGGCTCGGGTAAAATCATAAATGCTACTGAAATAGAATTCAAACCGACTAGGGGTAGAAAGGAAAAGCTTACAACAACGAGATAAAGCTTACGGCGTACGATGTTACAAAATAAAGATACAACACTTGTCTTACAAACTTGGAATAAAAGTACAACATGTTATTTAAGAATCTACAACATACTATAGTACAACCTTTAAAATAAAGTAAAAGAAAGCATCATCAGCACCAACATCATCAAAACATCATCGAACTCCTCAACGAGCTCAAGGACAACCGGTTCGTCTTCTCACCCCAAAAGCACAGAAAACAACATATGCAATTGAGGTAAGTACAAAGTACTTAGCAATAGAAAGAAGCTAATGTATAATCAAGTCTTACAACGAAAGGTTCATTAATTATTATTAAGTTATGTTTATGAGACCGGCTCAATTCTATAGTTCACTTCATGCTCATCAACATGTCGTGACTAAACGTTTCTAACTTAACTTATCTTTGTTACAACATGTTTGCGAGGGCACTACACTTAGTGAGATATGCACTAAGACAGTAAGACGCAACCCTATCGAGATAAATCTCTAACGGTCCCGAGATATTCATTCCACTTTATCTGGCCAACCCTAGAGAGCTGACCAGTGAATGCATATCTCGTTCATGAGTTTGTCCGGCGGAATGATCACTACTTTATCTGGCGGGTCTAGAATCCGGCAGTGATCATCACCATTTTATCTGGCCAAACATCACATTGCCGATATTGTAATGTGCCTATCCAAGCTATCATGATGTTTAACCTTTTATCTAGTCAAATACGTTTATTAAGTGATTAGCTAGCCACCTAGGTTCATTCAGGACAAAAAGCTCCATACTCCCTCTTCTTAGACTCTTAGACTCAAGCTAGCAATTACACAGACATCGATGAATACTAATTCATCAAAGCACAAGGCCACTCTTACTCTTCCGACGGTCCCGAATTTCAATTCCCTTTAAGAATACATCCGGTGCAGAACCAAGCGCATCAGAATCTTATTCACGGCTTTGTAATGTTCATGAATGTTTATTAATGTTTCTTTTTGTAGATCAAGAAACAACACTTGAAACTCAACACATAGCTCAAACATCATATTTCTCAAAAGCAAGATCAATGTAATGCGCATTCTAAATCTGACAGCCCTAAACACGATTTTCAACACTTCTCTCGATTCTACAACCTTTCTAACATGTTTATCACCAAAAATACACATCAAAACAGCAGGAAAACAACCTTTAAACATACCATAACATCTTGTACTACAACAACAACAATTAACATGATTTACAGTCAAGAAATCAACACAAAAGCTCAACCTTAACATCATAAAATGTTAATTAAACATTAGGAAGAGCCTCTTACTTGATTGAAGCCACAAACCAAAACTAATCTCTGCATCACTTAAACAGGCCTCAAACAAGATTTAAAAGATCACAATTAACATGAATTAATTGATGATCAAAGCTTCTAAACAAAGAACTACGAAACAAAACCCTAGAACATGAATTCATGATCCTTTTCATGAATTCACATGAGAAATCGACTCCAACATACCGAGAATCAGACCCAAATTTACGGTATCAAAGCGATCCTCGTCTTCTCACGATTCGGCTGTACTTTCAGATTTCTAAATGGATTCACGGATCAAAAGTTATGCCCAAAACCCTAAAACACAAATTATCATGATCTTTTACGATTTGCAGCAGAAAACGAGTTAACCAAACCTGGATTATCTCCTGTAAGAGTGTTTTAAGAATAATCTACGCTCGAGACGATCGTTTTGACTATTTGTGGTGCAAAAGCGGAACTACGGAGTTGGAAGATATGAAGTTTTGATGTTTATCTCCTTTTCCAAAGAAAAGAAAGAGGAACGCAGAGCGTTTTTTTTCTTTTCAGATTTTTAGAAAGGAAGAGTTATGAGTGTGGGAGGTTTTAATCTTGAAAATAACCTCCAAAAGATTGATATTAATTATTAACTCACATTAACTTCCCTTTATATTTCAAATAAAACTTAAATTCTTTTATTTAAATATTATAAATTTGAACCTTATGTTAAAAGACGTTTTTGTCTTTTTTCGAAAAGTCGAGATGTTACAAATGTGCTATTTCTTTATTGATGAATTCTATCCCAAAAGCCTCGCGGGTGCCTGTCAGTATTAAGTCATGTTTGGCACTTTTAATAAAAAGCAAGCATCAAAAGTGTCTCAAGAGGAACGAGGTATTAGCATCAAAAGTTGGCTTTACGACCAGAAATGGAATGGTGTTTATGTACTTAAAATGGTTAAAGCTTGATGCTATACAAGTGCAACAGAGGCGGTAGAAAAATCTTGTGAGTGGTAGATGTTGCATGCCATGTTTGTGCAAACTAGATGTTTATTTGATGACATGAGTACGACCCCGCCACATTAATCTTAACGTTATTTCATCATTGAGCCGAAATTGCACTTTTTCGGAATGTAGAACATATTTATTCCACTACTCATTACAGTTACCGATCGCCCACTAATATAGCCTTTACTTATGGATAACCATCCACAGATAGTTCGTAAATGGTATATTATCATTGAACTACCAATAACCCACTAGGAACTGATATCCTTTGATCTTATCAAAGGTGTGTACAATCGATCCGTACCAGAATTAACAAACGAGAGAACCGTCTTTCTGCTTCCCTTTTGCGGAAGGAGTTGACTCCATCTTTGTAACTTACATTTCCTGCTACCAATCCCTAAGTGCTGTTAAAATAGCCGGGATTTAGAAGGCAACACTTAGCTAACCGTACCACCAAATCAAACGCCACTCCTAAAAAAACATGAGTCTATAATCACATCGGATCAAGATTCAATCCATAAATGGTCATATAATGAATCAATTAGAATATCTCGCTACGAACTTAGTACAAGATCATTGTATCGAATCAGTCTAGTCACTTCGGTGTACAATACCGACGACCCGAATCAGGTAGTCACACTCTAAATGTTCTTGGGAACTAATTTTGGTTTGATTGTGAGATTTCGAACTCCAGCCAATTATGAAATTTAATCACTTTACCATGGACTCAATGTTTAAGGTGGTACATCATAAACTTAATTCTCTCGTACATAACTCTTATGCGCTGAGTTTTAAAGTTACACAGTGAACTTCTAAAAAAATTCTTGTAATGTAATGTATATCTATGCAACTAAGCAAATAAAAATTAACAAGAAAATATTATTTTATTTAATTAAAACAGTACATGCATGATTGCTTTTTCGTCACCATACCTAACAATCTAGAAACTCCAAAGGACGTCTTTCAAAACCCAAATTTTACACACAGGATAAGATCTGGGCTCGTTCTTCAATCAAAACAATACATACATGATTGATTTTCCGGTCACCATGCCTAACAACGTGAAAGACTGGAAACGACGTCTTTCAAAACCCAACTTTTACACACGATTGCAAAAGATAGGACCGGGCTCGTTCTAACAGTAGAATCTCTTGCTAACTTCCATTTTCTTCAAACTTGGGGCGATGACATTAGCGGTGTAGAAGATGGAGCGACCCGTTTTCCACGTTCGGATCTGCTATTCTCGGCAAATTTAAGACTATTATTGTGCATGCCTTTCGCTTTCGTTATCATTCCATTCCGATTCATAATAATGTTCTTCACTTCCTTTAATAGGATCATTAGAAGGTGGTAAAAACATGCTTCCCATTGCGGAAAATGCAAAAGCGTTACAGGAATCGTGCAACAAATGATCATAATCCCGTATATAAAAATCCCATTCGCATTTGAGATTTTCGGGCTAGTGAAAAACAACAATTGGGTCACACCCGACCGAAATTGCCACCCGCTCCGGCAATTCGAATATAATACCTAATGATCTTCTTGAAATGAGCGGTAGGATTCGAAAGTCGCACCACAAGCGACTTGTACACCACAAGAAAACAGGATCATCATTGTGATCTGCTATTGGAAGTGAATTTGATTTGCTAGAGAGATCAGAAAATGCCTCCAAGTATTTGTAGAATGAATAATAACCATAACCTTCCTCGCATTCGAATTTCCTTGCTACCATGTCGATGCTAATCCGCCCATCAGGCAGAACGATGTTCGCCAAACCGAATGTTGATGCAATTGTGCGGCGGTATTAAGATTTAGATCAAACTGTTGAAATTGAATCAAATGTAAGTGATTTTTATTTTAACTTTTTTCAATGGATACATTTACGATCGATCAACGTCATTAGCGAATCTCGCAAGGCCTTCCTGGAGGCGACCGGCCGAAACGACCACAACGTATCGTGTGAAAATTTAAGTTTTGATTAAAAATGTTTTGGAAAGGATTGATTGTAATTTACTTGTCGTAGAAATCTGCGAGATGACGTTAAACATTGTTAACTCCACTCCAAAGGAATAGCCATAAACCAGGGCTAAGATCCATGTTCGTAGTTTGTTCTGACATTCTTCAACACTGTAGAGTTTATTGATTAATTAGTTAAGCCAACCCATTTAATTAGTCATTCTTACAAACACTTGTTATGCACGAGTCGCGTGAATGTAGAGCGGATCAAAAACATCTAGAGGATCCAGTTCGGCCGGTGGAATACGTGAGGACGATCTTGATGCATGAGGATTGTGAAGTCATTAGAGAGATCACAACACCGGTCGGATCCAGATTTCATCGAATGTAGAGCGGATCCTTATCAGTGAGGTGTGTGTTGTGATCACAACAGTAACCTCACTGGTGAAAAGTAAGCTTATTTTGTGCTTTATGATGTCAGTAGACAAATCTCATGCCTCATTAGGGAGGATCCGGATTCCATGGAATATGTGCTTTTTTTAGGGGAGGGTGTGAGAGTGACTAACCTTAGAGAACTTATCAGGTGCAACATCTCCCTTCTTTTTTAAGGTACCTCTATTTCCATCAGGCAAGTCTTGGCCAAGGGTCAGGACTAAGATCCCCATGATTACATGGCACCATCCAGGTATAAAGAAGGCTATCCTCCAAGCAGTAAAAGGAGTTGATCCACATTTTATGATCAAATCATACAATAACGGCATTAAAAGTTGTGTCACGCCGCCTCCCACGTCACCCCAACCAGCTGTTGTACCGTTCACCGTGCCAACAATCTTGCTACTAAACATAGTACTCATCCAGAACTGGCATGACACAAATGTAGCCAGAGAGAATCCAATCATGAAACGAACGCGATGTATCCGCGCCAGACGATACAAACGGCATACAAAACACCGTTGGAGCGAGATAAGCGTGATCAGGAACGCGCATCCATATCTAGGACCTATCATGTCACAGACCGCTCCCCATACAGAGCCTAGACAGGATGCTTCCAGAGACCGAGGCAACTCCAGCGTTGCCAATGTCCTCTTTGGTTAGATTAAGGTTGTCCCGGATGATGGGGACTAAAGGGCGGCAGCGAAAGTCGAGACAAAACAAGTGAAAAAGGATATCCAAGATAAGTGGAAGGTTCTCATATGAGGCTTGGATAAAGAGAAAACCTTGAAAACTGTGGCTTTGTGTTCTGAATCAACCGGTAAAGCGAACTTCGCCGTCGATTGCCGGTGACACCGTCGACTAGCGATCGACAGAGAATGCGAATGATTGTTCTCTGTTCCCTGTTACTCCATGCATGGAGCTTAATCCTGGCTCACCTGTCATTTTCCTTACGTACAGTAAAAGAAATGCTAAGAATTTTTTTTTTCTTCCTCAAATGGTGAAGGGAGTGAAATGATATTGTTGTTTGATATGGTTGTTGTTGAGGGCATATACTGGTATATATATAAATTGTACGGAGCCGACGGTTTAACTGCTTTCGGGAAAGTTGGAATAACTTAAAAATTAAAGTCAGAAGGAATCTTTATTTATTACTACAATTTAAATATTCAGAAAATAGAACCTTCAGGGAAAGAGAGTGAAATAATATATACGTAGTAGTAGTTATCTTCCTTTCCTGTTGTTGTGGCATTGTTTACTTATCTCTGCAACAATGACGAAGCATCACATTAATTATACATTCAGAAAATCAAAATCGATTCTTTGAGTTAATGATCTGATTTCTCGGTTATGAGATTTGATATTCTAAAAGTTACTAATTCTTAAAAAAAAACCCTGTTCCACGAGATGAGTGAATATGTTAATCAAATAACCTAGTTGCGCCTCAACGCCATAGCTAGACTACCTGTCATACCAAAGAACTAAAAGAAATATTTTCATTTTTTTTAAAAGGTCCAGCCCTTTTAAAATACCAAAATCTTTACCACTAAACCATATGCTCCGAGTCACTAACTTGTTAATTCCTAATTCAAAAATCGATTTTTTCACGATGAATTTGTCGTTTTGTGCGAGTAAACTTTGAATGCAATGAAAGTCAGAAGAACATGTATATATATTATATTAATATTAGGCTTACGCGTAATAAAAGGTTGGCTCTCTGGGCTGCACATGTCTTTGATTGACCAAAGGAAAAGAAATTTTAATCCGTACAAGCCAACTTTCTTTACTTTTTTTTGTACTGTACCTTTTTTTTGTACTGTCTCTATTAGCCGTACAAGCCATTTTTTAAGCTCTTCCATCCGTACAAGCCAACTTTTACATCTTGGTCTTCTTTTATAAGCAGCTAATTTGATTATCACAGACGGTCCGTATCAAATGTCATAATTATATATTGATGTTGAAACACTCATAATAATCGTTAAGAATTATAATTTACATAAACAAACATCAATATGATCTTCAAATATTTATAATCATCATTAAAAATATTATAAAATAAACGAAAAAATCAAATTGACGTTCAACAAATTATGATCCTAATCAAACATCATAATTAATTTAAATAAACATCACATTGATGTTTTTAATCATTATTAATCACAATGGAACACTATAATTAACTTAGATAAGCAGGGTCGGCCCTCATATGAGACCGGAGAGACGACCGTCTTAAAGTTTCAACAGCTTGGGATGACCCAACGGTAAATGTTTATATTAAAGAAAAAAATTAAAAGTGTAGATTCAATCCGATTCAACATAATATAATATGTTTTTTTTTATAAAGCCCAAATTGTTTTTTACTCCAATCGATAAATGTCTCAATAAAAAAATTTACTTGGCCCAAAACAAAAACTACACATACAAACAAATTTTATTAATTTTTTGTTTAGAAAACTATAGAAATTTTTTTTGAATTGGTGATAATGCAAACAATTTTTTTTTTTTTTTTTTGAATTGGTGATAATGCATAAAATAAACTAGAATGCATATTGAGGAAGGGAGGGGGAGGGGGAGGGGGAGGGGGAGGGGGAGGAGGAGGAGGAGGGGGGTGGCTAACGGCATGGGGATAATGAATAAAATAAACTAGGTGACATGAATAGTTCCATGTGACATGATTTTGTTTAAGCGTTGATTTCCTTTTTTTTTTTTTTTTTTTTTTTTTTTTGAGGGGACACGTTGATTTCCTTTATTAGTTAAAAATCTAAATGTTTGACTTTTGGACTTGAGCAATTTTCCCATCACGTTAGGTTAGAATGTTTATCAAATCGATGTTTATTTACAGTCGATGTTTATCAATTTTTTGTTTTAATATTTACTTTAATATCATTTGGGACCGTATGTGTATCGTGTTATTTGTGAGCTATTCGTATACGACTCGTAAATGAGTTTGACGCGATTTGTTTTTTTAGTTCGAGCCGAGCTATCAAATAATTAACCGAGTCAAACTCAAGCTTTAAAAATTAAAAATTATTTAATTAAATATGTTTATAGAAATATTAATAACCGATTCCTCTAAAAAAAAAATAGCATTGTTGTTTTTTTTTGAATGATCTTTTCCATGACAATTTTAGTTTACGTAAGTGATCTTTTTGGCGACAATTTTAGTCTTGTAAGTGATGCTTTCCGACGCGTTGACTATTTTTAAAAAAAAACCACTTATGTGACTAAAATTATCGTCGTAGAGAAAACCGGGAAAGAAAGTCGGCGATCTAAATTAGATGACCAAAATTGTAATTAAATGGCTTTAAAAAGACTATGAAATCGATATTCGAAAAGAGGATTATTGATTCAAAAGGGCGTTTAGACGGTCATTTTTGACGTCTTGTGCGAGTAAATCTTTGGATGCAATGAACTAGTTAAAGTCAGAAGAACATGAATATCTTTGGAGTAGTATATATTATTATTAGTAGCAGGCGTAATGAAAGGTTGACGAAGAGTATTGTTTGTCTGCACATGTCTTTTGATAATGAAAAGAAAGCAATTTTCATCCGTACAAAGTATAACTTTCTTTTCTTTTCTTTTTTCTTTTCATTTCTCCCGACTCTCATTTCATTTGTATTTTTTTTTTTCCTTTTTCTTTTTCATTTTCATTTTCATCTCTATTAGCCGTACAAGCAATTTCTTAATCTCTTTCATCCGTACAAACGCACCTTTATTCCATAAAAATGATTAAACTCTAACCATAAAGTCCTTACTCTTCATGTTTCACAAGATAAATGGAGATATTAATCAGATAACCTAGTGGTTATCAGTCCCACGAGATGAATGAAGATATTAATCAGATAACCTAGTGACTTAGAGTAATGTGCTTGCTTCTATTCCAAACATCTCGGGATGAGTGAAGATGTTTAATCAGGTAACCTAGTGACTCAGAGTCATGGGCTAATACCAAACATTTCAGAGCCATTGACTTGCTATTATACCAAACAATAAAATGAAATCGTCCTTTTACGGGTGTCGAACCTCCAGACTCCAACTTCAGGTCCGACTGCCGTTTAAGACACTTAAGAATTTACCACTAAGCCTTGTTCTGGGACCTCAACCTTTACTTCTTTGTCGTACTTCTTGGTTTTTTTTTTCCTTTTTGTTTTTTTTTGTTTTTTTTTTTGTTTTTTGTCTTTCATCCGTACAAGCAACTAATTACCACTAAGTTGTACTTGTACTATCTCCGTCCCAAAATATGAGTCCGTTTAGACATTTTCACACGGATTGAGAAAGTGGTTAAGTGTTATTAATTTTAATTGTAAAAGTCTAGAAAACCTTTTGACTCTCAATAGTGTAATAGTTGTAAAGTAGATAATGATGAAGTTTATAGAATTATTAACTGAAAGTAAAACACAGAATTATTATTGATGAATTGAAAGTTACAAGTTGGATTACAATGCAGCTGATCATTGGGTATTTATCACTTCATACACCTCATGAATCAGTTAGAAGTAAGTTACAAACGGTTAATACAAACTATAACTGAATAACCGCTTTCTACATTACACTATACTAGTCTACACAAACAGTCTTTGTCCTCATCTTGTCGTCCAGTCGCTGTGTGTCTTCACTATCGGCCAGGTGTATTAGCCGATCGCATTCAAAGATTCCTTTCAGCCTTTATACTGTAACACCTCTTCAATTTGAGAGTGGTACATGAACAGCTTGCACTCAGCATTCCCTTCAGCTACTTGAACTCTGGAAGATCTTTGAAATTCCTAATTTGTCTAGTAGATAGGAGAAAATAGGTGCATCCAAGGGCTTGGTGAGGATGTCAGCTAATTGTTCTTTTGTGTTCACTGGAAGAAGTTTGACAAGCCCTGATTTGACTTTGTCTCGCACAACATGGCAGTCAATTTCAATATGTTTTGTTCTTTCATGAAAGACTGGGTTATGTGCAATGTGCATTGCACTGACATTGTCACAAAATAACACAGCAAGCAACTGAACTGGAACATGCAAATCCTGTAATATATAAATCAGCCACTGAATTTCACAAACTGCATTTGCCATAGCCCTGTACTCAGCCTCTGATAAGGTCCTAGCTATAGGTTTTTGTTTCTTGGCCTTTCAAGAGATTGGAGCATCCCCTAAAAACATCATATAACCGGACACTGGTCTTCTTGTTTCAGGACAACCAGCCCAATCACTGTCTGTAAAACCTTTAAGGACAAAGTCGTTGTCTGCTGGGAATAAGATTCCTTGAGCAGTATTAGTCTTAAAATACCTCAGCAGCCTATAAGCTGCTATTGGGTATAAACCATGTTCCGACCCGTAAACCTTATTCGGGTCCGTCCGGTCGCCAAAGTAGCAGAACAAGGCCGTCGGCCATCACTATCTGCAAAAGCTACTAGTTGCATGAACAAGGCCATCTCGGCGTCACGCTGCTCCATTCTAAGGTAACCTCCTCAAATCATTCTCAAAATCACGGGTTTGCGTTTGAATCATCACATTTCTTGTGACCTTTGCACAAGAAACTCGTCGGAGTTGGCTTCGTACGTTTCCTGGCCGGAAACTATATTTTCAGCATGCTACCTGTCACTTTGAGCTTTGAATCCATTATCACGAACAAAAAAATGCGGTCTTGTTGAGTTTGCGCTCGAGAAATCGCCGCTCTCAACATTTTCGTGTTAAGGAAGGAACACATTGAGCTGTTCATTGTTTTGTTAGAAGCCCCTTGATGAGGTCGAAATCATCACGGTGGCTCAGCAGTGTAAATTTAGTGGATATCTGGCTGATTTGTAGGTGATTAAATGTATGTTAGCCGGAGAAATACGGCGGCGATGGGAGGGGGATGAGAGAGGCGGCGTTTCTGCAGAGTTTTGGCCTGCATTGGTATTAGAATGTATATATGATTCAGGTTACACAAGCCTTCCTTTTATAGGAAGAGAAAACTTCAGGGCTAAGTAAAAGACAAATGTCACTGAGCATCTTGGTCACTAATCTTGCTTAACAGCTAAGTAAACTAGTAAATATGTAGACTGCAAGTGGATAAAATATCCCGGCGGCGATCTCTCGGGGTCGCATAGACCGCCAGCTCCGTTTGTCTTGCCTTGTCTTGCCCTTGCTCCCTGCTTCCTTTTAATTCTTGTGCGGCCTTTCAAGTGCCCTTTGTCCAAGGTCGCGGTCCGGCCCCCTAGTCGTGGTGACGTTCTAGGTGGGTTTTGGTGACTGCGACCTTGACTTGGTTTGTTAGGCGTCGTCCACGATGTAGTCGCAGACCTTTATCTGATATGATAAGTCAGAGAGGCTATTTCCGGGACTAAACGGTGGCGATATTATTTGTACGCATCAATGCCCCCTACTCCATGTCTTGATCATTTTTCGTGAGAATGTCGAGCGTGGAGTAGAGTGAGCTCAAGGATATATGGTGGTTTTGCGACCTCGTCGTCTGATGCGACTTGTTCACTAAGGACCGTGCTTTTAAAGCAAACGGCCTCGAAGCAACTTTGGGCCTGTATTTGCGACCTCGTCGTCTGATGCAACTTGTTCACTAAGGACCGTGCTTTCAAAGCAAGCGGCCTCGAAGCAACTTTGGGTCTCCTTTTGCGACCTCGTCCTGGGCGAGGCTGTCTGTTCGTCCAAGGGTTATTGGGGCAGTTCAACAGTCAGATCGTGGCTGACGTTTGCTCCTTTGGTAACCACCATTACGTGGGTATTGACGCCTCTGGTAACCACCCGGGTAGGCACATGGGCATTGATTGACCCCCATAATGATTATGGTTTTTGAATTTCAGAATTCGAATCGACCGCGCATATCTCAACCGTTGGATAGATTGATTCCCAGCCACACAATTGAACTTCCGTTGCCTATGTAAGGCTTGCACCCTTCATACCTCCACATTTTTCACTCTTTTATTTCCCTCAACTTTTTCCTCTAAGTTTTCTTTCTTTTTCTGGGAGTGCACGGATTTTCCGGCGAAGGCTCTTAGGGAGGATTTGGTGGTGTCTGAGGCGAGTTTGAGGTTTCCGGCAAGGATTTGAAGATTCCAGCGTGCTCTTGCGGCTGTTTGTTTTATCTTCTTAGAAACAGGCTAATCCTTCTTCCTCCAGCCTCCTCTTCCTTGTTTTTCTTTCTGAATTTCAAGCTTTTAGTGACTTTGATCCACTGTATGGCAATGTGTTTATATGTAAGATGTTTTTGAGGTAAAAGTTGAGGTTTTTTGGGTTGGTGTTTTTATTGTAGGGATGGCTTTTCCGGGAAAAGTGGTAAGGGAAGTGGCTCGGCGCAGAAAATTTTATCTTTCCTTTGTTGTGCTTTTATTCATATGTGCACTTCCCTTCACTTGCATTTGCTTTCCATTTCTCCTGTAAAAACGGAGAGGAAGGCGTCGAGATTGGTGCGATCACCTTCCTGGCTTAATCCCCATTATCCCAGGTCTGAAAGCTCCACCTTTTCCTCTTGTTTTTGTAGGATGTCCGACGGAGAATAGACTTTGGCGGGCGATTCCAAAGGGGATCAGGAGGCGTTTGACTATGCGTTGGATGTTGAGGATGACAACCCTTCTAGCCCCGAAGTGTCAGCCGGGGACGACTTACTCGATGAGATAACTGGGGGGAGGCCGCTACTCGAGCAGGCGACGACCCTTTTGGTTTAGATGAATTACTTCCTGACCCCATCCCGCGACGTAAGAAAAGCTGCAAAGAAAAGGCCCGAGCCCAAGGGGTAAGTACTAGCGAGGCCGGTGAAAGAGATATGTCGATCGATTGAAGATCAGGCCGAACCTGCCCCAGCGACGCCCCGAGCATGAGCATGACCAGGCGTATATTGAGGATGCCGCTCTTCATGAGCTTATGTGGTCGAGCGAGGATGAGAATGCCCCTTTACCTCACAAGACTGTTTGGGAACTCCCAAAGAAACCAAAGAGGAAAAGGGATCCCAAAGCGATGACTATTGGCGAGGCGTCGTCGAAAGCGAAAAAACCAACACCCAACAATCCGGAAGCACTAAGGGAGTTTACTCTTCTGACCGCATATGAGAAGGTGCTAGAGAAGGAGTGGGTGAGGCTTCGTGACAGTGATGATCTTAACAAAATTCTTCACTGCCGATTTAAAATTGATACAAGTGTGTATAGGTTTTCTTTGCTCGACTACTCGAAGGAGGAGGATAAGTTTAAACCCGGAGATCACGAGGATTATGTTTGTGCCCGCCGTCCGGATGATACCTTCATTTTGCACTTTGATCACTTCTTTGCAGGGCTCAGACCTCCATTCGACCCGTTCTTTGTTAAGATTTTCGAGCTGATGGGAGCTCTACCTTCTGATTTTGCTATTGGGGCCGTCATTCAGATTATGGCCTTTATTGTGATGTGTCGGACAATGAAGATAGAACCCACCCTCACTTTGCTGGGACAATTCCATTTATTCTGCGGGACGGGCCTTACGGGACAGATATCTCTGAGGAGAAAAATGCCTCGCTTACTGTTTTTACTGCCCAATAAAATCCATAGATGGCAGGAGCAGATCCTCAAGGTGGAGTCCAAGGTTGGTTGGCCGTTTACCAAGGCCGCAAAGCCCCGAAGAAATTCCACCCTTTCAATCGGCGAACCTCTAGTTTCAGAACAGCGTTTTGTTAAAGGGATCATGGCGCTTATACAGTCTGACGGGGTCGAACCCTCTCTGAGAAACGTAGCTTAGATCAACCTTCTTGATTTGGCTCTTCCCTTGGTGCAAATGGCTGGTATAGCGGGCCCAGGTAAAGGGGAGGCTTTAGTCGCCATGGTCCCGGAAGAGTGCGACCCTGATTGGATAGGAGATTTCCACTTTGGCAAATGTTTTCCCTCTGAGTGCCCTGTTTGTGGAGGCGACCCTAGTAGAAGACCGCCTTGTAACTTTCCTTGCTTTTTATTTGCTCATTTCATAAGTTGTCGTTTTGCTCTTTCTTTTCGATCAATTTAACGAACTCTTTTACAGGTATGGACGTTACCGAACGCAGAGCTCAAAAGCGAGAGGCAGGCCGACGAGCGAGGCCAAAACCCGGCTGCAGGCGACCTGAAGCAGGCTGCGGGAAGATACCCGCATCGCTGCGGATGCCTCTATTGTTGATGAAACATGCGACCCTAATCAACCAGCAGCGGTTCCTGTTGATGCGAGCTCAAGCCAGGCCGGTGGGGCCCAAAAAAGGCCGCAGGCTGATGAACCCGCTAAAGAGCCTCAGGGCCAGAAGCGATCCCGAACTGAGAAAGCCAAAACTGCAGGCGGAGCTGGCAAAGGCTCTGATCGCTCAGACAAGCGAGCTACTGACAAAGGCTCTGAACGGCCAGAGGTAAATGTTGAAGAGGCCTCCGAGGGGATGGAGCCTCTGCCGACAGGGACATTGCCCCGTGGTTACAAATGGAAGGAGGCCTTATGGTTGGATGCCAATTTCACCCAAGGCCTTGACATGACTAAGGCAAGCCAGATCAGGGAGGCCATTGCTGATGTCATTCCTTTGGGTCGCCTGGCATGGGACTCGCCGCCCGGGGTTCAAATGGAGATCGAAAGGTGAATTACTGATCACATCGTGGTTATGATGACGCCCCCGCTGGTGATGAAGTCTCTGTACTCAAAGATCTCTCGGGTCAATTTGGGATTGCCGCCTCGATGGTGAGTTCTTATTTGTCTTGTTTTTTTCATTCTTTCAAAATTTTCTTTTTTGGCGAGCTTATAGTTGTCTCCTTTTTCAGCTTGGAACTCACATAAACAAGGCCATTACGGCTGCTGAGAAACGCAAAGCTGAACTTAAGAAGGTGACGGCAGCTCTTGGGGCCTCAGAAAAGGCCAAGGTCACTTCTGAAAATAAGAGCTCGGAGGCATTGACCGAGGTTGAGCGGATGAGGAAGGTCATGGAGGAGAGCGCCAAACTGGATGTGGAGATGAAGAAGAAGGTGTCGGTTCTGAAGGAAGAAGCCCATAAATCTGTCGAGGGCTTGTTGGCCGCATAGGAGGAGATTGCGAGTTTAAAAGAACAGCTCGCTGTTGCAAATAAGGCCATTGAGGAGGCGGGTCCGACAGCCGTTGATGCCTTTAAGAGCTCTGATGAGTTTTTTGACTATCAGGAGGCTAGCTTTGACAAGGGTTTCAACCACCTGGCCCGCTGCCTTTGGGCTTTTCATGGCCGAGAGAGCATTACCTTAGAGGAAATGCTCCGATGGGTTAACATGTCTCAGCGAGCTCCCGACCTGCTGACCATTCACCCAGATATACCTTATGCTGCGGACCATATCGTCGCCATTCAAACTAATCAGATAGAGCACGGCGAGCCAGTGTGGGATCCTCCTCCAGTTAATCCTGTCAACTATGATGTTTTGAAGAATCCTCCTGCAGCCGCGAACGATCAACATGGCGACGAGTACATTGATACTCCTCCCAGCTCTTAAAATGATTTTATGCTTGTCCAAATGATTTTATGCTTGTCTCAAAACATTCTCTGCGATCTTGTAATAATTCTACTTTGCTTCTATTTTTGAACTGCTCCGATGTTTTCCTTTGATGATTGTAATAACTCTTTGCTTTTACTTTCTGTATTGATCTTGTGGCCGCGTTTGGCTTGTTAAACTCGAATTGTGGCTATTTTTTGCCTCTTCATTTATGTATTGTACTTGTTTCTTTCGCCCTATTTCTTGTATCTTGTGGATGTATGTGTGCAGCCCCATTTATTTGGAACAAGGATGACAGCGACCCAGTCTGCACGTTAAATTTCCCTATCCCCCTTTGTTTTCACCGAGGCCAGGAGGGGCTCAAGCGATACAAGTTTCCGACGCCGCTTCGATAACCCTTGGTCGCTGCGGACTGGTGGAAAATAATCTGTTGCATTACAAGGCTTTATACGGCCCCCTTGTTGGAGACGGGCCATATCGTGTTTGAAATTTTCTTGATGCGGCCCCCTAAGTTTTAGGCGGAGTAGGGGTTCGCCAAAGACTTGAAAGCTGAATTGATTGGACTGGACTAACCTTCCTTGACTGCCGTGTCGCACGAGAAACAAGGGTTCAATTGATTGGACAGCCCCCTGGCCCTATCCTGACCAGCAGTGCCCGCGTGGTCAACGTTGCCTAAAATCTCGGGCTACTGACTGTCGAACGTCAATATAACCAAGAATCTCGTGCTGATAATTGACAAGAGTTAAATGCGCCCTTTGAATTTCAAATTTTGGGTAAACCGCGTGAATGCTGACCGTAGGATCTTGTTGATCGTGGCCATTCTATTTGCTTAGTTCTGCTATACAAGAAGGTGGCAAGCCTAGCTTCATTCCATTCCTCTTTTGCATAAATCTTTGTTGTGAGAGCCATGTCTTTTCCATCCAGAGAGGGTAGAGTTCGAGTGTTTAAAGCCCGTCCAGTACGTGATGTTTCCCCTTTCTTCCTTACTGCCTCTCATGTTGCCAAAGATCACTTCTGGCGCTATTTTGATGTGGTCAAGCTTGCGAGGGAGAGGGGTTTAAATGAGAGCAAGGTTGAGGGTGATGGCTCTTTGCTCCGGTTGCGGTTTTCTGGGTGGCAGCTTTTGTCTTGCCACCTTCTACGTTTTCCAATCTTACAATGGTAAGGGAGTTTTACTCCATTTTATCTGAAGTTGCATCCGAAGGGATTGTTAGCTGCGTTACCCTTCGTGGTGTCGCGGTCACCTTTACCCCAGAAGTTATCAATGGGGCCCTTCGTATACCTGCTATCGATCCCTCCTCTCATTATGAGGTCGCTTGGAATCTTGGTGATGAGTCAAGTAAACAGGTTCGCTTACGTCGGGCAATCCGCGAGCTTTTCCCAGATTCTCAACGGCCTCGTGCACTAGGACCTTCGTCCGACTTGTCTCGTAGCAAACGTGAGTGGAAAAGGTTTATTAAATCACGCGCCCTTCCGACCATGGATACAAAGGCCGTTAGTGAAGCTGAAGCTCTCCTTTTGCATGCTATCCACGACCCTCAGGTTGACATTGATTCAGGGGTCTTGATTTACTGCGAGGCAGTCAACTTTGCGGTGTCAATGAATCATGATCGTCGTATCCCCTTTGCCTCGCTGATAGCTAGGTTGTGTAGTATAGGGTGCCGATGCACTCATTGGACCATTGTGGGTTCGCCTGAATGTGGCCGTATGTAGTTTTAAAATTTTCCCCGTGGCCCCCTTGTTTTTGGGTTAAATCTAAGGGCGTTGTAGGCCGCAGGTTTGTTAGAAACAATTGTACCCCTTTTCATAGATGAAGATGTTTCTTTATTTTGATTTCGTTCTTCGCATGCTCTGTGCATACATAGTTGATGGGCAGCCTACATGTAATATTTTTTCAAATTGTCTGCGTGCCAAGGCCGGTTGTATTCGCGGCCTTGACTGTCACTCAGCACATAAGTCCCTTTCTTGATTATTCGAGCGATCCTTTATGGGCCCTCCCAGGTTTCCGATAGCTTTCCTTTCTTGGCCTCGTGGCCAGTGGCCAGTCTCTTTTGCAAAACATAATCTCCCACGGCGAAGTGATGATTGCGGATGTGTTTGTCGTGGTGACGTTTTGCGGCTTGTTTTTAATTGAGCAAACGGCCATATGATTCAATCCGCCGCTCCTCTGCTAAGTCAAGGTCGAGCTCCCTATATAGCGGGTTGTTGGCCTCGTTGAAATGGGCGACCCTTAGACTTGGTAGAGACATCTCTACTGGGCCATAGCTTCTGATCCATAGGTCAAAGCAAAAAGGAGTCTCCCCCGTAGTTGTTTTTCGTGACGTTCTGAGCGCCCATAAGGCCGCGGGGAGGTGATCTGGCCATTTACCCGCTTTTTCGCCCAAATCTTTTTTAGCGCGCTCAGTACCTGTTTGTTTGCGTTCTCAACTTGTCCGTTGCTTTGCGGATGTTAGGTGTGATGCCCGAAAGACAATTTTTTGTAATTGTTTTATTTAATAAATGAAATGATATTATTATTCATATTTATTACTCTCATAATCACCGATATGACAATAGTATTTACACTACAGAAAACCCTGAGTATATCGTTTATGTAATCACTTAACTCAGTGTATGAGATATACACGGGAGGATTGAGTTAGTGAAGATGTACTTAAAATACAATTAGTCCGTAGTAAAGTTAATCGAGAGTATCGGGTCTCCCCTTTAACGCATTACTATTAATGCGCCCATAACACGGCGGGTGTGATCGTCTTATCCGGACTTTCGGTTAAGTGGAACCTAATGGGGCATTTATATATGATAGATATATCATATAAATTTGGACCGATTTGATCTCGAGTTCTCAATATAATTCCGTAATTGAGAAGTCTTATCAAATCATTAGATGATCATATTATGGATATATCTTAATCCCGAGGTGATCACGATCAAGCCGCTTGAATCGATTATGAGGTTTGACTTGGCGGTTAAGGATTACACCGAGTGCGTGATCTCGAATTACCCCATCTTGGCATTGTCTTTGGATTGAGTGAGTAGTACGTGTTATCACAGATACGGAATCCATTCCTTCCATTTATGGAAGTAGATGAAGACGATCCCTTATGAGTTGACCCCAGATAATCGATCGATCCATGGGGTTCATATTACAATCGATTAGCTACCGGTGAGTTATTTGAATTATTGATCATTAGAGGTTAATGGTAAGTAAGGACAAGATGTTACGAAAAGGGTTAACGGTAACTTCCCGATTTAGAATGAGCGATCTATGGAGGATTAATCCATATGAAATGATTATATCGGTGGGACGCTTATTACTTTCGTGAGGAGATAAATATAATCTTATAATCGGAGGAGTGCGATCACGGGATTATGGTGGCATATTCTGTGATTGATTTATCGAATATAATTATTACGTTCATAAGATAATTATTTATTTGATTTATCGGAGCCGTGATTATTAGTCCATGGTCCCGACGTCGCTTCCTAATATAGCATGTATATTCTCGGACGTCGAATCCTAATAATATTAATTTAGTTCATGTTGGACTTTATTAAGGCGATATGTGAATTAATTGTTTAGTGGACTATTAAATTAGTTGGGCTAAATAATTAAAATAATTGGAAAAGACATTTTCCTAATCTTGGCAATTAATGTGTATGGCAAAATCATCAAAGTGACTAGGTCACAAAGTGATTCACGTCCATGACTTTTTTATGGAAACAAGAATTGTTTTCCTTGTGTATTAATAAGACATGTGCATAAAATATTTATTGGATAAATATTTATGGTAAATAATAAAGATAAAAATATTCTTGATTTGTTCTAGAATATTTTGAGATTATCTTTTATTTAATAGGATTATTATAATTGATTTTGTATTAATTATAAAATCCTTGGAGGACAAGGATTACTTTCTATATAAAGAGAGTTCTAAAAGTTCTTAACACATGAAAAATTCGACTATCAACTCTTAGAGAGAAGATAGAATTTTCGGCCAAGTAGAGGAGGAGAAATCTTGGAGATTTTTCGGGTAGCATATCGGAGGGTTCGAGTCGAGAATTCCTTCCACCGGGAATTGCTTGGATCACACGTACGGAAGATCGTGGTGCTCTTCACATCATTGTTCGATCATCCTAATAGCGGTTCTCCAACTTGGATTTTGAGATCCAAGAGGTATGTTCTACAACTTACTTGTAGATGTAGATTTAATGTTTTATTACGTGTATTATATAGATCTAGATCCTTAAATCGCTTCCCATGCGATGATATTTTCCTAACGATGGTATCGATCCGCTAGAGGGATCTATATTTATTCGTATAAAATATTAGATCTAAGGAGTGGAATATATCATGTGTAGATTGCATTATTTTCGTTTTAATTTTATTATTTTTGACGAAAATTTTATGATGACTGCTTGCGATTGTTGTGGTTGAAGAGATGGATTGGGGTTGGTATTGTTTACCCGTTAGATCTATTGTAAACTCGTATAAACGATGAAAATTCGTTCATATGAGTATAGGAAATTATGTAATTTATCTTTATTGCAAGTTTAATTTCCAGCAAATAGATCTAGTTTGTAGCTGTTTAGTATTTTTGCTTTTCCCGTTGATCGAACCGTTGAAACGAAGATCCCTCCGGTCAGAATCAAGATTAGAAGAAGATGATCAACTCCACAAATTTTGGCGTCGATCAGGGTCCGTTTCGATATCCGTTTGATGCTGCGAAGAGGCTGCTGTAACAGAAAAACGCAGGATTCACAGATACACTACCTGTGACTTCCTCGATTTTCTGGGAGAGTTTGGACCATTGAAACAAAAATCCGACCGTTCAGATTGATCAACTTGGAGTTTTGGACGTACCATAAAAATTTCAGGTCGATCGGGATTCATCTCGATTCCCGATCTGCCTCAGGAAGTCCTTGATGCGGTGCAGTCAAAGTTAGATTCAGCAGCAAGTTGGGCGGTTAACTGGAGAAAATTGACAAGTCAAAGCTCCGATCCAACCGTCCATATTGGAGTTCGAGAAGTGAAGAAAATATCTGGAAAGTTTCGTCCCGATCCGAGTTCGTTTGGTTTCCCGATCATCGAAGAGTTCAAACAGCTGCAGATTTTGTTAGAAAGTAGTAAAACTTGAGTTAGGGTTTTGGGTTTTTATTTTCTATTAGATTAGATACGGGGTACCAACGATCCATCTCGGTGTTTAAATTTTCCATAATTTTATTTTTATGTGTTTGATCATAAAATAGACATAAAATCGGAATTGCCATGACATGCATCATATCATAAATCCACTCCATGCATACATGTAGAATTTTAATTTTGGTAATTAAAATAGGCATGTATACAAACTCGCGTAATTAGTTGAAATTTAATTAATCGTGGTAATTAATTAATTTAGTAACTAATTAAAGATCCGAGGACGGGTTATGAAATCGTTAGCCTTTCGGTGTGTGTTCTCGGTGAACCGCCTTAAAGCTCAAGCGAGATCACGTTTTCGATTCGTAGTGTCTCACGAGATTGAATGATGGTAAAAGAACAATAAATCTTGGATAAAAGCGGTTCGCCTTTAGGTTGGGTGGTCAATGAGCTTCGCTCAAGCGACTTAACCCTCCTAGTGTGATGTATGCGGGGTCCGGCAAGACTAAGCCAAACCGAGGCGGAGGGTGATTCCTTCTAATCTCAATAGGGCTCTCTTGACCCGATTTCGTCCGGATTGTCACATATGTTCCAACGAATAGGACGGGTAGGCTTTGCCTACGTCACCGACACCATTCGGAATCCTTGATTTCATGTACTTTTATGTTAACATCAAAAGGCGTGGTTAGTTAACCCACCACCACTTCCAAAATATTGAGTGGGAGCGGGAAGGTGTGACCAACCCCACGGTCTCTACTATAGATGCAAGTAAGTGAGAGAAGGGTGACGCTCGAGGCGCTTTGATTTCGTCCCCCTACGGATGGTGTTCACCCCTATCAACATTCATGACTTGGTCTCCGAAAGGATAGGATTTACGGGTACTCGTCGGGTCACCGACCTATCCTACGACGGCACACACTCAGGCGTACCTAAGAGATCGATATAGTAGGTCACACTCATCAAGGGTATTTTTGATAAATACCTAGGCTAAAAAAGGAAGGTAGTCAATAAATAAAGGGATGTTCGATTCTCGTGGGATGTCCGATTCTCACAAGTTATTCATTGATTTAACCGTTGATCTCTTTGACCTACCTACGGGCAGATTGAGATGCAAGGTTAAAACCTTGGAATGGTAGAGTAGACTTATTTTTAGTTTACAATTCCTAAAATTTAATATAGTAGTGTCAAACTTGAATTAATTTATGTCATTTTATTTACAGCATTACATCCCTTACTAAATTGCTTAAATTTTATAATTGACTAGTATTGACTTCGTTAAAAAGTGGAAAGTAACTAGGACGTTGAACTAGTCAATTGATAATGCAATTATTTTTCGAAAGAGATATTTTCTCTTAAGCCTTTTAAAACCAAAGTGACATATGGGTATGTCACTAGTGTCATTCGTGTTAAGCGGAGACAAACTTAGTTTGATCAAAGGTGATTTCGGACTTTGAAATTCTTCTAGTGAATTTTTAAGTGTGTAGTGATTACACGAGTAATTTTCTAATTGAAAAATCAGAAAATCATGAAGTGTCGCTAGTTGGACGATATTTGGAATCGATGAACTAGTAGGAGCTTTATGATTTGTTGTTTTTTCTAGCACATTAGAAAAGTGTAACTAAGTACATACGTAACCATTCTAATTGAAAAATCGGAAAATCATGAAATGTCGCTAGTTAGACGATATTTGGAATCGATGAACTAGTGGGAGTTTTATGATTTGTAGTTTTTTTCTGGTATATTAGAAAATCCGAGAAGTCACGACAAGTAACACTCGAAATAGACATCCCACGGTTCAAGAGTAGTGTCTACTCACACGAATCGCTAGTTCAAGATCTGTTTCCATTTACGGAAAGTCAAGAATGGGAGAGTATGTCTAAAAGTATTAGTCATCTAAAGCGAGTTGATTTTAAGGCTAAAACCGAAAATTAATAAACCCGAAAGTCATAGGATAAGGATAGTGATTTGGATCACCAACCTATGAATCCTTGGTGATTTTCTCTTAGGCTATGTTCTTTGGAAGAACGAGATAGTAGTGCATTGACGATTAATAGACAACGGGCAGTAATTTTAGCAAAATAGTGGGAGTGATATGAGGAAATGAATCTCAGATTCAATCCTTGGATATCATGAGAAGATTTATTTTTACATTTAAGATTCTTTGGAGCGAATGGATTTACCTTTTATTCGATAATTTGTTTGTCTTATAGAAAGTGAATATACCATTTGTAGTAATGCGAATCTAAGACTCGGACTTTTGTTTGATCTGATCAAAACCACTAAGAAATCTTTGAAATAGGTATATGTACCATCTTAAGAACTATTAAAAGCAATTGGTTTCTATATTTAGATAAACGCTTCTTCATATTCCATAGTTAGTGCATAGTCCCTAAACGACAAGACACAAGGCGGCTCAGGGTGATTCCTTTCTCGATCTGGTTATATTGTCTCAAAGGTTCAATGACTAAGTTTCCTTTCAATCGGGAAAGGATAATGGTTATAAAGAAGTAACATAGCTTGTTCATGGCGACCTTCGGGTCGATGAAAGATACAAGCTAGTAGGAGCTTCCAGTAGTGACTTCTTGTCGATAACTATTCAAACACTCCGGTGAGTTTATCCAAAATATTTTATGGTGTCTCGGATTCATCGGAGATGGAGTATTCTATACTCGAGAAATGGGCCATCACATAGTCTGAGGCGATGTTCGGCTCGCCTCATAGTGAAATGCTTTCACTAAGGAAGAAACCATTGAATTGCCTTACATAGTTGTAGATGTGCTACAATACCTTCGCTTAACTCAATAAAGATATTGGAAGTGAAATAACGGTTTACATTGAAATATAGAACCGAGAAGTCTACCTAGAATGTGCTTTGGAATTAACGGATAATGAGTGGATTCGGTTCACCCAAATTCCGTCAATATAAGCATTTAGCACATGATGCTTGATGGTAGGACTGGGAATTTCACGTACACGTTCGGTCAGTGACCAAATCGTGATATACCTTGAAGAATTGAGAGAAAGGTTCGTTATCAGATTCTTGACATCTGGAAGGGACAGCTATGCTGTTGCATCCTTTCTGATAGAGTCTATGAACAACAAACCTTGAACCTTAGAGTACGGATACTCAAGGTAGTTACTTACTGATTAAAATCAGACCACATCCAACATCGGTTGTTGGTGATGACACTAAATACCTCTTGAACTAAATCAATTTGATCCACCAAGAAAATAGTGGGAGTATGGTTTATCCATTACCCATTACGGTTTCTGCGGACTTTGTAGTCCGAGGATCGATTGATGACCTATGGCTCTTTTGTGAGCGGTATAGGATTACGATAATAGAGGTTGGTTTACAAGCCATAACCCCTGTGAATGGAGTTTGGTACTCCGGAGTCGTTCATACTCTTGTAGAACCACCGAGTGTCTCAGCCCGATGGGAGTAATTGGATCTACACGGAAAAGAGTAGAATGAATTCGGTAATTCATGATTTCGTTCAAAAGCGAGAAAATAGGGGTGATTCCACGAGACTTTCTTGCCAAACAAAGCGGAATCTGGATTCATTCGAATGAATGGTATTGCCTTATGAACTTATGACGGGATGGACTGTCAAGGCTTATGTCCTTTGTGGATAAAAAAGCAAACCTCTTGGTCATTGGAAGTCATATATTTCTATAATATATGGATTTGACCAGAATATTGATAAGTCTTGTGTAGACTGGATATCAATTTTAGTACAGTAGTGAATATATACATATATATTAGTGTTTGTGAAGGATAACATTTGCACAGTTGGACTCAACATGGGTGTGTTATCTGAAGTCAGAATCTGACAATGCCACATTTCTCTGCAACAGAGATTTGGACAACATTCTGAAGAGTTTGACTCGGTCGAATTCATTAGAATCAGTCATTGGTTTCCCATCCATCTTATTGGTTAAGATGATGCATCTGTGTATGCAACATTCAACGAGGAAGTTCTACCCTATGCCTCAGGAATGACTCTCTAAATCTTCGGATAAAGAGAAATGGGATGGATTCTCTTTGTGACAAGAGATGGTCGAGGTTATTGAGCGTCAATTTTGATCGAATCTTAGATTCGGCGATTAACAAAGCAAGTTTAGTATGTCCTTTAGTATCTTGAGAGAACGAGGAATAATATGCGGACATATTCATGTATGAGCTTGGATATGTGTGATACACTGATTTTGACTTTAAGTCAGATTGAGGATGATCGTTAAAGTCGATCTCGGTCTCGAGTGTTTACTCTTGTTGAAGCTATTGCCTGGAGAAATCCAAAGAACGCCAACTCGACTTTAACTAGTTGGGTGATTAGCGGCTTCTGTAGTAGCTAGAGAGGCGATATAGCTTAAGGATTTCCTTTCCATATCTGGGAGTCATTCTAGATTTGGAAAGCCGATACCACATCATTGTGCAAAGCGATGAAGGGTAGCTTATAAGGATTTCGAAATCACTTGAGTTCAAGAGCATATTGGGAAAGTACCACATGATTAGATGGACGGCGGCGTTCGATTCTACGGATCGCCTCGAGCCAACAACTGACCGATCATTAAGACCCATGACATTCGGATATAGGTGCTCCCGAGTCACCGACCTATCCTACTGACGGCATACTCGGAGTGTACTTTGGAATCTGAAATGGTTATGATAAGTTTTGTGGGTACTAAAATACGGGATGAGTCTCCATTGCTTTAGAGCAAGTGGGAGATGTAGTTTCTTTGTAGTTTTAAATAATAGGGTGTGCTCTAAAACAATTAATCACAAGCTTTCGTGCAAGTGGGAGATTGTTAGGTGTGATGCCGAAAGACAATTTTTGTAATTGTTTTATTTAATAAATGAAATGATATTATTATTCATATTTATTACTCTCATAATCACCGATATGACAATAGTATTTACACTCTGAAAACCACGAGTATATCGTTTATGTAATCACTTAACTCGGTGTATGAGATATACACGGGAGGATTGAGTTAGTGAAGATGTACTTAAAATACAATTAGTCCGTAGTAAAGTTAATCGAGTATCGGGTCTCCCTTTAACGTACTATTAATGCGCCCATAACACGACGAGTGTGATCGTCTTATCCGGACTTTCGGTTAAGGGAACCTAATGGGGCATTTATATATGATAGATATATCATATAAATTTGGACCGATTTGATCGAGTTCTCAATATAATTCCGTAATTGAGAAGTCTTATCAAATCATTAGATGATCATATTATGGATATATCTTAATCACGAGGTGATCACGAGTCCAACCGCTTGAATCGAGTATGAGGTTTGACTTGACGGTTAAGGATTACACCGAGTCGTGATCCGAATTACCCCATCTTGGCATTGTCTTTGGATTGAGTGAGTAGTCCGTGTTATCACGGATCACGGAATCCATTCCTTCCATTTATGGAAGTAGATAAACGATTCCTTATGAGTTGACCACAGACCTTTGATCGATCCATGGGGTTCATATTACACCGATTAGCTACCGGTGAGTTATTTGAATTATTGATCATTAGAGGGTTAATGGTAAGTAAGGACAAGATGTTACGAAAAGGGTTAACGGTAACTTCCGATTTAGAATGAAGCGATCTATGGAGGATTAATCCATATGAAATGATTATATCAGTGGGCGCTTATTACTTTCGTGAGGAGATAAATATAATCTTATAATCGGAGGAGTGCGATCACGGGATTATGGTGGCATATTCTGTGATTGATTTATCGAATATAATTATTCTGTTCATAAGATAATTATTTATTTGATTTATCGGAGCCGCTGATTATTAGTCCATGGTCCCCGACGTGCCTCCTAATATAGCATGTATATTCTCGGACGTCGAATCCTAATAATATTAATTTAGTTCATGTTGGACTTTATTAAGACGATATGTGAATTAATTGTTTAGTGGACTATTAAATTAGTTGGGCTAAATAATTAAAATAATTGGAAAAGACATTTTCCTAATCTTGGCAATTAATGTGTATGGCAAAATCATCAAAGTGACTAGGTCACAAAGTGATTCACGTCCATGACTTTTTTTATGGAAACAAGAATTGTTTTCCTTGTGTATTAATAAGACATGTGCATAAAATATTTATTGGATAAATATTTATGGTAAATAATAAAGATAAAAATATTCTTGATTTGTTCTAGAATATTTTGAGATTATCTTTTATTTAATAGGATTATTATAATTGATTTTGTATTAATTATAAAATCCTTGGAGGACAAGGATTACTCTTCTATATAAAGAGAGTTCTCCCAAGCCTTAACACACATGAAAAATTCGACTATCAACTCTTAGAGAGAAGATAGAATTTTCGGCCAAGTAGAGGAGGAGAAATCTTGGAGATTTTTCCGGGTAGCATATCGGAGGGGTTCGAGTCGAGAATTCCTTCCACCGGGAATTGCTTGGATCACACGTACGGAAGATCGTGGTGCTCTTCACATCATTGTTCGATCATCCTAATAGCGGTTCTCCAACTTGGATTTTGAGATCCAAGAGGTATGTTCTACAACTTACTTGTAGATGTAGATTTAATGTTTTATTACGTGTATTATATAGATCTAGATCCTTAAATCGCTTCCGTTGCGATGATATTTTCCTAACAGCGGATAGCACATTGACGATTGCCATTGTTTGACGTTATTCTCTTGGCAAAATGTGTCAAATTCTTCCCTGAATTGGGGTCCGTGGTCCGATACTATTACTCTGGGGACACCGAATCTAGTCCATACTTGATCGAGTAAAAAATAGATTATGTCTTTGGTGTTGATTTTTACGAAGGCTTTGGCCTCGATCCATTTGGTGAAGTAGTCGAAGGCAACCACCACATATTCGTATCCGGAGCGGCCTCTTTTCAATGGTCCAATGAGGTCGATGGCCCATATGTCAAACGGCCAGGCGGCGACAACAATGCTTTGCACGACCGATGGTAGCCTGGGAATATCCGCAAATTTCTGACATACGTCGCACGCCTTGGCATATGCTTTTGCGTGTTCTACGAGCTTCGGCCAGTAGTACCTAGCTATTAAAAATTTCTGAGCGAGGGTGCGGCTAGCCGGGTGGCCGCCACACATCCCCTCATGTAGCTCAGCGAGGATTCGATGGACTTCTTCAGGTTTCATGCACCTTAGTAACGGTTTAGAGAACGATCGTCGATACAAAACGTCATTTAAGATCGTGTATCTGGCGGCTCTCCTTCTCAGGGCTTTAGCCTCCATAGGATCATTAGGGAGTTCTCCAGAGTTAATGTAAGCTCTCATGATGTTGATCCAACAAGGGTTGGTGGGTCGAAAGTCCATAACCTCGATCCTGTCCATAGCGGGTCCTGACAGGTGTTCCACCATGACTGACGGATTGCTTATTTCGTCGTCACTAGTTAGTTTGGACAAGTAATATGCTCGGTGATTGTCCTCTCAAGGGATGTTGATGAATTTGCAGTATTTGAAACCGCTCTCGAGCTTTTTTATGAGGTTAATATATTTTTGCAAGATTTCGCAATGGATGCCGAACGACCCAGTCACTTGATTAACCACCAGCTGTGAATCGCAGAAAACCTGCACATTTTCGACTTTCATGGCCAGGAGAGCTCAAGTCCTGCGATGACTGACTCATATTCTGCTTGGTTGTTTGACGCAGTGAAATCAAATTTTAGGGCCTTCTCAACTTCTTTCGAGGTGCCTGGCTCTAACAAGATAATCCCTGTGCCACAACCTTTAAGGTTAGCGGCGCCGTCGACGTAGAGTTGCCAACAGTGACTTGGCCGTTGTGGCTCGTCCGCTGTGGTCATTTTTGCGTGGCCATGTTTTGCGTTGGCCTGCTCCTGGATTTCTTCGTTAAAGTTTGTTTCTACGATAAATTCGGGCAATGCCTGGGCTTTGATATCTTTTCAAGGCTCACATCGGATGTCGAATTTGGTGAGCTCGATGGCCCATCGCAACAAACGACCCGACAGGTCCGGCCTGTGAAGGACTTGGCGCAGTGGCGCGCCTGACAGTACTATAATTGAATGTGATGAAAAGTAAGCCCTTAATTTTCGGGCGGCTATGACAACGCAGTAGGCTAATTTTTCAATATTAAAATAGCGACTCTCTACTAGTCTTAGAGCCTTAGAAACATAATAAACAGGCCTCTGCGAGGTGCCTTCCTCCTTGATAAGAGCGGCGGCGACAGCCCGATCCGAGGCGGCTAAGTACAGCAGCAAAACATCTCCGACCACTGGACTAGTTAGCAATGGCGGGTTTGAGAGGTAAGCCTTGAGCTCTTTGAAATCCTGTGAGCATTCCTCCATCCATGAGAATGTTTTATTTCTCTTTAGGATTTTAAAGAAGGGTAAGCTTTTTTCGGCAGATTTTGAGATAAACCTTCCCAGGGCTATTATTCTCTCATTTAGCCTTTGTACTTCCTTGATGCTTGTTGGTTCACTCATGTTTATCAGAGCTTCGAACTTCTTGGGGTTCGCTTCAATTCCTCTCTGACTTACCATAAAGCCCAAAAATTTTCCTGCCTAGACCCCAAAAGTGCATTTCACGGGGTTAAGCTTCATCGAGTGCTTTCTTACATTTGTGAAGGTTTCACGAAGGTCCACCAGGTGATCCTGGCGACTTGATTTCACGACCATATCGTCAATATAGGCCTCCATGTTCTTTCCTATTTGCGTGCTAAAAACTCTGTTCACCATTCTCTGATATGTTGATCCCGCGTTCTTTAGTCCGAATGGCATCATCTCATAGTAATAGAGTCCGCCGGTGGCTCTGAAGGCAGTCTGCTCTTTGTCTTCATCGGCCATCTTGACTTGGTGATAGCCTGAATAGGCGTCTAGAAAACTCAGCGTTTCAAAGCCTGCGATCCCATCTACCATTTTATCGATTCGGGGTAGCGCGTAAGGATCTTTGGGGCAAGCCTTGTTTAAATCAGTGAAGTCGACGCACATTCGCCACTTGCTGTTGTGTTTTTTCACCATTACCATGTTTGCTAACCAAGTGGGATACTGAAGCTCCTTGATTACGCCTGCTGCTAGAAGCTTTTCGAATTCACTTTTTATCGCGACTTCCTTTTCTGTGGAGAATTGGCGCGCCCTTTGCTGAATCGGCCTGAAGTGGGGGTCGGCATTTAGATAGTGTAGTGCGACCTCCGACTCCACACCTCTCATATCGGTTACCTTCCAGGCGAAGGCATTGATATTTTCTTTTAGAAGCTCAATCAATCCTTCCCTTTCTTTCTCGGTTGTTTGTGACCCTATCTTTATCATCTGATCAGGGTACCTATCATTAATGATGACCTCGACCAGCTCGTCTTCGGCAGTGAAATCAGGCTCGTCCCGAATTTGCAAAGTTTCAACCTCTACCGCCCCCGTCGAGACCTCTTTTATCATGGCCATCTGGCCCGCAGCCATATTGAACCCTTCCATTCTAGGTCGTTTGGTGTCGGACCTGTTCTTGGTCATATATTCAAGAAAAAATCCGGGTCGGCTAATGGCGACCCCAATTTCGTCTCCTACATGGAACTTGACCCTCTGGTGTGGAACAGATGCCCCCATTTGAAATTTTCTCATGGCCGGAATCCCCAAAATCATGTTATAGTATGAGGGGAGATTGATGACTAAGAAAGTGATTATCTCAGTTCGACAGGGCTCATAGTCGCCCAGAGTGATGTTGAGGTCGATTGTGCCTTTGACCCGTACTGTATCGTTGGTAAAGCCCTCGAGCACTCCGAGCTAGGGTTTTAATTTGGCCTCTCCGAATCCGTTTTGTTTTAAACAGTCGAAATAAATCACATCGCGGCCAGCCCCGGTGTCGACCATCACTCTGTTGACGCCATGTTTATCGTTCACCCCGACCTTTAGGATGAGGGGTATCTCCATAGGGCCGTTCACTGTGGTTAGCTCGCTTTTGGTAAACATGATTCCTTTCTCATTTTCCCCCAGCACTATCTGTTTTTCGAAGCCGCGTGTGTTGATTTGATGTATTTGGGATTTCATCTGACTGTTGCTGGGAATGTCCCCGTGGATAACCTGAATCTCCTTTTGATAAACGTGGGGTTGGCGTCCCTGACTGGGGGCGGTATTTCCTTTGCTCTTATATTTGGTCGCTGGACCCTCACGGATTAACCTATCTATTTCCCTTCTTAAGGTGAAGCATTCATCTGTAATATGACCATGGTCCTTGTGATAGTCACAGAATTTCGACTTATCACGACTGTCGGGATCGACCCTCATGGGCTTAGGTTTATCGAAATGCTCTCGGATCTCAAACAGTATCTGGGATGCTTTTGTGTTGAGCAGTGTGAAGTTATCCTCGCTGAATTTATATGGCTTCTTGACTTCGCGATCATGGTTCGCGTCCCGGCCCTTTTCTCTCTTGCGATCGTCCCCGCGATCCTCTTTCTGAGAATGTTGATCCGTTTTAGGTTTTGCCCTTCCAGAGGACGGTGCTTCGCTAACTCCCATCATTCTGGCCCTTTCCAGCATTTCCCTAAGGCCCGCTTTGGGGGGTCGTAGTTTAAATTCCGTCTTCATCGGACCCTTGGCGATCCCGGTGAGAAAGCATGTTATGACCGCATCGCCTGGGATATTTCTAGTCCGATCGTATACTTTGATGAACCGCTCGTAGTATTCCTTTTCAGACTCATGTCCCCCATGCGAACCTCATACAGATCCTCGATGGTTTTCTTCGGTCAGCTCGCCGATTCAAATTCTTTGATGAACTTTTTTGATAGGTCCTCCCAACTTTCAACTGAGCCACGAGGGAGCTCACGTACCCAGGAAGCAGCCCTATCCTGCATGCTACCGACTAAGGCGATGCACCAGGCGGACTTATTTTGAGTTGCTAGGGTGATGCAGTCCTGGAAGGCGGTGAGCCAATCATTCAGACAAGAATTCCCATTGTAATAATTATAGCTGGGGTAGCTAACCTTTTCTTTTCTAGTAGGCAATGTTTCGGTGATTCTTTTGGCGAGCACGTCGATCCCTGAAATTGGGGCGACTTTCTCGATAGGCCTTGACTGTTTTAGCTCTGCGACCTCTTTTTTCATTATATCCATCTGTTCGGCCAAGAAAGGGTCGAACCTGGGTCGTGACAGTGCTTGTGTATCAGCTCGGTCCAGCCTGTGCTCCGATTCCCCGTGATCTTGTGATCCCTCTTGACGTGCTCTTTTTTCCCTTATGATCACGTGGGTGTCCTACGCGTTTCTATCTTCTCGGGGGGGGGGGGGTATTTCTCCCCCTGGAAGGCTGAGACGACTTGGGGCCGAGGTCTTGTCCTTCTCACCTAACCTTTTAAAAGCTTATCCTCTTTCGACCGTCTTTCCTTTCTGAGAATCACGACCTGGGAGGACCGAAGCTTGTGCGATCTCTTTCCTCTGTCCCTTGCAACCCGATGAATGTATACTCTCCTCAATCTCAATCCCCTGGTTCTGAATTTGGCGGCCTTTATCAAGGGCCGCCGGTGTGATTTCGTTTCTAGGAGGATTTGGGGGTCGGATCAACATTGGGGCCTGGCCCTTAGCCACCAAGCGAGATTTAGTTAGGTACATAGTTTCAGCATACCTCGCATATTCCCTCATTTCTGCGACCTCCGGGTCTTCCTGGAAACCTGGTCTTGTTACGGGGGTCGACCTTTGGCTTTGCTGCGACCTGGCCGGCTCCTTGCGAGCCCCATCTAGAGCGGCGATAGCCTCCTTTGACTTAGTTTTTTGATTAATGACGTTCCGGGCGTCGCTAGGAGCTAGAGCCCCCATCTGCGACCCTCCGCCTTCGGCGGGAAGATTTTCGAGTGTTTCTCCCACAACCACTCCGCGAGCCTGATGTTGCGTGCCCCGCTGCGAGGGGTTGGGGCGTCGGTATCCTTTACTTCTGCCATTCTTTGAGTTAGCGACCCGGTTTGGCTGGGGGATAAGATTTGCTTGTGATTTAGATCAGAGATCCTTTTTGGCTAGTGATAGATTGGGTGACGTGACGTCTGGAAATATGGTTTTTGAGGGAACAGTAGTGATGATTTGCACGCAATAACCCCGGAAACGTGTATGGCTATTTTTTAGAAGTGTTTCTTGTATTGATGGGGGTTTTTCTGGTATATGTTTTTGAGGTATAAAAAGGTCACCTTTTGTCGGTTCTCTTCACTTAGGGAAGAGAAGAAAGGCTACTTGAGGGCTTTCCTGGTAAGATCACCTCTTTTCCGAAATGAACACAGATGAGGGGACACAGTCGGACGCTTCCAGACCGGTGGAGGTGAGATTCCTTCGATCTGCTGTGTGTTAGCACCTTTAGATGACTTTTATGCCTGGGGATGAAAGCATGTTGTTGCATAGTTTCTCGGTAACAGAGCCAACTGATGAGGTCGAAATCATCATGGTGGCTCAGCGGTGTAAATTAGTGGATATCTGGCTGATTTGTAGGTGATTAAATGTATGTTAGCCGTAGAACTAGGGCGGCGATAGGAGGGGGATGAGAGAGGCGGCGTTTCTGTAGAGTTTTGGCCTGCATTGGTATTAGAATGTATATATGATTCAGGTTACACAAGCCTTCCTTTTATAGGAAGAGAAAACTTCAGGGCTAAGTAAAAGACAGATGTCACTGAGCAGCTTAGTCACTAATCTTGCTTAACAGCTAAGTAAACTAGTAAATATCTAGACTGCAAGTGGATAAAATATCCCGGCGTCGATCTCTCAGGGTCGCATAGACCGCCAGCTCCGTTTGTCTTCCCTTGTCTTGCCCTTGCTCATGTTTCCTTTTAATTCTTGTGCGGCCTTTCAAGTGCCCTTTGTCCAAGGTCGCAGTCTGGCCCCCTAGTCGTGGTGACGTTCTAAGTGGGTTTTGGTTACAGCGACCTTGACTTGGTTTGATAGGCGTCGTCCACGATGTAGTCGCGGACCTTTATCTGATATGATAAGCCAGAGAGGCTATTTCCGGGACTAAACGGTGGCGATATTATTTGTACGCATCACCCCTACATTTCGACTTTCATGCTCTGAGTTCCGTTTTGGGTAAAAGCCTTTGATAGTAGCAATTTGGGCTGGTTATTTGCATATTCTGGAAATTCTGCTGAGATTTGAGTGGTTGTACATCAGAATCACCATTCCTGGACTTCCCGGTTGAATAATCCCAGTTGTTCTTGAATTTTTTATATTCCGTACAACGGACCGCCCTTCAATTCGTAGGAAATGTCACTTTTGAAAACATTCTGAATCCCCCACCTGAAAACAAGACAGTGCCCAGTTGGTGATAATCAGAGGACAGTTGGTTATTTGTCAGAGTACTGATAACTCTCTAAATGGTACCAATAATTATACTTATATTCACCCCGAATTCTGCTCAAGAGAGGATAGATAGGCTCGTTATTGCTTGAAATATGTGTTAAATGCTATGTGGGTGTTTCCAGGATCATGATTCTGCATTCTTGATATTTTCCCGATGTTTTGGTACTGTTTTGTCTCATTTTACGTGTTTTATACGGCTGGAGCATTGGAGAATGATATGGACCAAAAGGAATGCATTGAAATTTGAGTGATTGAAGTCAAGAAGAAGCCTCTTTGAAGAAAAGAAGAATAGAAGGCCCGGTAACCCGAGGTTAGGCCCGGTAAACAAGTGACTTATTCAACACAAAATTCATTCTGCCGTATTGTCTAAGTCGGTTAGGGTTTTAGAGAGTCTTAAGTCGGCTATTGTATCTATATAATGTTGAAATAGTTTCCTAAACCCAATCGGGTTGGACCGGGTCTGATCATTCCTACTATTTCTTTATGCTTATACATAGATTAAATGGCTTTTCTGTTGTCATATGTATGTTCTTTTAAAGAACCAATTATAAATTGTTATATGATAACGTCCTTAGTATTAAACTATGATAGAGAAATCATGATAGGCGATTATGGTTGATGAGATCTCTAATCACTTTAATAAGTTTGATACTTAAATGTCTATAGGCTGATGTACTATTAAACAGAGCATTGATAGTATAAACAGACTAGCACGTATTAGATGTCTTCTGTTTTTAAGGGCAGGGATAGATCTCGTCTATCGAAGTGTAGAGACACTTGGACTGTATGTGGATGTGTATTAGAGAATGCATACGTTAGACTGACCCACTTACACGGATAAGTGTCACTCTATGTGGCGTTTGTGTAATTATCCTTAAGACCGGAGTCTTCATGGCATCACGGTGTGGATTGTCATGCTTTGACACTATTGAGGTTTCCGCTAGCCACGGGGTGATCATGCGGTAGTGATTGGATATGATACTGAAGCATGCGGAGTATACATGATTGGTCGTCTGGGAATCGCGTATCCTATGATTGGGATTGAATATCCGAAATGGCCTTCTTATAAGGAATGTCTTACTCTCGTTAATCTTTGCAAAGTGGGAGTAAGTGAGTTACTTCGAGAGAACTTGATATCTAGATTATAAGATACGGTCGTTAATGTTTGACACTCGACGTACGACCGTATGGATATTATTACAGCGATAGGATTGTAAGTTACACGGTAACTGTTTCACATGAAAGGTAGTAGTCATTGCATTTGACTCTTCCGATGATTGAAGTCACGGTGTGTTGCTAGACGCTATCTCGTGATTGTTACGCATGAAGGGCATTTTCGTAATTTGCATTTTATGTCTACGGCCAACATATTCGGAAGCCTATCGGGTCACACACATAAGAACATCTAGCCGGATTAAAATGTGGTTATAGATGATAACTAAATAATGAAAGTTTATCTCGTACTATAAAGGTTATAGTGGTAAATTAATATGGTGGTATTTATTTAATATGAATAAATATAATACAAGATATTAATTATGTTGATTAATTATATATATATATATATATATTGGTGGCCGAAAATTTGTGTGTATATGACACACGTAATTATTGGCAAACTAATTGATCAAGTTGATTAAATATATGTGTATTGATATATACATATGGCGCCATATTTTGGTGTATTAAGATACATTTCGATTGTACAATTTAATTAATAAGATTATTATATATTAATATTAGATATTAATGACTACAGATTTGCACACATGTGTAAATTGATTTATGGTAATAAGATAAATATAATAAATATAAGATATTGACAATATGTTGGAATATTTAATATAAGATATTAAATTAAATGAGATAAATCAATCTAGGAGATTTTTCTTATTTTATTGGGAAAATATTTTCTTCTCCTCCACACCTAGATGGGACGCCCCTCTCACTATAATAAGAGGTGGGTGTCAAGCTCTTTTGTACATCACAATTGCAAGAGCTCATAGTTCTTGTGTAAAATATAGAGCATACTATGGAGAGTTGGAGAGAGGGGAAAAGGGCCGGTCTAGCAACCGGAGTTTTCCAATAGCAAACCATGATGGGATTCCGGCGGGCTGTTCGTGTGGACTAGCGGTAGAGGCCAAACACTTGGGCGGCTCTATGCAGAACAACTCTCCTTAGACGGTCAAAGCGTCGATCTTTTAGATCAACCAAGGTAACCACCGTCTACCACTTATTTGTTTATTGCTTAAACGAAGTCGATCCTGGTTAAAAGTAAATAAAATTTTAAATTCCGCTGCGTTCCCGCGTAGATTTCCTAACATATAAAGCCGTATATACTGAAAGCTTACATAGAACACATATATGATTCATTAGTATTACAAATACATTATATATTTTGATGAAATAAAGTTTTCTTGAGCTTTGGAGAGTTGCTTTTGGTTTCCTCCCTTCTTCCATCATCTCTAGCTTGAGTAGATTGAGCTAGATCTCCATTGTTGAAGGTATGAAGCTTTGAACGTTCCTTTATTGTCTTCAATATGGTAGATTTGTTCGTATTTATGTGTTTTAGTTAATCTGCATGTTTAACAACCCCATAATTTACTTATTTTAATCGTATTGAGCTTTGTAGATCCAGAAATTAGGAAAAGCCGCCCCCGGTAACCCGGCGTTCTATACCGGTTTACTGAGGCATATTTTAGAAAACCTAAACTGGGATTCACTACAGCAACGTTTAAAACGAGTAATAGGTCTGGCCAATCTAATATTCGTAATTCGTAATTTAACATGAAGTACCGCAAGTGAAGTGTTAATTAGGACATAGTCTTGTTGGACACTAGGAACGTGCTGGTCAGTGTCGACAGCTGTCTAGGCGGGTTAGCGGTATGAGGTAACGCTCAATATCGGTAGTTCTAGTTCTTTATGCGTATGGGCTATTAAGGACCAATTAAGGAGGGTAGCTTGCGTATAGATTGTCTACTGCCATTGTCAGAGTAGATAGGAGTAGGAATTGCACCCGTAGCTGATAAATATGATAATAATCATCAAACGCTCACGATTAATCTAAGGAAATTATGTGGGGAAGTAAACATAACGATTAACTAATCCAAGTTAGTAGATCGGTGAGGAGAGGGAGAGGTACACCATGTTTGTTTTCTTTTAATGTTATTGTTGGTCAATGACCATCTTTATGTTGCTTCTTAATTAGGTTAGAATCGTTTATACTTATGAGTTGCATTGTCTCTGTGGGATCGACCTTGACTCGCATTTACTATACTGTGATGTACCTAGTATTCTTTCTAGTAATATCGACGTTAGTGACTTACACGCGATCAAGATTTTTTGCGCCGTTGCCGGGGATAATGGACAATTTCTAAATATAAACGTTTTAAGTCTAATTAAGAAGTCTTTTATTTTAATTTATTTTATTTTGAGTCTTGAGTCGTTCTATATCAATCATGCACATGTTAAACTACCAGAATTAGAAAATTCAGGGCCGGTATCCCGAAGGTACTCTTCGAGTTACCGAGGCCTGAAAAATCAATTTCTGAATAGTTCCTGTTATTCTGTGTTATTCCCTGTTGATTTTAGTTAGTAGGTCCGCAACAGTTGGGATCTCACCCAGCTGAAGCAAAAGTTGCTAACCTTGTCTTTGTTTTATTTTGTCTTTTTGTAGGTTGATCAGAACACTTCAGAGATTCGATCCATTCAGAGTTGACAAAGCAAACAAGCCAAACAATAACATCACACCAATTTCCATGTATCCTAGATCTGAAGCACGAGAGCATTATGAAGCGGTAAAGCAACGGTTGGAAAAAGAGGAGAAAGCAATCAAGCAAGAGCCTAAAGACGACTTGAAGGAGTACAACACGTATCGTCTGGGTGAGTTTCCTTGCGAATTAATTGATATATCATCTTCGGATTACGACTCTGACAATCCTGAAGTGGATCCTGACACGATGTTTTCTGAGCCTAAGGATTACCCAGACTCAGACACCGTGGTGAAGTTAGGAGACCCTGGCACGTTCAGACTCCCAGTTTCTGTCAATGGAATATCCGTAGGATTAGGTCTCTGTGACTCTGGCTCGAGTTGCAATATTCTACCTTTTTCCCTCTGTCAAAAGATAAGACTTCCGGTCATATTGAATCAAACCAGGACCATGACCTTTGCAGATAGAACCAGAGATATACAAGCTGGTCTACTTAGAAAGTGTACAATTAAGGCAGGAGGGTTCACGTATCCTATTGACTTCACGGTCATAGACGTACATGAGGACCCTAGTGCCCCAGTTCTTTTAGGACGACCTTTCTTAGCGACGAGTAGGGCAGTTATGGATTTTGATAAGGGGAGATTACTCTTAGGATGAATAATGGCGTTCTATCTTTTAAGATCCTAGAACCCCTGGAAAACCGACCAGAGAGTTGTAAGATGACGTATGCTTCAGGGAAGGTGGAGATCTTGGAAATCGAAAGGCATAAACATAGAGAGGTTGTCATAGAAACCGTTGAGCAAGAGTTTATGCGATTAATTCTGAGAGAGAAAGAAGATAAGGACCACGACAGGATGCTCACGGAAGCCAGTCCTTCCGTGTTGCGTAGTGAACGAGTCGAGCTGAAAGTAGAAAATGTGGAGTCTTTGGGTTTAAGGTTTAAATCTCGACGCAGAGGTAGATCTAGCACGCAAGCTAAAAGGGAGAGGCGTGCTAGGAAGAGGGCTCAAAAAGGTTCTGTGAAGGTACAAGCCTCTGGAGCGAAAGTTTGGCAAGTTAAAGCTCCAACCCTTGATTGATTGAAGATCTGAAAAAAAAAAGTCGAGCTGGCAACTATAAACTTAGAACTATCTCTTCAAACCCTTAGGTAGTTTAGGATTGAATAAAAGTAGCCAGATGAAGGGACGAGTTTTTTTTCATCCTACCACAAACTTAGGCTTGAAACCGAATGGTTGTGGAAAGGTTTTTTTTACCTCGTTGCGGATTCTAGTGAAGTAGATTAGGTTTTGAGTCGGAAATAACAATTGAAGAGTGAAGGGTAGTCAATTCGAGGTCAGAATTGAGCAGACAGGTTGAGTAAGAAGTGCAGCAAAGGCAGATCAAAAATCTGGGGAAAAGATACCCCCGGTATCTCGAAGGTAACCTCCGGGTTACCGAGGCTTGATTTTCAGATTTTTGAACGTCAGTTTATAAAGCTGAATTTTTAGAGACACGTGGAGGACACACGTTGCACCAGATACAGTCTGTCAGCAGAAACCGAACCATTTTCCCCTCTTTTCAAAATTTTCATCCTTTCCCACACTCCACCATAACTCCACCTCAATCCCATCAATCACCTCCTCAAATCCCTCACCCTAATAACTTCTCTACCCATTATCCCACTAAACCATCCACATTCATTCCATTCTTCCTATTTAAACCACCCCTTCATCACCAATACCATCATTCTTATCATTTTCATCTCTTTCATTCACCAAACCTCTATCATTTCTTCCTTCTTCCTATATTTCGGCCACCATCACTACCATATCACCACCAAACAGCCACCATAACCAAACCAATTTCCTTCCATTTTCCAAACCCTAAACACCACCTCTTTCAACCCCGTTGTCGCATTCAGAGTAAATCTTGTTGCTACGGTGAGTCTTTGCAATTCTTCTTCTTATATCATCGAGGCACGATCCTCGAAGAAAATCAGAAAATTTCAGGCCGGTAAACCGAACCCTACCTTCGGTTTACCGAGGGTTCTTTCTCAGAAACAGCTTCTATATCAGGTTCTATACTCATTCAGGATGGGTCCTAAGCGTCAACGGTCAGCTGTTCGTCCAAGTGGTTACCAGACTGTATATGGATATGTCAATCCGCTGATAGATGGGGTTGCACAGTTCCATTCTTTAGCTATTTACGAGTCATTCTGAGGCCATTGGAACGCAAGACCAGTGGCTCGAGAACGAGGGGTAGATTTGGTTGACTGCGGGTCGCTATTGCCGGAGGCCCTACAAGCACAAGATTTATTGGAAATGGCTGAGGCACCGGCAAGATTCAACGCCACAGTCGTAAGGGAATTCTATGTTTATGTTTCACATAACCCCGGATCCACATTTGCTATGGTTCGCGGCGTTAAGGTTGATTTCTCTATCGAGCGGATCAACGCTCATTTTGGGGTTAGAAATCCACCGGTGGGCCCGGATGAGTACACATCCTCGAGCAATATTGCCGATCTCGAGAGGATGGACATGGTTGCTAATTTCTGAGGGGTGCAATGGAAGCGCAATCCTGCTAGAGCCCCCACCATCTTCCTTAAAAATGAGCTATCTTGGGACCGGAAGATGGTCAATCGATTTGTTTGTGCATACCTTCTTCCGACGAAGCACATTGTTTCTATCACCACTTCGAGGGCAGATTTGATATTTTACCTAGAGACGGGTGCCCCCATCAACATCGTTCAGTTGATGCATAGCCGTATCCATGAGCTTGCCGCCACTTCTAAGCGTGAGCTGCTACCTTACGGGCCGATGATTGATTTGTTTGCTCTAGAGGCCAAGGTGAAGATGCTTGTCAGTGATGATTGGGAAGATCCTGTGCCTCAGCTCAGTTCACAGTCAGATTCGAGAGTTCATAGATGGGTTAGAGCAGAAAGAGAGCGTACTCCGGTGCTTGGAGCACCGAGAACTCAGAGAGCCTTGATTGAGGAGCACTCGCGAGAGATTGCGAGTCTGCATCGCAAGATGGATCGGATTATTGACTTTCTAGGAGTTCCGCCTGCTACCCCGCCACCTAGGACTGCCTCTCATCATAGAGCATCCTCTTCCACCGCCGCCGCCTCGAGTTCTGCACCACCTCCCGGTTTTGAGCATGGTGTCGACTGGGAAGGTGATTCTAATGAGGACTAGCTTTTATCTATTTTTATTGTTGTTTTCCATTTTTTTTTCTTTTCCTACTTAGTTGATGTAGCAGAATGACATTTCTATAATAATTTTGTCGGCTTAATTTGTTTTGGAGTATATTATTTTCTCTTTTACTGCTGCATTTTTATTATACAGTTTCTTGTCACCACTATTCTTCTTGGTTTTCTTGAGATATTTAGCGCAGATTCTTCATGGATTACTACCATGAGCCCGATGATTTAGACGATGATCCGTTTCTTCTTTGGTTCCACCCTTACCCGAAGCTAAGTTCCTTTTCATTTTTCATTTCTCATCTTACACATTGGGGACAATGTTTCGATTAAGTGGGGGGTAGAGGAACGTCACTTAGCTTTTTAGCATTATATTCCATGAATTGCGTGATTGTCTTGATTCACTTTGATGCACGATTCACCACTTAGACTTTGATTCATTTCGACAGAATTTCGAAAAATTATGACATCTTTGATCTTTTCGAGTTAATTGACTTCATCTCTATTTTACTTTGTACAAGTAAGAGAAAGTGTCCACTTCTGAAGTAGTGGCATATTAAGCGCATATTCTGTTATGAGCCACCTTTTTAAGCACGTATAACTCACTTCCCTTGGTGTGTAGTCGATAGCATATTGCTTTGACTAGAGTTGACCCTGGATTTATCACGAATCATGTTTCACTTACGCTTAGAAAGGCAAAGGAATTTCGGATTCGGTAGTTTATCATGAGTGGGGCCATGAGGATAGTTAAATCAATGAGAGTTCACCCGCCAAGAAAGAGAAGTGCATTGAAATATATACATTTACATTCTTTTTGGAAATATCTTAGTCGATGGAGCGTAAGACGCACGACTTTTGCATAGACCGATAAACGGGAGCCTAAGAGTAGTATATGCTCGCTTCTCGATCCGCCTTGCCAGCTCAATTAATTACCAAATACATGTTCGAGACTGGCTGGTTCGACTACGGGTTGACGTAATGTGAGATTGCCTGAATTCCTAAGCGGTTGTGAAAGTTATTGCACACACACATTGGCTCATGACGTGAATAGTGTTTAATATGTTACTAATGAATATGAGTGGCATGATCTTGATCTTGAATTTGTGAGGCATAGTTGTTTTTAATTAACTTGTGTATTGCTCAGAGTGTTATTTTCTTTTCGTCTTTTTGCTCGGGACGATCAAAAGCTAAGTGGGGGTTAGTTGATAACGCTCTAAATGGTACCAATAATTATACCTATATTCACCCTAAATTCTGTTCAAGAGAGGATAGATAGGCTCGTTGTTGCTTGGAATATGTGTTAAATTCTATGTGAGTGTTTCCAGGATCATGATTTTGCATCCATGCTATTGTCCCGATGTTTTGGTACTGTTTATCTCGTTTGCGTGTTTTATATGATGTACCGAAACTGGAGCATTGGAGAACGGATATGGACCAAAAGGAATGAATTGGGCTGAGTGATTGAAGTCCAAGAAGAAGCATGCTGAAGAAAAAGAAGAATAGAAGGCCCGGTAACCCGAGGGTTAGGCCCGGTAAACCGGTGACTTATTCAACACGAAATTCATTCTGCCTCATTGTCTAAGTCGGTTAGGGTTTTAGAGAGTCTTAAGTCGGCTATTGTATCTATATAAAGCCACATATACTGAAAGCTTACATAGAACTCATATATGATTCGTTAGTATTACAAATACATTATATATTTTGATGAAATAAAGTTTTCTTGAGCTTTGGAGAGTTGCTTTTGGTTTCCTCCCTTCTTCCATCATCTCTAGCTTGAGTAGATCGAGCTAGATCTCCATTGTTGAAAGTATGAAGCTTTGAACGTTCTTTTATTGTCTTCAATATGGTAGATCTGTTCATATTTATGTGTTTTAGTTAATCTGCATTTTTAACAACCCCATAATTTACTTATTTTAATCGTATTGAGCAATGTTGATCCAGAAATTAGGAAAAGCCGCCCCCGGTAACCCGGCGGTCTATACCGGTTTACCGAGGCATATTTTAAAAAACCTAAACTGGGATTCACTACAACTACATTGATCGGCAGTAATAATTAAAATGAGTAATAGGTCTGGCCAATCTAATATTCGTAATTCGTAAATTAACATGAAGGACCACAAGTGAAGTGTTAATTAGGACATAGTCTTGATGGACCACAGGAGCGTCTTTCGTCGGTGTCATACCGCCTAGTCGGGTTAGCGGTATGAGGTAATGCTCAATATCGGCAGTTCTAGTTCTTTATGCGTATGGGCTATTATGGACCAATTACGGAGGGTAGCTTGCGTATAGATTGTCTACTGCCATTGTCGGAGTAGATAGGAGTAGGAATTGCACCCGTAGCTGATAAATATGATAATAATCATCAAGCGCTCATGATTAATCTAAGCAAATTATGTGGGGAAGTAAACATAACGATTAACTAATCCAAGTTAGTATATCAGTGATGAGATGGAGAGGTATACCATGTTTGTTTTCTTTTAATGTTATTGTTGGTCAATGACCGCCTTTATGTTGCTTCTTAATTAGGTTAGAATCATTTATACTTATGGGTGGCATTGTCTCTGTGGGAACGACCTTGACTCACATTTACTATACTGCGATGAACCTAGTATTCTTGCTAGTAATATCGACGTTAGTCACTTACACGTGATCAAGTAATTTTTGGATTTTAGCATTGAGAGCAAATGAGGTTGTGACACATGACAGGGAACAAGGACCTGCCTCTGGTACCTATCACCACAGTGAAAACAACCACTCAAGATCCTCCACGTGGAAAAAAGGTGGAAGGGACGCTTGAAAATCCAGCCTCAAACTAGGACTCATCCCAATAAGTGGGAAGAGCCGATGACGCTAGGCTCATCATCGAAGAAAGGACCAAGTCTAGAGAGGCCGTTGTGGCCTCAAATCTGGTCCACACCGGACATGCCCGTGATAAGGTGATTATTGGCACTTCTAGACCTCAACGATGTGGAGAAGCGATCCCGGAAGAAATACCTGAGGTTAATGACTTTGAAGCGATTGCTGCTAAATACTATGCCGACTACATCGAAAATCTGTTCTGGGCCAATGAAGTCCTCATATCTAAAGGCTTGCCTCCAAAGCCTATCCTGCCACCACCTAAGGCAGGAATCGTCCCGACCAACGAGACATGGGGAAGAGATCAACCAAAGAAAATGCAACTTATTGAAATCGAGGAAAGCATACACTCATCAGGTGCTAAAGGTCATAGGCAGACTCCTAAAATGAGTATTGACAGAAGGTCTGCCCTCGAGCATTAAAGCCAAGCCGAAAAGAGAATGGTTCACCAGAGGCTGGGTCCCATAGTTTCAGGAAGGAATGTCGCACCGTGATCCAAGACAATCGAGATGCACGCCAGGTCATCAGGGATAAACGGGCAAAACAAGAGGTGGAATCGGTATACTATGTTGATTCCAAAGATGTGATAAGGTGAGTTGTCATACCTGCTTCGGACGACACACTTGAAAAGATGCCAAAGGAAATCGAGGAGCTAAAGAGGTCAAGGCCATCAGACGAGGCCAAACTGACCTCAAGAATTAACGTGCACTCTGATCACATTTTAAGCTCGCTACCATCAGAAAATATAACTTATCTGCAGCATCATTACTATCAGGGAACAACCTGCCCATATGAATGGATAACTTCATTCGAGAGTCGGATTATACTGGCAACGAGTAACAATTCCGCCTGGTGCATAGCCCTAGTAGGCAGTATGCAAGTACGATCCGCATCATGGATCCGTGGCTGGCCAAGGGATAGATTCAAAACTGGGATGATCTGAAAAATAAATTCCGGGCAGAGTTCGAGACAGCCGAAAGGCCAAATAAAATGATTGAAAATCTTTATGATATCCATCAGGGTGAGAAAGAAACAAACAAAAGCTATTACGATAATTTCATGCGGATATATGATCAAACGAAGAACATCCCAGATTTCGATGTAAAGCAATGTTTTCTTACCGGAATTGCTAAGGGCCCCATGAAGACTCACTTCTCGATTCATCCTCAAAAAATTCTACGCGATCAATCTCGAAAATATGGGCTGAATGAGGTGGTGCCATCGCCCTCAGGAAAAGGGAAAATGAAAGGTGATCATAATCAGGATTAGAAAGGAGATCGCAAGGAAGATCGAAGGGAGGATGGTTGAAAGAAGGATGACCGCAAGGTCAGAAAGCCCGTCAAATTTGATGAGAAAGAATTCATCCCTTTGAACACCAAACCCTCACAGATTCTGTTCGAAATCCATGATCGAATAGAAAAGCCCAGGCCCATGAAGGCCAACCCGAAGCTCCGAGATCAGACCAAATACTGTGACTTTCATGAAGATCACGGCCACATAACTGATGAATGCATAACTCTGAGGAGAATCATTGATAAGATTATTAGAGAAGGACTTCTGGATAAATATAAGAAGCATGGTGGAACCAATGGAGGGGGTAACAAAAATGACTGACCACCCCGTAAATATGCAAACAAAATTCGAGTCATCGTAGAATAATTTCCAAGCAACACTCAACTCAAGAGCCAAATCAACTCGATTAATTTCCGAGAAATAGAGAAGCCGATAGTCTTAGGCGAATCAGAGCAAGCAATTGCTTTCACTAGAAGCGAGCTAGCAGGTCCGCCCGGGGCAATGGAAGTGCCCGTGGTGGTCCAGGTCGGAATCAATGACTTCGGGGTAAACAGAGTTCTCCTAGACACGGGGGCGGGAAGAGACATCTTTTATATGGACACCATCAAACAAATTAAGTTCGGGTCATCCAAGCTAATGCCTTATCTGGGAATGTTAGAAGGATTTTCAAACGATAAAGTCAGAGTAATGGGCACGATAGACTTTCACGTCGAGATTGGAGATTATGGATTCACACGAACTGAAAAGATACATTTTCTCGTGGTTGGCCTACACTCACATTACACAGCGATCCTAGGAAATCCCGCTCTCAGAAAATTTCAAATTGTTGTCTCAACACCCCACCAACGAGCCAAGTTTTACGCTGAATGGGGAATTGGTGTCATCTTGCGTCGGGTAAACCTCTTACTCGATCATATCACCAAGAATAGGACCGATTATGTAGACCGAGGCAATACTAAGAGGCTTAAAATCGAGTACTATAGGACCGCATCGAGTTCACGTCAAGTCAATACGGTGAACGAGGTCAGAGACGGGAAAGGTTCAAACCGGAGTGTCGAAGCAAATGGACACGATCTTCTTGACCAAACCTTAGACCAAGCTGAAAACACAGATGAAGTCGGACCCAAGAAGGTCATATGCGACACTCTACAGGTAAGAGATGAACCAGACTTTACTGTGCAAGATGAATTGATTGAGGTAACCATAAATGAGGAGTATCCCGATCAAAAGATGAAGATTGGGGATCTGATGGAAGAACAAGAAAGAGAGAAACTGGTATCATTTCTCAAGGAAAACCTTGACGCCTTTGCCTGGGCTGTTATGAACATAAGAGGGGTCGAACTTGAGATCGCGTTGCACCACCTCAACGTTGATCCTCGCTTCAAACCTATACAGCAGAAGGCACGTCAACTCTCTAAAGAAAAGGAGGAAGCTATCAAAATCGAAGTTGACAAGTTGGTTAAAGCCGGGATCATCAGGGAACTCCAATATCCTACTTGGTTAATGTTGTGATGGTCAAAAAACACAACGGGAAATGGCGAATGTGCGACGACTTTACTGATCTGAACAAGGCATGTCCAAAAGATCCTTACGAGCTGCTTTGAGATGTTGAGTTTCCTAGATGCGTATACTGGATTTGAGATGTTGAGTTTCCTAGATGCGTATTCTGGATTGAGATGTTGAGTTTCCTAGATGCGTATTCTAGATCCCGCCAAGTAAATATGGCAAATGAGGAAAAAGAGATGACAGCCTTCAGGGTCGCGGGAGGAATGTTTTACTATGAAATGATGTCGTTCGGTCTAAAAAATGCAAGATCAACATATCAGCGGATGGTTAATAAAGTTTTCGGCTCCTAGATTGGTAAGAATATGGAGTCTTACATTGACGACATGGTCGTTAAGTCAGCCCGCAATGATCACATCGCAGACTTGCAGGAAATGTTTGATACTGTTACGAAGCATTCTATGAAATTGAATCCTGCCAAATGCACCTTTACAGTCCAAGCTTGGAAGTTTCTGGGTGTCATGGTTACTCAGAGAGGTATCGAGACAAATCCTGAGAAGATACATGCCTTGTTGGATATGAAAGAGCCCACTTGCATCAGAGAAGTGCAGAGGTTGAATGGAAGGATAATCGTCTTGGGAAGGTTCATCTCCAAATCTGCTGACAAATGCCTACCCTTCTTCAAGATCCTCTAGGGAAATAAAACTTTCGAGTGGACTGAAGAATGCTCTCAAACTTTTAAAGCTATCAAGGCCTATCTGGCAAGTCCACCTATGTTGGTTAGTCTGACTATAGGAAATGAACACTTTTTTTGTATTTGGCGGCTTCTTACCGGGATGTTGCCATTGTTCTTGTCAAGGAGGACAGGATCCTCCAAAAACCCGTTTATTATGTCCCAAACGCCCTCAGTCCCGTTGAGAGCCGCTATTTTAATATAGAGAAGTTGTTCTACTGTGTTAGCATTGCTGCTTGAAAACTCAGGGCTTATTTTTATACACATACTATCGTCGTATTGACAAACGGCCCGCTTCGCCATGTCTTGCACAAACCCGATTTGTCAGGGCGATTGCTGCGATGGGCCATCGAACTGACAGAATTCGATATACGCTACGAGCCCAGAAGGCGATCAAATCTCAGACCCTAGCTTATTTCATAGAAGAAACGAATTTCAACGAAGAACGGCCTGAGGAACAGCTTAGTCCGCACCCCTCCGACCGCCCGAATTCCCTAAATGTGACAATGCCGGAAAGGCCGAGTCACTGCTGGCAGTTGTTTGTCGATAGGGCCGTGAACCGAAATGGTTGCGGAGCCGGAATTATATTGCTCGAACCAAGAACCTCTGAGGAAATAGAAAAAGCCTTGAGATTCGATTTCACAGTGTCGAACAACCAATCAGAATACGAAGTTGTTATCGCTGGCCTTGAACTTGCAAGGGCTATGAATGTAGAAAATGTCGAGATTTTCTGTGATTCATAACTGGTTGTCCAACAAATAATAGGAAGTAACGTGACAAGGTGCGAGACCCTACAGAGGTACCTTGACCTCGTCCACAAGTTGAAGGGTGAATACAATTACTGCGAATTAAAAAAGATAAGGAAAGAGGAAAATGTGAGGGCTGATTACCTATCTAAACTATTGGAAGAGGGAAGAATAACGAGCCCTCGATCATGGTGGAATACGTATCTGAACCCGCTATCAAGAGAACCGAAATTATGGATATCCAGCCAATGGTTCCCTGTTGGATTGACGAGATCGGAGCATACATCGAAACATGAGCGCTACCCGCTGACCCAAGAGTGGCCCAAGCCTTGAGGAAAAGATCAGCGCGATACACAATTGGAATCCTATACAGAAGATCTTTTTCGAAGCCGTTGCAAAGATGTGTGCAGCCAGTGGAGGTCCAAGAAATACTAACAGAGCTCCATTAGGGCATATATGGGGGCCACCCCTCAAGCCGTACACTGGCTCAGAAAGTCTTATTAGCAGGATACTATTGGCCGAACTCGCGGAAGATTCTCAGAAGTATGCCAAAAGCTGCGACAAGTGTCAGCGTTTCGCCGACATACCTCGGCTCCCTTCAGTTGAACAAAGCATCGTCGTCACCTCCTGGCCTTTTGATATGTGGGCAATTGACCTCATCAGACCACTTAAAAAAGGGCGATCCGGCTGCGAATATGTGGTAGTCGCAGTAGACTATTTTACGAAATGGATTGAGGCGAAGGCTATAGTGAAGATTTTCGCCAAAGATATAATATATTTCTTATTGGACCAAGTGTGGACTTGGTTCGGGGTCCCTAGAGCGATAGTGTCAGATCATGGACCGATTTCCGAGATGAATTCACGGAGTTCTGTAAGGAACATAATGTCAAACTTCGGAAGTCATCGGTGTGCTATCCGCAAGGAAATGGAAAGGCCAAATACGCCAACAAGCAAGTTCTGAAGGTACTGAAGAAAAGTCTAGATGATAAGGCGGGAAAATGGGTGGACCACCTACCAGCAGCTTTGTGGTCGCTCCAAACCTCCTGCAAAACAACCACAGGCAAGACTCATTCGCCTTAACCTATGTTGCACAGACACGGACATGTCGCACGACACGACACGGACACGGCGATACGGATAATTCCAAAATTTAAGGACACGACACGCCCGATCGTTATATATATATATATATATATATATATATATATAATGTAAATAAAATTCAATTAATCAAAAAAATTTATTAAGTAAACATCTGAAAAAACTAGACAAAGTAAGATAAATATTTCATAAACTCTATGAATATCTAGAATAGATATTAGAGACCTTTATACGGTGCCAAAAGAAATTGTGATTGGCTTTCAAAATATTACAAATTGTAAAAATGATTGTTTATCAACATACAACATATAAACTTGATACGGCGTATTATTTATTTAATTATTATAGAAATGAAAACCATGTATTTTAACATTTTCATTGAAAAACTTAAATAAAAATAATAAAAAATTTGGGTTCAGGAGTGTCGGGGAGTGTCGACAGTGTGTCAGAAGCGTGTCGGGTATTTAAATTTTAAATAATATTAATATAATCAGCCGACATGTGTCGGACAAGGTGTCGGAGCGTGTCTGAGCGTGTCGTGTGTCGGACACGGCGCACGGCGACCATATTGAAGTGTCAGTGCATCATATGCCCTTAACATACGGTTCAAAAGTCATGGCTCCGGTCGAGATGGCCCTACCAAGCATAAGGGTTTTGCACTTCGATGAGGTAAAATACGTGGCGAATCGACATGTCGAACTCGACCTCGCAGAAGAAAAGTGATTAAATCTCACGCTCAGCTTGTAAACCACAAGCAGGCTGCAAAAAGGCATCACGATTAGCGAATCCGCAACCATTTCTTCGCAATAGGGGACTTAGTCCTACGTAAGAGGAAGGCCGATGGCCACGAAGAGGTCAAGGGAAATTTGTCCGAAAACTGGGAAGGTCCGTTCCAAGTGGCAAGAGTAGTGAAAAGGGGGACCTATGTCCTAAAAGATAAGAAAGGTCGCGAATCCAACAAACCCTGGCATGCGGACAACCTGAAGAGGTATTATATGTAAACGCACAACCCCCAATTGTCCCAAAGTCAGTTTTTGTAAAAGGCCTTGTGCCCAATCTTTTGAGGTCAATTTGAATGAAATTACCGTTTCATTGAGTTATTTCCAACCACATGGCGCAATTCTTAGCAAAAGAAAAATAGAGACGCCATTCATGAGGGCAAAAACCATTACAAGCAAACTGCAAAATACCGTCCCTGGAGGGGCTAAACACCACCATGGGTAAAATACTCATCGGAGGAGCAAACAGGCATCCCTAGAGTGCTTGTACACAGGTTGGAAATCATTCAAGGAAATGGAATGTGGCGACTAGGGTCCACAGCGGTGGCAAATCGGACAGCCTCACGATGGATCAAAATCCCCCAATTAATATTCACACGTAGGATGACAATAGCATGAAGGACCGCAACTTCCCCAAAATTTTGGGTCAAGATAGCGCGGGAGTTGATGAACCTCTTCCACGCCCGATTACTTCAAGACAGTTCGGATGTAGCTCCCAAAGTCGGGGGACCTCGCATATCGGGAAACAGATAGTGAGCTGCGCGAGCCACTCGGGCCAGCCTGTTTCGCTCATCGCAGAGAGCCCAAGCCGTTGCATAATGGGTAGCGGGATCGAAACCGGGAAGATCAAAAAGTCCGTTGATAGCCTCTAGGGTAAAGGAAACAGAAACACCCTGAAGGACAACCGTCAGGCACAACCTCCGCCAGGACCGAGTAAAACTCACGCACCAAACGGATATTATATGTCACCAGACTTCGAGCTTAAGCAATAAGCATAAATTAATTGCGTAGTATTTAATCGATAGATGCAAGATTTAAATCACGAAACGTTAAAACAAAAAAAATTAGGGTTTATGGGGGGGCTCGGACGACTGGCGGCGGCCCCCTCCCTTGGCGGCGGCAGTGGCCTTCGGGCTGCCGTCCGGCGGCTGTCTTCTTCCAATGGGGGAGATCGACCCTTTTCGTTTTGTGATATTTATTGTGCATAGATATCTCGTTTGTTTAGTTGTGTCATATGGCCAACCAATGGTTCAAATAGTTTGGGCCATTGGGAAACCATATGGCATGTTGGCCTTTCCAAATTTTTATTTGGAATATGCCTAGGCCCTTTTCAAATATTTGATTTGTAAAAGGTCTAGGCCTAGGCCACTTCCAAAATTTGATTTTGGAAAGTGGTGCCTAAACCAAAATTATTTGGCCTTTCCAAATATTTGATTTGGAATAAGCGCAAGCTTTTCAAATATTTGATTTGTAAACGCCTAGAGGCACAAGTCACTTCCAAAATTTTGATTTTGGAAAATGGCCAGGCCTAAGCCAAATTTAGTTTTGGAAAGGAAGTAAATAGGAGACTTTATAATTTTAATTTTATTTTGAAAAGTTCAAATTTAATTAAAATCAAAATCGATTTAAAATTAAATGTTAATTTTAATTTTTGATTAATTCATATAATTAATTAAATGTTATTTAATTATTTGACGTGATAAAATAAAGACGCATAAGTAGTTAAAAAATTAGAATTTAATCTTTTTCATAAGATAAAATTGTATGGATTAGATGTGTAGATATAATGTGATTATATGGATCCCGATTGATCATTGACTCGACCAATAGGATAGATGGGAATGTTTTCTTTATGTTGGTTTTTGAAAAATTGTCCTAGGCCGTTATGAAGAACGTGACCTAGTTTACTTTTTGCAATTATCCCATTCCCGTTAGCTCCCCCCCCCCCCTGTGTGCGGCGGGTGTAATTATTAGATAAACTATTATGTAACAAGAATGGAGCAAGAAGTTGAAGACCAATGAGAGATAAAGAACCCATTGGCGTACAGAAATAATGATCCTATTGGCGGTTGCAGATACCCTTAGTTTGTGACCCGCGGTTTCGTCAGTTTTTATTCGAAACCGCACCAAGGAAAAGTCCATGATCATACCAGTTATTTTGTGCGCGGAATGTTGTGTATGTTTTACTTTATATGATATAGTAGTAATATGCACATAGTAGATGAGACCAAAATTATACCAAATTAATTAAGTGAATTAATTTTAAAATTATTCCCACACCAAAACTCGAGCCAATATTGTCTCCCAATATTATAATGACGGTGAAGAGCCCTTGTTCGGATCCAACTGATCGGCCATCATCGGGAGTTGACCTACCACGGGTATATCGTTATTATTGAGATATGATCGTTATGAGATCTCATGAATATTGGGTTACGACTCGACTAGAATCTTGCGGTGATTGGCCCTCGTCAGGACCGTCTGATTTTAGTGACAAGGGGTTGACTATCACATGGTGATGTGAAGCGTCAAAGAGTTGACTAGCCAGCCACTGTGAGTTGCATGCGATGCGATTGGTAGGAGTACCTACCCGTCGAAATTATCTCGGTTGATCGGCCCTCGTCAGGAATCGAAGTAACTAGATGGGATCCTAGCCACTAAAGAATTATTTAAATTCTTGAAAGCCAATTGGGAATAGTTGGCTAGTAGGAGTAAAACCTTAGGAAATTTTTAAGTGCAAATTTAGGGTTTTCTATACATGAGCTTTTACTTATTCTATCTTTATTTATTGTTGTAAAAAATGTCAAACAAATTGAACCTTCGTTATATCATCGAAAACAAGCTTGACAAAACTAATTTTCTCGATTGGGAAAGAAACCTCAAAATTGTTTTGAGGCACGAGAAGATTGGCTATGTCTTGGACGAGGCCCTACCGGAAAAACCCGCTGAGGGTTCGGAACAAGCACTGTTCTGACAGTACTGATTCTACATGTATCATGCTTGCTTCTATGACACCTGAACTTTAGGAACAGCATGAGTCTATGGACGCTTACACAATCATGGTCCGCCTAAAAGAACTCTATGCTTCTCAGTCTCGCACTGAGAGGTACGAGGTCTCGAAGGCCCTATTTGGTTGTAAGATGGCATCTGGGACTGCTGTGGGGTCACACGTGCTTAAAATGATCAGGTACATAGAGAGGCTTGGGAAGCTGGGCCACAAGTTGGAACGAGAATTAAGTATTGACTTGATTCTGCAATCTCTACCTGATTCATTCTCGTAGTTCGTGATGAACTATCACATGAACAAGATAGATTTCTCCCTTGCGGAGTTATTGAACATGTTGAAGACTGCTGAGGGCACTATGGTGAAGGGAAATCAAGTGTTGCTGGTCACTTCGAGCAAGGGTAAGGCAAAAACCCAGAAAAAGTCCAAGAAGGCGAAGGCGGCACATAAGCCAACGCCTAAGATAGCAAAAGACAAATCCAAGGATGCTTGCTTCCATTGCGGTGAGACCGGCCATTGGAGGAAAAACTGCAAAGGCTTCTTGAGTACCAAGAAGAAGCATTCTGATCCTTCGACTTCAGGTATATTTATGATTGAGATCAACATTACTTCTTCTAAGTCTAACCACTGGTATTAGATACTGGTTGTGGTTCTCATATTTGTACGAATATGCAGGCACTAAGAAGAGCTAGAGATCTGAATAAAGGAGAGGTGGACCTACGCGTTGGAAATGGAGCAAGTGTTGCTGCACTAGCCATAGGAGTTTATTTTCTTTCATTGCCCAGTGGGCTAGTACTTGAACTTAGTAACTGTTATTTTGTTCCTGCTCTTATGAAGAGTATTATTTCCATTTCTGCATTAAATGTTGATGGTTTTTCATTTACGTTTGAGAATAAATGTTGTTCTTTTTCACGTGATAGAATCTTTTATGGTACTGGCATACTTAGCAATGGTTTCTACATATTAGATATGAATGTTGACGTACTTAATATAAATAACAAGAAAGCCAAAACAAATGACTTGAATGAATCCTACTTATGGCATTGTAGACTTGGCCCTATAAATAAGAATCGCATTTCCAAACTCCATAAAGATGGAATGTTGGATCAATTCGATTACGAATCGTTTGACACATGTGAAGCTTGTTTACTTGGCAAGATGACAAAGTCACCTTTTAGTGGCAAAGGGATAAGATCCAGTGAATTGCTTGAGCTCATACATACTGATGTGTGTGGCCAATGTCGATTCAAGCCAAAGGAGGGTACTCTTATTTTATCACTTTCACTGATGACCATTCTCGCTATGATTATATATACTTAATGAAGTATAAGTCTGAAGCCTTCGAAAATTTCAAGGAATTCAGAAGTGAAGTGGAGAAACAACTAGGTAAAGAAATCAAAACACTTCGATCCGATCGAGGTGGAGAATATCTAGATGGAGAGTTTCAAGACTCTTTAAGGGAGAATGGGATTCTACCTGAATGGACTCCTCCCGGGACACCGCAAATGAATGGTGTGTTTGAGAGGAGGAACCACACCCTGTTATACATGGTACGATCCATGATGATGCAGTTCTTCCAAAATCGTTTTGGGGGTATGCTCTAAAAACCGCATCCTATACACTGAATCGAGTTCCATCAAAGACGGTTGATTCCACACCATATGAGGTATGGCATAAGAGGGAACCAAGTCTAGCATATCTTAAACCTTGGGGTTGTCCCACTTACGTGAAGCGGATGATGCCTGACAAATTAGAAGCGATCTGACAAATGTCTATTTGTGGGCTATCCTAGAGAAACTAGAGGATACCAATTTTACCATCCTGAGGAACAAAAGGTGTTTGTTGCCAGGACTGGCCACTTTTTAGAGAAAGATTTTATTCTGGATAGGGTCAGTGGGAGTAAAATTGATCTTGAAGAAATTCGAGAACCACTTACGGATAATAGTCAGTTGATGGAAGTAGAGGACTCACCGCACACAGATGTGATGCCGGCCTCTACCGTGGACACACTAGCACCTCGAAGATCCACCAGGGAACGCCGTGAACCCGAATGGTTTACTGGCATGTATCTCATGAAAGATGAGGACCCTAGAACTTATGAGGAAGTTCTATTAAGGCATGACAAAGAGAAATGTCTGGAAGCCATGAATTCTGAAATGGAATCCATGAATGACAACCAAGTTTGGAACTTAGTTGATCCACCTAACGGAATAGTTCCCATAGGGTGCAAATGGGTCTTTAAGAGAAAGACCGACATGGACGGTAATGTGACTACCTACAAGGCTAGGTTAGTGGCAAAAGGATATAAGCAAAGACAAGGAGTTGACTATGACGAAACCTTTTCGCCTGTTGCCATGTTAAAATACATTAGAATTTTGCTCGCTATTGCAAAGCATACCATGATTTAAATCTGGCGAGATGGATGTGAAAGCAAACTTTCCTTAACGGGAACATGTCTGAGGAAGTGTATATGACACAGCCTGAGGGTTTCACAACCAATGACACCATAATGGTGTGTAAACTGCAAAGATCCATTTATGGATTAAAGCAAGCTTCTCGGAGTTGGAATCTTCGCTTTGATGAGATAATCAAACAGTTTGATTTCATCAAGAACGAAGATGAGCCCTGTGTTTACAAGAAGGTTAGTAGAAGTGCTATTGTGTTCCTAGTGCTTTATGTAGATGACATATTGCTCATAGGGAATGATGTGCCTATGTTACAATCAGTCAAAGCTTGGTTATCCAAGAACTTCTCAATGAAGGACTTGGGTGAGGCAGCCTATATTCTAGGAATAAAGATCTATAGAGATAGATCTAAAAGGTTGTTTGGTCTGTCGCAGTCCACCTATATAGACAAGATGCTGAAGAGATTCCGCATGGAGCAGTCCAAGAGAGGATTGATGCCCATGTCACACGGGGTCTACCTGTCGAAGGGAATAATTCCTAAGACAGAGGAGAAAAGGGCACAAATGAGTAAAGTCCCTTATGCTTCGGCAATCGGGTCTATCATGTATGCCATGTTATGCACAAGACCAGATGTCTCTCGTACCCTCTTAGTATGACTAGTAGGTACCTACCCAATCCGGTGATGGTCACTGGATTCTTTGTCAAGAATATCCTCAAGTACTTGAGGCGTACTAGGGATATGTTCTTGGTTTTCGGAATGATGATTTAGTATTACGAGGTTACACGGATGCCGTTTCCAAACCGACAAGGATGACTTTAAGTCACAATATGGATTTTTTCACGCTTAACGGTGGAGCAAGAAGTGGAAGAGTTCCAGCCAGGAGACTACTGCAGACTCTACAACGGAAGACGAATACATAGCAGCCTTGGAGGCGGCAAAGGAAGCAGTTTGGATGAAGAAGTTCATTACTGAACTTGGTGTGGTTCCCTCCATTGAAGGTCCAGTGCCTGCATCTTTGTGATAATAATGGAGCGATATCTCGATCAAAGGAACCAAGGTCTCACTGAAGTCCAAACATGTGCTACGGCGCTATCACTTGATTAGAGAGATAGTAGATAGAAGAGATGTAAAGATAGAGAAAGTCCACACGGATGATAACATAGCTGATCCGTTAACCAATGCATTGTCTCAAGCTAAGCATGAGAAACATGTTCACTTGCACAGGATTAGGCATATGGGTGATTGGCTTTAGGACAAGTGGGAGATTGTTGGAAAGGTGTCCTAAACCCAATCGGGTTGGACCGGATCCGACCAGGTCGGGTCATTTACAGTCTATTTAGTTCATGTAATGACTTTATTATGATTAATAAAAGCACTTATGTTATTATATATTGTTTATCTTCATATTATTTGTTGTATATATATAGTAATGTCCCTAGTATCAATCTGTGATAGATAAACCATGATAGTGATTATGGTTGATGAGATCTCTAATCACTATAACAAGGTTGGTACTTAAATGTCTCTAATCACTATAACAAGGTTGATAGTATAATCAGACTGGCACGTATTGGATGTCTTCTATCTTTTAGAAGACACGGATAGATCTCGTCTATCGAAGTGTAGGGACACTTGGACTGTACGTGGACGTGTGTTAGAGAATGCGTACGTTAGACTGACCAACTTACATTAAGTGTCACAGTATGTGGCGGTTGTGTAATTATCCTTTTGACCGGAGTCTTCATGGCATCACGGTGTGGATTGTCATGCTTTGACACTATTGAGAATTCTCCTAACCACGGGGCGATCATGCGGTAGTGATTGGGTATGATACTGAAGCATGCGGAGTATACATGATTGGTCATCCGGGAATCGCGTATCCTATGATTAGGATTGAATATCCGAAATAGCCTTCTTATAAGGAATGTCTAGCTCTCGAGAATCTTTGCAAAGTGGAGTAAATGTGTTATTCTGAGAGAGCATGATATCTAGATTATAAGATACGATCATCAATGTACTGACACTCGAGATACGATCGTATGGATATTAATTCAGCGATAGGATTGTAAGTTACACGGTAATTGCTTCACATGAAAGGTAGTAGTCATTGATTTTGACTCTTCCGATGATTGGGGGTCACGGTGTGTTGCTAGACGCTATCCCGTGATCGTTAGGTATGAAGGACATTTTAGTAAATTGCACGTTGTGTCTACGGCCAACATATTCGGAAGCCTATCAGGTCACACACATATGAACATCGAGTCGGATTAAAATGCGGTTATAGTTGATAACCAAATAAGGAAAGTTTATCTCTAGACTATAAAGGTTATAGTGGTAAATTAATATGGTGGTATTTATATATTATGATTAAATAAAATACAAGATATTAATTATATACAAATTATATTAATTAAAGAATATTCCGGAAGTCAATCTTTTGACTATTGGGGCGCCACAATTGAGTGCATAAGATACACTTGGATTGTGCACTTTAATTAATAAGATTACCATAATATTAATATAAGATATTAATTGATGGAAAATAGATTTATGGTAATAAGATAATTATATTCAATATAAGATATTGACAAAATAAATTATAATTAAAGAGATAAATCAATCTAGTTGATTTTTCTTATTTTATTGGGAAAATATTTTCTTCTCCTACACACATATGGGGCGGCACTTTTAGCTATAAATAAGAGGTGGGTGTCAAGCTCTTTTGTACATCACTGTTGCAAGAGCTCATAGTTCTTGTGTAAAATAGAAAGCAATCCATAGTGAGTTTGTGAGGGAGGAAAAAGGCCGGTCTAGCGACCGGAGTTTTCCGATAGCAATCCAAGGAGGATTCCGGCAAGGGGTTCATGTGGATTAGCGATAGAGGCCGGACGCATGGACGGCTTGCGCACTGAACTACTCTCCGTTGACGGTCAAAGCGATGATCTTATAGATCATCTGAGGTATAACCGTCAAACTACTTAACGTGTTTATTGCATTAAACGAAGAACGATCTAGAAAAGGAAATCAAATTTTAAATTCCGCTGCGTTAAACTAGTGATTTCCTAACACCCAGAGTATTGGATACGGTACAAAGAACCTCCCTCTTCTTCAACCTTGTCCAAGTTTAAGCACCTTTCCCGTTTGAGAACTCATCAGATGAAAATACCTCCGATAATTGGCGCAAGCAATGGGAGAGGCCGTACGCCCGAAGATCGAAACATCAAAATTAGTTGAAGACGACATGACGATAGCAAAAAAAAAAAGAATGGAGAACTCAAAAATTCCACTTGCGAAAGTTTTAATTGTGGTGGAGAAGGGAGAATGGAAAAATCCCTCCTTTTTATAGATGAAAGAGAAATTTCTACGGTAAAGATCCAAAGGATCGGATGGATAAGGTCAAACAACCTCTTCAAAATTCAAATTTTGAATTATAAATTCGAAAGGCCGCAATAATCGCTCTGTGGTTACCCGAGCCGACAATCAATGCAGCAGTTACTTTATGGCCACTAAGACAACAAACGACTTAGAGCTGTAAGTGACACGCGTCAGGAGAAACTTTGCTTTTCAACCAAGCTCGCAACGACCCTGCCTAAAACGAGAGGGCCATACTTGGGAATTTTTTATTCAATCATTAAATGCAAGTACGGTTTTATAACCGATTGTTTTAGCAAGTTTTCTACAGCTCCCAATCTCCCCAAATATGAGGGGGCCACACACAAATCCTCAGAGTTGGAATTATTTTAGCGAGCCCGACGGTTGAGAACCATCGACCTCGCCAAAACAATAGGGGCCGCGTTTACATACATGCTTAAATTTAGTCTACTAGAACTCAAAAAAGGGGAATATTCTGAGCAACGCACAAGGATTAGAGCGGAATAAACGCAAAATAGAGCATAAGAACAAATTCAATACGCTTCAAAAGATACTGAAACAACAATCATACATCAAAAAGGCCAAATCAGGGGCCATAAAGTTACTATTATTCTATTAAAAAACCAGAAATCATCCAATAACAAAAATAAGTTTGGCGAAATTACAATCAGGAAAATCAAGACCTTTTAGAAGGAGGAGTCTCGGTATGATCACCGGTCAGATTCAAGAACTCATTACCGGGCTGGGAGTACCCACCGTATCTACACTCTGCGCTCCGCCATAGATTCCATCGCCAGCAGCTTTACCATCATCGGCCACGTGCTCCCCAGAGCTTTCATCGTCCAGAGCGGCCTGCCTCTCTATATCCTCTATCATGGAATGAAGGTTAACCGCATTGACAGGCGGAGGGTTCCAAATAGGCTCGCCGTCCTTCCTGCATCTAACCACGAAATCATTCAGTTGCACCTCTGTGTAGGGAAGATCAGGATGGTGAACTCGCAGATCAGCATGAAATTGAGGTGTGAGCAACCAAATCTACAGAGTTTCAGATCAATGCCATCAGCCCCAAAAACCGACCAAAAGCACCTCGCCACATGGTAGAACCCCTGGTCATAGCTATCCTCTTTTGCCTTCCTCAACTCATTAAGATGCTTCATAAGGTCAGCATCTGTCGTATTCATCTCTGCAGTAAGATTATCAATCTGTTTTTGCTGACCCGCACTCTTAGAAATGGCCTCATCTCTTTGAACCTCGACGGCCTGCAGCAGCCCGACAGGCTCTTGAGCTTTTTTAGCATTGGCTTCATTCTCAGCGCGTAGACGAACAATTTCGGCCTGAAGATCGGCAGATTGCTTCTCAGCCTTAACAGCTCTATCCTCAGCATTGGCGACTAGGCCCTCAGCCATTTTCAACAACATCTTCAGCTCAAAATTCTAGTTAAAGGACTGTTTATGCTACTCTTCATGCTCATGCTCGGCTTGGAAAAGCTCGGTGCTGGCCTGGAAAAGAAAAGCATCAATACAAATACGATCAGAGTATTATAAGAAAAGGAAATAGTCATAAAGGGAAGTTGATTACCGCGCTCGCCATAATGCCAAGCAACCTTAGAGCACCGGCCAGGCGACGAGAGCTGTTCATCGGACCCACAGTTGTCAACGCCACCACCACATCCTCTTGAACACAACGGGAAATGATGCCTCGACCCATAGCCCGCTGCACCTCGTCAGGCAGAGTGAACTTTAAATTAGTCAGAGGTAACACGTCAGCAATGAAAGCAGTCATCTTCCTTGCATCCCTCAACTCCAAAGGCTTCGCCATAAATTCTTTTTCCAACCACAATGCAGGCCGACCCCTAGCTCCGACCCGAACCCTCTTCACAGGTGGTGGAGGTTTCGTCGAGCCGGTCATTGTCTGCTTGCCTTTATCAGTCGGCTTGAGTGGACTATCGGTTAAATCAACAACGGCAGCCAAAAGACAAGCCCCCCAGGCTTGAATCCGTAGCGGCGACTTGAGGACGGTGGCGGAAATTTCACTGCCCACACTTATCTTGCTCTTTTTCATGGGATTTGCCTCTTGCCCCATGATGGTTCCCTCATCAAAAGACTTGGTCGAGGACTTTGATCTACCAGCGTCCCTCTGCCTCTTGGACTTATGCGCGGCGCTGCCCTTTGAACCATCGGTCACCACGTTCAGAGGCTCATCAAAAGAGGCGGCATCAGCGAGCAAGGTGGACATGCATATCGATGGTCTTTAACTCCACCTCTGAACTATTAACCAGTAGAGCCCGGTTGACTTTCCTCCGCTCGTTTTCACGAGCCGAGCGATCCTATCCTCAGCAGCGTCAACCATGTTATCTGAAAAGGATCGCACAGTTAACATTATACAACAAAAGAAAAGGATGGAATGAACAATTGAAAATTAAATGTTGAAAGCCTTAAGCAATGAAAGGGAGACGAGACAATACGGGGATCGCCGGGCAGCCGATCTCTAGGCTTCCCAGAGCAAACTTGGCACTTGGACAGGAAGATTTGACGTGATGGCACTCCGCGTACCGATCTTCATTGGTCTTCAATTTTACTATCTCAACAACAACGGGCCTGGTGACAGCTGGACCAGGAATGCCCGCAAGGGTGCAATGAGGTTGATGAGTATCAACCAAAGATCTCCAACTGAACACTCTCTTTTGGCTTGTACCGTCCTATCCAAGGAGATCATGAATCCTATCAATAAGTTTCCGCTCAAAAGACTCAAGTTTCTTTGGCACGGTAACCGAATTCACTCTCCTCTCAGGCCACACCTCATACTTAGGAAAAGGCCATCCAACACTGGATTCGACAACCATTCCTCGCCGTTCCCAGTCCCTCACTTTTCCTTGAAGCCAGTAGAGTAGACAGAACGTTTTAACCTTGGCTTGGACCAGTAAGAGATTGCGAGTATCAAGGAGATCGTTCGTTGCGGCTTTCCCGAAATTATAGAATTTCATAAAAAGGAAAGAGTGGGTTCATGCGTCAGCATCGGCATATGATTATGAAATCTGAAATTATCCTTACTGCTCCCGGAACGAAGTCGCAGGGAAAGGAAGCTAGCTTGTCCATCACTTCGATAAAGAAAGGATCAAAAGGTGGACGTAACCCCGCTGTCAAATGATCGTAAAACAGCACGAGACCGTTGGTCTTCAAGCGACTTTTGGCTTGATCCATATGCTTGCAAGGCCATCTTGAAGTCAGAGAAAAGATAATTAGGGGATATGTTATAGTTTGCAAAGGAAGCCCGGGTGGCCAGACTTTTCCGAACCTCAGGCCATTCGCCCTCCGCCTCCCTGTCCAAGGCGTCCATTAACCTTTCCTCCTCAACCGCTTATAGATTGTTGGGCTGGGGAGTTTTGGTTTTCTTCGCAACATCACCATCTTCATCATCTTTGCGGCTGACAATCTTACGCTTAGAACGTTGAGCCCTAGACACAAATTTTATATCCCTCAGTGAAGTTTGCTTGAAGGTCTTCGTTCACTCTACAACTACCTTGCGAACTGTAGTTTTACGGTGCCCCTCTTGTGAAGGTTCGGGCCGCATTAAAACCATCTCTTCGCTAGCGCTAGCGGCCCGGCTGGAACTCACCTCCTCCTCACCATCGGAGGCATATCCACGGACACCGTCATTATCACTATTACCGTTTTCAGACATCCTGCAAAAACAAAAGGACGAGGCAAAGAATTAATCACCCAGGACAATCCATGTCAGGCCAAGGTGAAAAAACATCCATCTTGACACCTCATTCTCCTATTTTCACAATATCAAAGATTTTATGACGCAAGCGCACCCAAAAACACTCAAAAAGACAGTGAGAAACTGGAAGCACAGAAGAAGGGCAAAGCAAAAAACATGAAGGGAACCATTTAATCCTAGACGGTTAGGCCAAAGCCCCTATCGTTACCCCCAAAGCCCGTGAAAAGATACGAATATGAACTGAAAATCGCACAGTGAAGGGGAAAAGGCGTGAAGGAAATAAAACGCTTAAAGAATCAACACACATACCTGAGAAACTGCTTGGGAAATAGCCAGATTCTGGAAAACCTTCAAACAACCGCCGGAACTTCCAATCTTAACCAGAAACCTCTGACGCGTCGCCGGAAATTGTTTCACTGAAATAAGATGGATTTGGTAAAGTATTGGGAAATCAGAAGTGAACCCTTATTTATAGACCCAGGTTTTCCATCCCACGGTTGAAACAAAAATGATCTAACGGACGGCGTCTCGGCAGTTTCTTTTTGGAATTTCAAAATACAAACCTGACATGATTATGGCGCGGTTATCGAAAATCCACAGCCAATAATGGAACGAGACGGTTTACATCAGCCGACACGTCGAGCAAAATATCAGGGGAACCCCCTAGATCGTGCACATAATTGCCGAGACAATTGTAGACCCAGGTCGATCTGCAATAAAGCAGTCAACTGACCTATAAGACCATCCGCTTCATCACACGGCACAATAAGTCCGTCCGCTTAATAGCACGGCACAAAGAGGCATTATTCCACCCAAAAGGCTAAGGCTATCCGGCACTTATAGCCACCAAAAGGTAAAGTCTATCCACCACATACGACCACCAAAAGGCTAAGGTTGTCCCCTACTTATAGCCATAAAATAAAGGTCAAGGCAATCCGCCACATATGACCACCAAAAGGCTAAGGCCGTCCCTCACTTATAGCCATAAAATAAAGGTCAAAATGATCATCCATAAACGACCACCAAAAGGCTAAGGTTGTCCCCCCCGCTTATAGTCATAAAATAAAGGTCAATGCAATTAGCCACAAGCGACCACCAAAAGTCTGAGGCTGTCCCCCACTTATAGCCGTAAAATAAAGGTCAATGCAATCGGCCAAATAAGACCACCAAGAGTCTAAGGCTACCCGCCACATAATTGCATCAAAGGTCGAGGCTATCCATCATACATGACCTTTGAAGCGCTAAAGCTAATAGCCACGCAAGGCCGCACTGAATCCAGAATGATTAATCTGTGAGCTTACTTACTCCCTGCCCAACATTTCGAGAGAATGTCGGAGACAAAGAGTAGGGGGCATTGATGGGTATAAACCATGTTCCTACCCGTAAAACCTTATTCCGACCCGTAAAACCTTATTCGGGTCCGTCCAGTCGCCAAAGTTGTAGAACAAGGCCGCCGGCCATCACTATTCACGAAAGCTGCTAGTTACATAAACCCCTGGGACGTCGGCCCTTAAACCTCGGCCCCATAGCTTGACATAAGGTTAAGCGAGGTCATGGGGGGCCGACCGACTGAGTCCATGTGGTGAACAGGCCCATAGAAGGCCCGAGCCCACTACACTTAGAGGAGAAGGATATCAATGATTTGGGTACAGCAAGGAGATAAGGGACGCAAGAGTTCGCCGATTCATGGGAGCCGCCATCTATCAAGACCTATACGGGACCGCAGGCCAATCGAGGCTCCAGTTGTATTATCAGTCCTTTATTGTAATTATACCCAACTAAAGTCGGTTATTTCCCTATAAATATGGCTCATTGTACACCATTAAAAAAGAGATCTAATACAAAAAACCAAGGCTTACTCTGCCAAATTCATTACTCATCTTATGTCATATTTGCACCACCACTCTCACCACAGCACATTCCACAATACCTCCGTGCACCACCGACCAACACCGCACGATCACCGCATTTACAGCTAGTTATCCTTCACATCTCCACCGCTGAACACCCGAGATAATTTCGACGTTATCAGCTGCCTTCATATGTCTTTCAGTAGGAGTGTCCAGAAATTGACTCAGCTGTTGAACTGCAAAGGAAATATCTGGTCTGGTGAAGGTAAGATATATCAGTTTGCCCACTAAGGATCAATAAGCAGTATTATCTTCCAAAAAGGGTGAATCACCATGCTGTAAAGTTTGCTTAGACTTCATAGGCGTCTTAGCAGGTTTTGCTCCCAAAAAATCATATTCTTCTAGGAGATTAAGGGTGTATTTTCTTTGAGAGATTGATATGTGTGCAGGTGTCCTAGCAGTTTCAATGCCTAGGAAATATTTTAATTTTCCAAGATCCTTAATAGTGAATTGCTGATGCAGGGTGATAGAATAGTGAAAATGAGAAAAGGCTTGTTGTTATTCAATAGAAAGCATTACAATATATAAGCCTCGAAAGGCTTCTAGAGGAAGCTTAATATATAACCATAAATGCAGAATATATCACCATAAATGCATAATATCAAAATATATAATCTAAATCTAATTATATCTCTAATAGCCCCCCTCAAGCTCATGGGAGAGCAGCGGACATGAAGCTTGAAACTTGTAGGCGTTGATGGCGGTTGGATGCATCTTCAACAGTAACCGGGAGGAATGAGTAGTGGGTGGATGAAGAAATCGGGGACGCAATTTCAAGATATACCCTAAAAGAACCGATGGTCAACCTTGTGTTAATGAGAGAGGAGGATATACCTTGCATAAAAAAATTTGGAATTTACCCGTGCAGTAAAAGAAAATTTGAGGATATACCCTTGCAGAAAAGAAATCAACTGTTTGAGCAGGAGGGAGGGGACGTACCCCTAGCAGAGAAAATAAATTTTTGTGGGATATACCGTGCGAAAAAAAAATGTGGAGGGCGATATCCTAAAATACGGTCCCGTAAATTTCACTACCCCAATCGTTTACCTCCCATTATTTACCTTTACCACCCATTTTGGGGATCTTTGCCGAGATTTTGTTGGTCCAAGTGCTTCCATTAATTTGTTTAAAGAGTGTCCGCTTCACATGATTCAATATTGTACTTGTTTAATCTAATTATTTCCTAATTGTTTTTCCATGCGGTGATAGTGCCCGACAAATTAGGTATCCCATTTTCTGCAATGGGCCAAACAAATTATATGGGCACCACAAGCGGTCGCTTTAATTTCTATGAGTGGCACCACCACTGGCGGCTTCCATGACGGTGGCTCTGTTTCAATATTACACCCGGCCGAGATCTGTTTCCTTGGGCCTGAGAGGCGGTCCGCGGGTTGAACGGGTGGTGATTGATGCCACCAATGATCCGGTGGCGGCAAGCGGGTGGCGGCTAGGGTTTTATTCAAAAGGAAAAAAAAACTGATATTAACTATAAAAAATTTGCAATGTGAAAAAAAATAAAATTGGGAGGGGGTGAGGGTTTGATCATATTGATGTCACAAACCCCCACCCGGGCATTCTTTTTCGTAGATCTTGCTCAGGATCGAAGACGTTAGTCTCGAGCTCCGATACCATGATAGAATAGTGAAAATGAGAAAAGGCATTGTTATTCAATAAAGCATTACAATATATAAGCTCTAGAAGGCTTTCAGAGGAAGCTTAATATATAACCATAAATGCAGAATATATATCACCATAAATGCATAATATCAAAATATATAATCTAAATCTAATTATATCTCATATACAGGGCATCCTCGACCTGCTAATATTTAATAAATTAGGGGTAAAAGAAAGAAAAATGTATAAATTCTCAATTGGTATTCTAAATGAATTTATATTGTGAGATAAATTAAAAAAAAGTAGACGGATTTATATTTCGGGATTCAGGTAGTAGCTACTTAATTTTAATCAATTCTGCATTTTAATGATATCGAACACAATCCCTCCCTTATAGTTGTCAAACATTATAAAAAAAATGGTAATTCAGTTTTAAACATCAAAACAAAGTTAAATGAAGGATTTGATTTTTAATCACATATAGTCGTCATCAACCGTCATAATTAATAAACTCAAATGAACATCATATTGATGTTGAAACACTTATAATAATAGTTAAGAATCATAATTTACGTAAACAAACATCAATTTGATCTTCAAACACTTATAATCGTCATTAAAAATATAATAAAATAAACGAACATCAAATTGACGTTCAATAACTTATAAACGTAACCAAAATCATAATTAATTTGAATGAACATCATATTGATGTTTAATCAATATTAATCATAGTTGAACACTATAAAGTAATTTAGATAATCATCATATTCATATTCATTCACTTAAAATCATCATATTATCAATGTAATGAACATAATTTGACATCAAATTGATGGTCAATCACTTATAGTCCTAATATAATCAAACATCATATTTAACTCAGACAAATATCGTATTGATGTTTAATCAACAATTACCAGCGTTGAACACTTTAATTAACTTAAAAAAACATAATAGTGATATTCAATCACTTAAAATCATCATTAAGAATTTCTAAAAAAATCATCATCAAGAAAAATTTTAGTTAAGTCATAACCCAATATTCGCGAGATTTAATATGATCATATCTTAATAACGACGATATAATCGAGGTAGGTCAACTTCCAGCGATGGTCGATATTGGATCCGAACAAGGGCTCTTCACAATTGTTATAATATTGAGAGGTAAATTATCGACTCAATTTTTTACGTGGGAGTATTTAATTAATTTATTATTTATTTCTCATCATTACATATCTATCTCTATAGACATACACCTTATGCATTTATTTATTTTTATTTAGATCGTGCTTAGACATGCAATCATCAATCGTATAAAATAAAGACAGACTCCCTCCATTTTTTTTAACTTTCGAATAGAAAAAAATCATACAGATTAAGAAATACTCCTTATGTCCCATAATATAGGGCCTTTTAGATTTTTTGTTTTGTTCCATAATATAAGGTCTTCTCACATCTCAAGTCAATATTACAGGCATTGTTTTCACTTTCATATTAAACAATGCAATATTATAGGCCACTTCTAGAAAACAATACAATATTTTACCTTGAAATTTTAAAAAACAACTTATTTATTAATTTTCTTAAACTGTGTGTAAATCCCAGAAGCCCTTATATTGTGGGACGGAGGGAGTAATTAATGTGTAAAATAGAGTATATAATATGACTAAGTTGTCTTTTGATTTTTTGAATATATTCACACCCAATAAATGCTGAATATTTCTTGTTAATTGGAGTACCATATAGGAAATGTGTATATGCATGGATAATAGTGCTGCAAATTGACTTTTGAAGATTTTAGCATTGAGAAATGCTTTTTTTTATTGGAGATATAAATACTTTGTTTATATATTATAACTAAATTGAGGGGTAAAGGTGGAAAAAATAATAAATAATATATTGGTATTGTAAAATAACAGATAAATAAAAAAAATTTGGAAAAGTGACAGGTAAAAAAACGGGGGGAGTACATCATTCCGTAAATAAAAATAAATAAACGTAAAGTAACATGTATAATCATGGATACGCAATACTTTTTTCCTATGCACAGTTTCCAATACAAACCGAGGGAACCATGAGACTCACACACTAAGGGTAGCAGCAACTCTATAAGATCCATCATTCCGTAAATAAAAATAAATAAATACGTAAAGTAACATGTATAATCATGGATACGCAGTACTTTTTTCCTATGCACAGTCTCCAATACAAACCGTGGGACTCACAACTAAGGGTAGCAGAAACTCTATAAGATCTCTATGTCGTCTTCTTTCGGTCTTCGTCTTCCGCTCTATCTTTTTAATAAATTCTAACAAATTAAAATTACTCAGACCACATACGAGGGGATGGGATGCTAACGGGATGAGAATAATGCATAAAATAAACTAGGCTGACATGATTTTTTTTTCTTTTTTTTTGGAATTGATGATACTACATAAAATAAACTAGGCCGCATGCTGTGGCGAGGGCAGGTAATGGCGTGGGGATATGGAATAAAATAAACTAGTCTGCCATGAATTGTTCCATGTGACATGGTTTTTTTTTTTAAGCGTTGATTTTTCTTTCATTAGTTTAAAAGTCTTAATGTTTGACTTTTGGACTTCAGCAATTTTCCCATCATGTTTATGGGAAGTTATTGTGTGGTGAGGGAATATAAGGGTGAAGTGACGGGTGAAACGATCGAATCGCACGCGATTTAAATCTAGTGATAAATCGTGTGTGGTGTGCGTGCTGCCACACGGTGTCTCTGCACCGTGTGGAGACACCACACAATAACTTCCCCATGTTTATAGGCTTATTAGAATGCAGGACTTTGCACAAGGTGCATCGGTTTAGTGATGAGCTAGATTAAGATCAGTGTTCGAACCTCTCTAGAGGTAAAAAAAAAAAGAATGCAGGACTTTTGAACTTACGGTCAATGTTTATCAAATCGATGGTTTAATATTTTACTATCTTAATCTCGAGCCGTAAGTGAATCGTGTTACTCTTGAGCTACTCGTATTCGATTCGTGGATGAGTTTGACATGATTTAGTTTTTTAGTTTTTTTTTTGAGTTCGAGCCGAGCTTGCAAATAATTAACCAAGTCTACTCAAGCTTTAAAATATACTAATCGAATAGCTCGTGAATTATTTATATAAATAATAATAAAAAATCTTCTAGAAAATAATACTCCCACCGTTTTTTTATCTGTCATATTTCAGAATTTGTTTATTTTATATATATATGTCATTTCACATTTCCAATGTAATATTTATTATTTTTTCTTCCTTTAACAATAAAGTATTTATATCTCTAATAATAAAAAAATACATTTCCAATTCTAAAAACTTTTTTTACCAACAAAGTATTTACATCTCATATTAAAAAGATACATTTTCAATACTATATTTTAGACATATTAATTATTTTCTTAATCTGTGTGATTCTTCTCTCTGCAACATATAAAAAAAACGGAAGGAGTACTGTTTTTCTATAAACCTTTAATTATTATTCTATTCAAATATTAAACGAGTGACGCTCGATCAGAAAATATTTTTAGAAAAACTATATGAATTAAAAAAAAAAAAACTAAATTACGAGCTGAGTCAAGTTGTATCAAGTATTAAACGAGTCGAATTTGAGCTTGCCTTTCTACGGCATGAGCCAAGTTTCGAGTCCGGTTTTTTCAATGAAGTCAAACTCAAATCCTAAAAAGTATCGACTCAACTTAGCTCAATTACACCGCTTGTCTCACCTGAATCCCAGCACGAAGCTAGAGATTTATTTATCATTGCTCTATAAAGACTAACGATAATTTCTCACTTGTTTGGTCCTGGGAAAATTTTGTATAGATATTGTGTATCCGAATATGCACATAAAAGCAAAAAAGGAAAAAAGCAAAATTCAAAGGGTTAAAATCGGTAAATCTGAAGAAAAAAAAATAATGCATATAATCAGTTCTATACAAATTCAAAAACAAGCATTTACTTATCTACTGCAGCCTCACGAGTGACATAAAATAGAGTCACCGAAAAGATCAATACACCAAAATTTCACAAGAGATGATCTCAATCGTCCCTAGTACGCCCAACAAACGACAAACGAATAACAAGTAAAAAAATTCTATTACAAAGACTCCCTATTGAAGGGTCTAGACACATGTCGTAACGTGAATGGAGCAAGTGATAACTCCTTGATGCATAGTCTCTGCAGTAGAATTTCTCCCACAACATAGCAAGTCTAATCTGAGTGCTTCAACATCCCCTCTGATGAACTGGTTTATAAAGAACAACAGTAACATACTTGGACCTGAATCGATGAGTCATCCCGAGACCAACAACCGAACGCGGAGGAGCCCCCGCCGTCTCTCGGTTATCGATATACAGATGGTTCAAGGTGACATTTTGTGGCAATGGCAGAGAGTGGGAACCAGTAGTAGTAGTAGTATCTCTGTTTGATGGTAAATTCAGTAAAGTACGATGCAGATGTGGCGGAACTGCCGGTGGTTCCCGCCCGTCATCGTCGTCGCCACCAATGACGTACACATTGTTGTAACTCGAATCTGGTGACTTTGGAACTTCGAATCCTACAACAGTTGCAGCTGTATCCTGCACACAAAATTATGCATTTTAGGAGTGTATTGTACGCGAACTTTTTAGGTGGTGACTCCATGGGAGTTAAGCATAAAAGCTCACGTGCTTTTTACCTGTGTTGTCATTAACAACGTAAAAACCACACGAGTATGCTGTAACTGTGCATGCAGAACACCTACAAACAAGGGCAGACCTATGTAGGGCCACTGCCCCCTCGGCTCCAGAAAAAATTACTATTATATGTATTTCATCGGTACTTTTAAATTTTATATTTGGTCCCCACTACCCTAATCAATAACGTCATTGCCCTCTTTACCGAAAATTTTGGGTCAGACCCTACATACAAATTTCCCATAGTGTACACAATCGACCCATAACAAAGGGATAAAGACATTTTTTTGGTCCCTTTTGTTTCGTGGTTTTTGCACTTCTATCATAATGTTTCATCTTGGCACTTTTACCCTTCAGCTATGATGTAACGTGCCCAACATCTAGCATTGAAGGTACATGGCAAAAACTGACTGGAAAGGTAATAGAAAAAGGCATATTTTGGGGGTAAAAGTGTCAGAATCATGAAAAAGAAAGGACTAAAAGCGCCTTTATCACGAAAACAAAATCAAAAGGAGTTGCCGCTGGCTCGCTTACTTGATCTCCAGCGTAAGGATGATTCATTTTCGACAAAGCAGCTTCCAAAATCAATGAACCTGATCAGCAGTAAAAAAAAAACACAGTTTTAATCCATGTATTGAATGTAGGAGACAAGCCCTTTTTGGTATACGAATACGAACTACTATCTCCATCCCAATTTATCCGGCATTTTTAGACTTATTTTTTTACGCATATTAAGAAACATAATAAATGATCCACTTTTACCTTATATGGACTACATTGCCCTTTCTTTCTCATATCCATAAATGCAGTTGTTGTATCAATAAACAGTGGCAAAAGGAGTAGAATAAGAAAAGTAGTACTATATACTGAATCAGTTTTTGTAACGCGAAAATATGGGAATACATAAATCGTTAAAGTGACAGATATAACGGGACGGAGGCATTAATAAAGAAGTAATATTGAACCCTTGTAGGCAAGCAGATGACAAGAATAAATTGGGAAATTCAGTTAATGATAAACTTTGGCAAGAAAGAACCAATCATTTATTTACTCTACAAAAATGCAATGAGCTTCAATGGATTTCAAGTGTATAAATTATCTGATGAGATTTACAGCATTAGTTACAACTTTTCCTTTTTCACTACTACTCTAAGGAGACCAAATATAATAAATACTAAACCAAAAATACATATATATACTTAATGCTATTCCTTTACAATGCATCTTACAAAACTAGTAACAATATCACATCAAAAAAAATCACAACTGCTATCTTTCAGAGTTGGTTTGAAACATAAACCGTCGCCATTAAAGGCGTTTAAGCTCAAGCATTGGACAAAGTAATCAAGAAAGCATAATGATGTTTCGATATAGAATAAAGAAGCAGGGAATAATCTACAATTTAATGCACACACAGAGTTCAAGTAGCCAACAATTGCAAGGCATTTAGAGATGAGAGGCTGGAGGAGTTACCAACTGTTATTCAATGGCCCGAAGGCACAGATGGAAATTATAAAAAGATTCTGATACCCTAATGTGATTAAGTGTTTGGTTTACAATATGATAAACAAGATGTTTAACTGAGGTCAAAGTTCATTGGAGGATTTAGGTCACCATGGAAGTAAATTAAAGGTGATATAAACTTCAATACTTTGCTAACAGTTTTTAAAACTGAATCTTTTTAACAACAGGAAGACACCCCCCCCCCTTCCCACTACCCCACCCCCAGAAAAACACCACCACCAACATCAACATCAACAACAATAACATTAATTATTAGTCTCCGTCGGTCTTTTTGTCTGTGAAGGAGCAAATCCACTATGAAATGAGGCTAACGTGTAAGCATATCGAAACAAGCCAAACCATTTATAAGATCATCTAAGCATAAAATTACAGGCCAGTTGTCAACAATGACTACATCACATACAGCCCACAACGTGTCCTTGAGAGTCTATAAAAGGTGTCTTAAAACTCACTCGTAGTTGGATGCGAGATTTTGATTGACCATTCACTGGCTTCATTACAAAGAAACTACATGACTGAACGGGAACAGTCGACTCAATCGATCAGTAATTGTTTCCATAACAGAATCAGAGAAACGTTATAAGGTATATGCATATAATTGTAGTGGTTTTTTCCCATTTATCAGTCTCAATATCAGACATGGCTACCATCAAATACAAAAAAAGAAATCAATCCAATCCATAAGATCATGACAAAAGACCTTCATTAATAAAACAATCCTGAAGCACCCGATGAGGGCCTTTTCGATTCAAAGTTCCACCAGAATTTAACCGAAAGCAGCAAGCTTTACACCGTGACTCGAAAACCAAAGTAACATTTCAACTGAAAACTAAAACTTAAGCATGCAGCACACCTGATTAATGTTTTAATAGCCCTTCAGAAATCTTCCCACCAATTCCAAAGCTCTCTTCACGGACAAATGTAAACCGAAAAAGAACTAAAAATCAATCTTCAGAGTAATCCCAAAAGGCCACATCAAATAATCTGTGAAGAAACAAAAGGGCCCACCAAAATTTAGGTAGAAAAAGTGAATCAAATGAGAAGTAGCAATGCACCCAACAGGAATTGTTTTATAATGCACTGGAAAACAAAAAATACTTCAAAGTAAAAGGCAACATTAAGATAACATTTTCGTAATAAGAAATGAAAGGAGGAAAATCGTTAATTTAGGGGAGCAGATGTAACAGAAAAGAACTGAGCTGCAGAAATATAAATCAAATGGAAAGTAGCAATGCAGAGAACAGAAAAAGAAAATGAAAATTTCAATGAGGAATTGATTTTATATGCAATGTAAAACGAAAATTACCGCAAAGAGAAAAGAAACAACAAATTAAATTCTTATAAAAGAAAAGTACAAGGACGGAAATCAAAATACAAGATGAAGGAGGTGAAGAAATACGCAGGGAAAATCATACAAATTTGATGAACAGATGAAACAGACAAACCTGAGCTGGTGATGCTTAAGAAAATTCAAAAACAACTCTATTTTACCTAGAAGATTCCGCCAATTCTATGCCTATTATTTCTTTTTCTTGAAAGGGGATTTTTTTTTTTTTTTTTTTTTTCAGCAGTTTTTATGGATGTATTTGTGTATAAATACTCCCTTCCTCGCAATATATAAATCCATTTTGATTTTTTCACACAACTTAGAGAAATGATTACAAGTATATAAATCCATTTTGACTTTTCACATGATTTAGGAAAGTGATTAAGTTTAATTAATTTTGGGGATTAAGTTTGATTAATTTTAATAAAAAATATTCTAGAATAACATTTAACCGTTATTATTGCAATAGTTGCAAATTAATGAAAAGTAAGTGATTTCTAACTTCGTCGCATAAAAAGTGTTTTGTTTTTGTGGTTCACACTCTTTAAAAAAACAATTAATATGTTGTATTTTCAGTACTAATTGACATATATATCCTTATAACATGATAACTGCACTTTTGGAATTCGAAATAAATACTGTATATAAACATTAAATGTTATGATAGGAGTATGTTTGGATAAAATGTTTTAAATGATGTGTTGGTTTTTTAAATGGACATTTTTGCTGGACAATTCAATTTAAAAAAATAGACTTTTTTTATGAGACGGAGGTAGTATATGATAAATTAAGGGTAAAATGAGACAAATACAATTAATATTTCATTGTTATTCCAAGTAGATTTATGTTATAAGATAGGATCAAAAAGATAAGCAGATTTATATTTTGGGACGAGAGAAAAAATAAATGGTAGGGCTTTGGACTTTGATCCACCGCATTGGCATTATCCATGTCACACCTACACACCTCTACTATGTGCGTGAGAGAGTGTAAGAATTAATCACAACCCTCCACTTGGTATACATCTAATATCACTTTCCCACCATGACATTGGGCATTATAAACTTGTTTCGGATATTATATTTTCTTATTACTCCCTCTGTTCCTATTTAACTGTATGATGGTGAGAAATTGCAGACTAAAATCCGTTACAGGATTTCATTGCAGGCCGAGAATCACCAAACAAATTATGGTTTTGGTTTAATGGGCAAATCCTGAAGGGCGGTTTTAGATTTATTGTGCAAATATTGTTGTTTGATTAACGGTATGTGTTCAAGTATTAGCTAGATGGCATTGAATTAGAACTTAGAAGGGGATTTAGCGATGTGTTGTGCTTTTGGGAAGAATGTTTCCACAAGTTGGTAACCGCAGTGACGATATATGGGCCCACTGGGTCGGGTTATTTGTAATTGGGCCAGGCCCAAAGTTAATAATGGAGACAAACGATCCAGTCAAGCCCGACCATCAAAATGTCGACCAGACAAAGATTTGGACGAGTAATAGTCGGGGAGCAGGACTCCACCGTGTCCTGACCAGAATGGTTTCTGGACAGAATGCTTGGCTGAATGCAGCGGAGACCGAGTCAACATCAGTTCAACCACATATAGATATGGGTAGGCCCCACGATCAGCAACGTGCGGAAATAACCGTTGATAACTTCCCATCACACAAGGAAGAGAATCACGATCTACTACTATATAAGGGATACCCTGAACTACGAGGGGGACTTGATTCCAGTTTATTACTTAACCTGGATACGTAGGCAGCTCTCTCGAGAGTTCAGTCCAAATCATACCCAAATATTCTTGTTCTTGTATTATTTCCTAATTAGAATTACCCGATTACCCGTTTGTAATATTCATACTACATCATTTGGCGCTAGAAAGAGGGCTAATTCTAGTTAGTGAGTGATTCTTACAACAAAAAAAAATATGGCAAGAAATCAAGGAAATTCGAAGAAACAGCAAGTTCAACCAGAAAAGGAAAATCAAAATAAGGATAAAAGTCCAGACCAAAATGTTCAAGATACCGGAAAGAAAGTGATGGAAGAGGGGCAAACAAGCAACCCAGATGCAGTTAAACAGATGTTAGTAGAAAACCTTGCAAATCTGAAAGGGGAAGAGATAAAGGCCATTTTCGAGGCGGTTTGAAAGCAAGGAATCAAGATAATGATATCTCCGAAGCACATACCCCACTTCCAACTGCTAAAAAAGAGAAGCAGGAAGCAGAATCAAGCATACAAGTGGTGATTACTCACCCAAGTGGTGATATAGCAGAGTTAGACGCCATACTCAAACCCAAGCAAGATGAATTCAGGCTGGTGTCTCCTTTCACTGAAGACATCGATGCATTCCTGTCCCGGATTTATCTAATGCGAATAAACAAGTAATAATATTTATAAACCGGTTAACCTCAAGTATAAGGATCGTAGTGTAGAGGCTAATGCCGGGTCGATCTTACGGGGAACTAGACTATTGTGAACCCTAGCTTTTGTTTTTAACTAATTATTGTCACTTAAAACTAACCTAAACAAATATTGCATAAAAGTAACTAGGCAGAGGAGATTAATCCAATGCTAGGAAAGATTGAAAGCGATAAACTAACTAAACTAGAGTGCGAGAAAAAAGTAAAACTAAAGCTAAGCAATTCAAGTTTAAAGGATTAAAATCAATTTATAACGAACTAACAAGCAATCGATCCACCTATCCTATCAACATTCAATTCTAATCGGATTAATTCGTGATCTCTACTCAAGTCGTGATTCACCTAATCGAAGGCATAAACTCCTACTCGTAGACGAGTTCGTTTCCTAATCTTTTATCTTTCGATGTTAAAGATTACGTCTTTCTAACCTAGGCGTGAAATCTTTCAATTTCTAATCTAGAAAATCAATCTAACAACTTTCGTTTTAGTTAGATCAAAGATCTATTCTTTTATCATGGTGATCTAGGGTTGACATGACTCTCATCACATAACCAATCATCAAAGCAAGCATCTTTCGATTAAACGTGCAATAAAACATACAAAACATGATAAAAGAAACGAACTTGAAATAGATACTCATGCATTAATCACGAATCAAAACCGAATGGTTGAAGGAAGGCTTCACAACGCTTGTTCAAAGAGGGTTTAGCCTCTTAGCATCCTTTGAAAGCTTGAATTGTTGAATAAAAAGTGCATGAAACTAACTAATCTAATCTAAGAATTAAAGTGCATAAAAGTAGATAAAATCAGAGAAAAACTCGGCCAAGCTGCCCACAGGTTTAGGGTTCAAATTATATGATTAGGGTTTGGGAAATCGCGCTATTTATAGATTTTAGGTCGGTTTCATTGAGTCGGTGCCGTGGACGCCCGTCCACTATCTTGGACGCCTTCGTCCAGCCTCTATGAACGGAGAATGAACGCCGCTCGTAACGCGCGTCTGAACTCTCTCGAATGTAAAATAGATTCTGGACGCCAGTTCACTTTTATGGACGCCCGTCCACTACCTTGCTCTAGTATTTTGCTCATAACTTCACTTCTAGGGCTCCAAATGAGGTGATTCAACATGCGTTGGAAAGCTATTTCAATCCTCTACAACTTTCATCAAGACAACTTTCCCTGAAAGTGCCTACAAGTGTGGACAAAATCCCCATGAAGTGCCTGGTTCCGGTTTCTTCAATGATTCTTCACTTAAACATCTTTCAACTCTTCCATCTTCATGTGATCATCGTTTAAGCTCCTTACTCATCATGAAAACGTACCTAACAACATGATAGAAACATGCAAAATGTAACATCATACGAATAAACATAAAACACCGATAAAATCACGTAAATATCTCGATTTTGCATTTAAACACATTTAAAACTCGTTTGCTCAATAAATCTAATAAGCACTTACTTTCCTATGCAATTTATCAGATTATGGGAGAAATCGTTACTTAAATATAACGGTATAAATCACATAAAATCACCCTTAACAACTCCCCACACTTTAAACCTTGCTCGTCCCGAGCAAAACAAAACAAAATCAAGCTCGAGATAGTATAGACATCTCAACAAATATAACATATATTCAATAACTTAGAAGTTCACCATCGTGTGTGTGCATAGCCATAGAAAACTTCCACTAAATCCAAACTTGAGGAACTCAAAGTAAAACTAGTTAATACCCCCTCATAGAATAGTAATAAATGACACTCATAAGGTGCACCCTACAAACGTGACATATCCCGAAAAGAATGATCGAATATATCTAGGGCCTTTCTGAAATACTCAGAGGATACTCCCTACAGCATATCTATCAGTTTATACTGGGGATAAGATTAACGAAAACTAAGCCTTATATTCAATTTCGTACCGATTCTTTAGTTGATTTGACTATTTCACTTTAAACACACATTAGAAGAAGCTATTGCCCTCATAGCAGAATAGGACATTTCGAGATAATACCCTACCTTACTCCAATCATAAGGCGCTTTTTCTAAGCGCCGTGAGCTTTTGGTCATCATAGTGGAATAAAACATTTCGAGATAATGCCTTACCGCACTCAAATCATCGACCAGCTTCCGACACACACTATTGATTTCATTATTATCTCAACTTTTTCAAATGACATTAGCTACGTATTACTTATCACATTCAAACTTCTAGATATTCACAGTATCTCATACTTCGGATCTAGATACAAACTATCATAATTCGCGAGATATATACGTAGCACTAAGTACATGACTTATAAGATAATCAAAAACTACTAATCCAAAAGGGGTATAACTTTATAATAATAGCTCTTCATTCACTATGGCACGTGAAAAATAAATCAGGTGAAACAACTAACTTACCAAACATATGATATAAAGCATAGATGACTATCGAAAATAACGAACATCGCATCGAATTGCCTACTCGGGACAAAACAAAAACAAAAGTGTCGAAAAATTTTGAAAAATTAAGCCCCCATTTTGCACAAAAACATCATATATTAAACAAATGGTAGATACATAGCGATCATTCGCCTCCCCCACACTTAAATAACAACATGTCCTCATGTTGTGGAGAAAATAAAAGGAAAGGAAAACTTAGCTGTTCGTATGTCGAAAGAGGCAATTCTGGAAATGGTCCGGAGCCAGGTCCAAAAATGTTGAGGAAATCAGTAGACTGTGGACCATCCACCGGAAAACTGACTTCATCTGAAACTCACAAACGCTACCGAAAATACCCTGCACACTTGAAAAGCAAAGAAATACCTCGGGGGATACAAGGGATTAAACCATATCGCGCAAAAGTGATAGAGATAAAGATAAGAGGAAATCGTAAGCAAAACCACACTTCGACCACAGTATAAGCCTAGGGACGGCCGATCGACAAAAACAAACACAATCCTAATAAAATCGAACTAAAACAACGAAAAACAACTAAAGAAAGAAACTAATATAATAAGGGATATCTAGGATGCCTCCAGTGGCGCTTAATGGTTATTGTCGTTAGCTCGACACATTTGAAGCTCACTGGATCAAAGCCATTTAACCTTACTCGCCACCACTACCTCGTAAGCTCGAATCGAGTAGTGTGGCGCAGAAACAAAGAGCCGAACACATGGGGTTAAATCTTTGAAAGCTCTCCATGCCTTTTTAAGTTTCCCATGGTTGCATTCTTCTTTCTTCTCCGTTCCTCCGATGACGCGTTTAAGTTGTCGCCCTTTCAAACTCTTCCATATCGCACTACCGCTAGAACATCTTGATTTAACACAACCGTCATCCTCGGAAAACAAATCGGGTGAAAACTCGTCAAAGTGGTTGACTTGAAGTCCCACACCCGAGGATTTCGAGGAATTTAACAATCAAAGGCTTTTCTTTATGTTCACCTATATAGTGCTTGCACCTCTGACCATTAACTCGGAACGGTTGATCACCATAACCTCGTAATTCTAGCACACCTCCAGGAATGATTTGGAGAATCTCGAAAGGACCGGACCAACGTGTCCTCAACTTGCAGGAAACAAATGCAACTGGAATTGTAGAGTAACACTTGCTCACCGACCTTGAATTCTCTCCTCTTTATCTTGGCATCGTGGAGGAGTTTCATCTTCTCCTTACTAATCCTGGCGCTTTCGTAAGCTTGGAGTCCGAATTCATCCACTCATTCATGCAATCTGCCGGCGGTGTTTGCCACAGGATTGGGAATCGAAGTTAAGAAACTTCGTAGCCCAGTACGCCCTGTGCTCTAGCTCGACAGGCAGATGACATGGTTTCCCGTAGACCATTTGATATGGCGATGTACCCATAGGGGTCTTATAGGCAGTCCTATATGCCCAAAGTACATCGTCCAACTTCAGACTCCAGTCTTTTCTATGACTATTCACCGTCTTCTCCAGGATTTTCTTAAGACTCTGGTTGCTTCGCTCAACCTGACCACTAGTCATCGGATGATATGGTGTGCCGATTTTATGGTGAACACCATACTTCTCGAGGACTTTCTCCAAGGGTCGGTTACAAAAGTGTGTCCCTTCATCACTTATCAAGGCACGTGGACATCCAAACCTCACAAAGATATTCTTCTTAAGGAATTTCATGACCGTTTTATGATCATTGTGAGGAGTGGCTATTGCCTCCACCCATTTCGAAACATAGTCAACGCAGACTAAGATGTACTTGTTGCCACAAGATGATAGGAATGGTCCCATAAAATCGATGCCCCAAACATCAAAGACTTCGCATTCAAGGATGGGTTTCAAAGGCATGTCAAATCGCCTTGTCAAAGCTCCGGTTCTTTGACAATGATCACAAGCTTTACAGAAAGCTTCTGTGTCTTTAAAGATCGTTGGCCAATAAAAACCGGATTGAAAGATCTTCGCAACTGTTTTCCAAGGACCAAAGTGACCACCTGTGGGTCCACTATGGCATTGCTCGATTATATCGCGTTGCTCAGATTCGGGAACACACCTCCTCAGCAAACCATCTTTGCAAATCTTGAAAAGGTAAGGTTCATCCCAAACGAAATATTTCATATCAGAGAAGAACTTCTTCTTCTCTTGATAAGACATTTCAGGATCAAGGTATTTGGCATGAAGGTAGTTCACAATGGAGGAGTACCAAGGAACATCAGGAGAACGGCCATCGATCAACATGATGTTTTCTAGAGGAAAGTAAAGATCTATATCATCAGGATCACCCTTTTCCTCACTTAACATCCTAGAAACATGATCCGCTACTACATTCTCACTGCCCTTCTTGTCTTTGATTTGAACGTCAAACTCTTGTAGGTCGATATCAACGCAGAGAGCGCGCGGTTTAGCTTCCTTTTTGGTCATGAGATATCGCAAAGCGGCGCGTGGTCACCCACACAATCACTTGAGCACCCAGCAAGTAACTACGAAACTTATCCATAGCAAAGACTACGGCTAATAGTTCCTTTTCAGTTGTCGTGTAGTTAACTTGAGAAGGATTCAGTGTGTGACTGGCATAATAGATAGGCTGGAACTTTCCTTCGATTCTCTGTCCTAAGACTGCACCAACAGCATAGTTGGATGCATCGCACATAAGCTCAAAGGGCAAGTTCCAGTCAGGTGAAATAAGAATTGGAGCAGAGATCAGTCTACTCTTAAGCTCCTCAAACGCGCGCTTGCAATTCTCGTCAAAATCAAAAGTAACGTCTTCTTTGAGTAAAGTAGACAGGGGCTTGGCAATCTTGGAAAAGTCCTGGATGAACCTCCTATAGAAGCCGACATGTCCGAGAAAACCTCGGACTTCCCGAACATTCTTAGGATAACTCATCCTCTCAATAGCTTCTACCTTAGCCCTATCTACTTCTATACCCTTGGCGGACACCTTGTGGCCAAGGACTATGCCTTCATCTACCATGAAATGGCATTTTTCCCAATTAAGCACTAAGTCCTTTTCCACACATCTAGACAACACCTGATCAAGATTATCGAGGCAATCATCGAAGGATTGACCAAAGACTGAGAAATCATCCATAAAAATCTCCATGCACTTTTCAACTAGCCCGTCAAAAATTGCCATCATACACCTCTGAAAGGTAGCAAGGGCATTGCATAGACCAAATGGCATCCGCCTGTAGGCGAATGTACCATAAGGGCAAGTGAAAGTGGTCTTCTCTTGGTCAACAGGATCGATGGGTATCTGGAAGTATCCTGAATATCCATCCAGGAAGCAGTAGAATGCGTGCCCCGCCAGACGCTCAAGCATTTGATCAATGAATGGAAGGGGGAAATGATCTTTCAGTGTGACCTTATTGAGCTTTCGATAATCGATACATACTCTGTATCCCGTAACGAGCCTCAATGCTATCTCTTCGCCCTTCTCATTCTTTTCAATAGTAATTCCACCTTTTTCGGGAACTACTTGAGTCGGGGAAACCCATTCACTATCCGCGATGGCATAAATGATTCCCATGTCCAGAAGTTTGATGATTTCCTTTTTAACAACTTCTTGCATGTGAGGGTTAAGCCTCCTTTGGGGCTGTCTTACACATTTAGCACCCTCACTAGTCTTGATCTTGTGCATGCAGATGTCGGGAGATATTCCTTTGATATCTCCCACTTGCCATCCAAAGGCTTTCTCATTTTTGCGCAAGACGTTTAGCAGTTTAAGCTCTTCTATTCGAGACAGCTTGGCAGAGATGATCAAAGGAAGCTTGTCACCTTCTCTTAAAAACACATACTTAAGATGTTTGAGTAACGGCTTCATGCAAATCTACGGGAGGATCCTCTAGACTTGATTTAAGATCGCCACTCTGCAACTCAACATCGCCGAGCTTACTTAGTGGTCCCTCGCCAAGGCTTCTTCTCTTAGCTCATCCTCAAAATCACCGCTAATCGGTCTAGATTAACCATACCATGACTATTCAGATTATCGATCAATCGCTCATATTCCGCTTCCACAGCCTTGACTTGCTCGTCCATACAGTCATTGAATTCATTAAATGACTCCTCAATAGAAAAGCCGGTTGGAGAACCAGAGGGTACTTGAATGGATTTAGAGACACTATAGCTCACCTCTTGGTCACCAACTCGAATAGTTACTTGCCCACCATCGCAATCGATGAGGGCTCTAGCTGTGGATAGGAAAGGTCTCCCAAGAATCAGGGGGACTTTCTCATCTTTTCCCATATCTAAGACGTACCAATCAACAGGAAAGGTAAATCTATCGATCCGGACTAAAATGTCTTTCGTAGAATCCTGAAGCTTTCTTAGATGATCTATCGCGAACCGAAGGTTCATGGAAGTGGGTTCTAGAAGACTTTGTAAACCCATTTGCTCACACATGAGACAATGGCATTAGGGGTGATGGATGCACCCAAGTCACATAAAGAATTTGGAAAGACTAAGCCTCCCATCCGCAATGTGAGCACGAATTTTCCGGGTCACCTCTTTTGATTGGTAAGTCCGGATAATTGATCATTGAACAATCCTCACCAATTGCTCGATCCATTTTCGCTAACTTCTTCTTGAAGAAACAACATCCTTGATGAATTTAGTATACTTAGGTATTTCAACCAAAACTTCGAGAGTGGAAGATTAACTGAGTATTTTTCACAGATTAAGCACCTTTCCGCACTTCTTATCTTCATGCAATGGGATGTTGCTCTTTCTCGGTGGAAATGGAAGCTTTTTCAAATCATCCTCGGAAAATACTTTCTTCGAGGACTAACTAACCGCTTTGTCTTCCACATCTTTCCACCTCACCGTCTTATCATTCTTTTTATTAGTCGAGGATCACCACCGGCGATCATTTGATTCATCACTCCTCGGGATCACCACCGAGGATTCTTAATTGATTCTTCACTCCTCGCGGATCACCACTCGAGGAATCTCAATTCTTTCACCTATCGGGATCATCCACCGAGTCTTTTCTTGCGTAAGCGGGGAGCGTAGATGCTCAACTTCCCCTCCCGCCTTATCGGCGCGAGGAGGGGCTAGTGGTTTTCCTGGTGAGAGGACCACTCGGTTGAGTACCGCTTTAAGATTCATTGCACCGGCCTCTGGCATGCCATAAGGAATCGAAGGAACTAGAGTCGGTGCTTTGGCCACAATTGAAATCGATTTGGGCTACTAGGCCACCCTTCGGATTTTTCTCTATAAACCGGGCAAGCCGCTTCGATGGTCTAAAGCTTCTTTGGTCACCCATCCGCTTCTCAAGGTTCTTGATTGTGCTCATCAACATTTGGATATTATTATTTTGCTCCTCCGGAAGTTATTGTTCGCTCCTTGGTTCCTTCCGATAGAGTCCAATCTAACTTCAAGATCATCGATCGAGAGAGGGCCTTGAGAGTTCGAATGTTTTGAGAGAAAGGTTGGCTAGACCGACTTTGAAATGCGGGATTTGGATTGTTAGGCCAACTTTGATTTAACCTTGATTTAGATTGGAGGAATTCAAGCTCGGGTTCGATTAGGGTTTCGATTGAGATTCGAGTTTTGATTGAAGCTTTGACGGAAACCCCGATTTTGAAAATTGCCCTGGCGAGAATTGATTTCCAAACCTCTCGATTGGTGGCCATTGAATGCATTGATTTTTGCGTTCGCCCAATCATAGGACGTAAACGAGCAAGCAGTGTGCCCATATCGTCACATACTTGGCATGCGACTTGATTATACCATCCATGATTCGGACAAGATTGACTTGATAAGAAGCAGGAATTAAATTGACATCGCCAACCATATGGCGATCGAGAGCAATTCGCAGCGATGTAACTTGAGAGTTCAGTAGAAATGAAGGAGTCGATAACTCGGATTTGGAGATGTCGTGAGAGTAGCCATTTCTTTGTTTCAAAGACATGGCGATTTCATTTTGCATTTTCACCTCCTCGATCTAGGAGAGGAGGAGGTGGTGCCTGAACGACTTGAAAGGAGGGGCATAATTATATTTGGCAATGTCTTGAACAATGCCCACCCCTCTTGAGGCGTTCTCCTCGTGAAAGCCCCACTGATGAACTATTGACCATGCCCTTGGTGAGCTCGGTCAATCCACTGAAAAAGGTATTGACTTGCCTCTGCAAGTCTAACCCATGGTGAGGGCATTTACTGAAGAAGAGCCTTAAATCTCTTCCATGCCTCAAAGAAAGATTCTGTTTCCGCTTGATAGAAATTATAAATTTCCCTCAAACCTTCGGTTTGTCTTGGCGGTGGAAAGTATTGGCTTAAAAATTCTTTCTCCAATGCAGCCAGGTGGTAATGGATTCGGAGGAGAGAGCTATACCACTCTTTAGCTTCTCCCTTCAATGAGAACGGAGCTTGATGTAAGTTTAATCACATCCTCACTCACACCTTGAATGCGTGTCGTACCACATATCTCCAGGAATGTGTGTATGCGTGTGTGTGAGGATTTTGATGAGGAACCCGTGAAACATTGATGCATCCGCATCATCCGAATGAGACCGGGTTTGAGTTCGAAAGTTTGTGCGGTAATGGTCGGTAAGGCGATATTTGGGTTGGCGATTCTTGCACCAGGCATGGCGCGAGTCCGCCAATGTCCGTCTATCTTCAGCGGCCATTATTACAATTTCTTCGATTTCCCTTTGAAAAGATAGCTCAAACTCTTGATCTTCGGCTTTTCCTTCGTCAAAACGAAGTCTTCGCCTATTGGGTCGGACTATGGTACGCTCGATGTCAGGGGAGCAAAGTAATGGTCCCTTGTGACTACGAGTTTGCATAAACCGATCCCAAAATCAAGTTGAGAAAACCTAAATCTAAGGAAAGGAAACCTAAAAACTAATAAATTAAAGACCTGATATCTAAAAGATTAAAAACCTTAATCTAAGATCAAAAACCTAAAGAAAAGAAGAAGAGAAAGAGAAAGATTAAGAAAAAGGGGGACGGACGGGCGCCCACTTATGTGAACAAGGCTCGCCGAAAATAGATCAACGAAAGCGCCCAAAGCGGTGAACGTTCGTTCAAGGATCGGAAAACGCTACTGGAATGAAAATTTTACAGTGAACGAGCGTTCAAACTAGTGGACGCTCGTCCATAGGCAACGATATCAGAACAGCAGGAAAGCATGGGAAAAAGAGACAGAGGGAAAGGATAACTAAACCTAGAGGAATCAAAGACTACGAAACTTAACTACGAAAAACCCTAATAACCAAAACTATAAACTACCTAAGAAAATTTAAAACGAGAAAAACAGAAAACACTAAAAAGAGGGAAAAACATGTGTTGAAATCTTCTAACCCCAAAATGGAAGGGAAAACAGTGGATTTTGACCTCGAAAACGGTGTCGGACAGCCTCCGGCGGTCTGCCACATTGTCGGCGTCGGAACGAGCTTTCCGAATTGGGGTCCTGTGCGCTAATCCGACACTCGAGCCGAAAGTTATGGCCAAAATACTATCAAGTGCTAAAACGGACCCTTTTATCCTAAAATTTGATCGTGAAAGGTATGGAGTCGATGATTCAACCTTAGATGTCCCCTAATCAATGTAAGAACGAAAAGATAGAAACAGACAGGTAGAAACAAGAAAAGCCACTGAAACAAGAAAACAGACGGGCGTCCAATTAATGGACGGGCGTCTGCCTGGGTTTAGGACTGAACGGGCGTCCAAAAATATGGACGTTCGTTCAAGGGGTCAAAAACGATACAGGATTGAAATTTTCACAGTGAACGGGCGTTCATAAGTATGGACGCTTCGTCCAGATGCAAAAATTTTGAAGCGTAGCGTAAACGATTGCGAGAAGCGAGAGAGGATAAGAGAAAGAAAACAGAGCAGGAAAAGGAGGGGAAGAAACTAATCACAAAAACTTTAAAAACTTCAAACCCTAAGAATCTAAACCAAAAACCTAACTACCTAAAGGTTAAACTAAAAACAAACCTAAAAAAAAAACAGAAACAAAAACAAATCTAAAAACAGAAAACGAAAAAGACAAAGAAAAACAAAAACTAGGCAACCGTCCGGCTCCCCGGCAACGGCGCCAAAAACTTGTCCCGGATTTATCTAATGCGAATAAACAAGTAATAATATTTATAAACCGGTTAACCTCAAGTATAAGGATCGTAGTGTAGAGGCTAATGCCGGGTCGATCTTACGGGGAACTAGACTGTTGTGAACCCTAGCTTTTGTTTTTAACTAATTATTGTCACGAAAACTAACCTAAACAAATATTGCATAAAAGTAACTAGACAGAGGAGATTAATCCAATGCTAGGAAAGATTGAAAGCGATAAACTAACTAAACTAGAGTGCAGAAAAAGTAAAACTAAAGCTAAGCAATTCAAGTTTAAAGGATTAAAATCAATTTATAACGAACGAACAAGCAATCGATCCACCTATCCTATCAACATTCAATTCTAATTCGGATTAATTCGTGATCTCTACTCAAGTCGTGATTCACCTAATCGAAGGCATAAACTCCTACTCTCGTAGACGAGTTCGTTTCCTAATCTTTTATCTTTCGATGTTAAAGATTACGTCTTTCTAACCTAGGCGTGAAATCTTTCAATTTCTAATCTAGAAAATCAATCTAACAACTTTCGTTTTAGTTAGATCAAAGATCTATTCTTTTATCATGGTGATCTAGGGTTGACATGACTCTCATCACATAACCAATCATCAAAGCAAGCATCTTTCGATTAAACGTGCAATAAAACATACAAAACATGATAAAAGAAACGAACTTGAAATAGATACTCACAGATTAATCACGAATCAAAACTGAATGGTTGAAGGAAGGCTTCACAACGCTTGTTCAAAGAGGGTTTAGCCTCTTAGCATCCTTTGAAAGCTTGAATTGTTGAATAAAAAGTGCATGAAACTAACTAATCTAATCTAAGAATTAAAGTGCATAAAAGTAGATAAAAACTGTAGAAAAACGCAGCCAAGCTGCCCCCTAGGGTTTAGGGTTCGAAATTATATGATTAGGGTTTGGGAAATCGCGCCTATTTATAGATTTTTAGGTCGGTTTCGCTGAGTCGGTGCCGTGGACGCTCGTCCAGCCTCTATGAACGGAGAATGAACGCTCGTTCAGAACGCGTCTGAACTCTCTGAATGTAAAATACGATTCTGGACGCCCGTCCACTACCTTGCTCTAGTATTTTGCTCATAACTTCACTTCTAGGGCTCCAAATGAGGTGATTCAACATGCGTTGGAAAGCTATTTCAATCCTCTACAACTTTCATCAAGACAACTTTCCCTGAAAGTGCCTACAAGTGTGGACAAAATCCCCATGAAGTGCCTGGTTCCGGTTTCTTCAATGATTCTTCACTTAAACATCTTTCAACTCTTCCATCTTCATGTGATCATCGTTTAAGCTCCTTACTCATCATGAAAACGTACCTAACAACATGATAGAAACATGCAAAATGTAACATCATACGAATAAACATAAAACACCGATAAAATCACGTAAATATCTCGATTTTGCATTTAAACACATTTAAAACTCGTTTGCTCAATAAATCTAATAAGCACTTACTTTCCTATGCAATTTATCAGATTATGGGAGAAATCGTTACGAAATATAACGGTATAAATCACATAAAATCACCCTTAACAATTTCTATGTCCCTCAGGATTCAAAATTCCAAAAATTCAGGCATATGATGGAACTAAGGATCCATACGACCATATGTATCAGTACATTCAACACATGAATTTGTATAATGCTCCAGAAGAGATGAAATGCAGGGCATTGCAACTCTTCTAACAGGAAAGGCAAGAGATTGGTTCAACAAGTTGAACCCCAGATCTATACCGGATTTTCCCACTCTGACCAGAAAGTTCATGCATGCTTTCATCGCAGCAAGACCTTTCCAAAGAAACCGGACTTATTTGCTAACGATTAGGCAAAAGAGTGATGAAACCGTTCTGCAGTTCATCAAGAGATTTAATGGGGAATCATCCCAGATAGCAGATCTGGATGATAAATTTCTGGTAGCGTCTTTCATAGCAGGACTAAGAGAAGGGCGGTTACATGCGAAGCTGAGCAGCAAAGATCCGCGCACGATGGAAGAATGTCTGGAAATATCATACAAACATTGCCAGGGAGAAGAGGCTAATAGAGCCAAGAGGGAGGATTCCCACAGGGATGCTAAGAAAGGAAAGACTGAGGACCGGAATGACAAGAAAAGGAAATCTGTTTGGGACAGGGTAACTGATCCCATTTCTGAGAGGTTGGGGAAGAAAGGTGCTCTGCAGGACAGAGACCTTATCCCTCTGAACAGGTCTCGCGACCAAGTTTTGGCTATTATGGAGAAGAAAGGAATCGCCAAGACTCCTCCACCTTTGAGGGGTCCAAGAGAGAAAAGGGACCACACCAGGTGGTGCAAATATCATAAAGATATCGGTCATGATTACAAGCGTGTGCAGGACTCGATCAGAGACATAGACGCTGCGGCAATGGAGGGGAAAATCGATGAATGCATCGATCGAGCACAAGGAGATAATCCCCGAGGAAGGAGAGAATTTAAGAAACAGCACAGTGGTCATGACAGGTACAATCAGAGGAGACATAGAGATCCGTCTCCTGATGCCGACGGGCATAGAGAAAATGCCCCAATCAACACTGTAAACACGATTGTGGGTGGACCAGGGGAGAGCAGCAAGGCTGCTCAGGAAGATAAGAGGAGCAGCGCAGAAAAGGATAGTGAAGCGAAAAGACAAAAAGTGATGGGAACCGTTCAATATGGTCCGAGAGATGCGCTACCGGCCATCGTGAGCAACGAGGGACTAGTGATAGAAGCGGTCATCCAGAAAAATCTGGTCAGGTGGATCTGCGTAGACACGGGCAGCGCAGTTAACGTATTGTATTATAATGCATTCCAGGCGATGAAGTTGACAGTTTCAGAATTGACTCCTGTGTCAACTCCACTTTTTGGCTTTACAGGACCTCCCATACATCCTGTGGGCATGTTAAGGTTGCTGACAACTTTCGGTCAAGGACCCCAGAGCAGGACCCTGATGGTCAATTATGTGGTAGTGAAGGACCCGTCAGCGTATAATGCGATTCTGGGAAGACCAGCGCTGATCGACCTAAGAGCAGTGGTATCTCCAGCGCACAACAGCATGAAATTCCCAACCTTCGATGGAGAAGCTACTATTAAAGGGGATGTGGACGCTGCAAAGAACTGCTATACAGCCACGATCAGCGGAAAAATGACGGTGCAACAGGTAACAATGGAAGACCTAGTTCCAGAGGAAGAAAAAAGCTGGCAATCCAACGATCCTATGGAATCGATCATGTTAAATGAGCTAGATTCAGAATCCACAGTAAACATAGGATCTTGGATACCACCTGAGCAGAAGCATATGCTAATCAGCATATTGAAGGATTACCAAGATTTATTCGCATGGAAGGCAAGTGATATGCCGGGCTTGTCAACAGAGTTGGCAGTCCATAAGCTCAACGTCGACCCAACTCGAAAACCAGTGAAGCAAAAGAAGAGATCTTTTGCTCCAGAGAGGATACAGGCTGTCCAGCAAGAGGTGGAAAAATTGTTGCAGGCCAACATGATTAAAGAGGTTATTTATCCAGAGTGGCTAGCAAATCCAGTTCTAGTCAAGAAACCAGATGGCAGTTGGAGAATGTGCGTAGATTTCACGGATCTGAACAAAGCTTGTCCTAAAGATAGTTATACCTCCCTAGAATTGACAAGGCTAGTAGACTCTAGAGTTGGTTATGAGATTTTCGCTTTTTAGATGCTTATAAGGGATATCATCCAGATCATGATGGACCTCTGTAGACGCTGTAAAAACTGCTTTTATTACTGAATTTGGTTCTTACTACTATGTGTCGATGCCTTCGGATTAAAGAATGCGGGGGCTACCTATCAAAGGCGGTCAATGCCATTTTTAAACAACAAATCGGCAAAAATCTATGGAATTATATGTGGACGATTTACTGATCAAGAGCAGGACTCTTGATCAGTATTTGAAAGATGTAGCGGAGGTTTGTCAAGTTTTAAGACAAACAGGAATGAAATTAAGCCCAAAAAAGTGCACTTTTGGAGTAAGGTCAGGCAAATTCCTGGGATATATGATATCTAAAGAAGGTATCAGGGCCAATCCTGATAAATTGGAAGCTTTGAAGACCATGCCTGAACCGAAAAATATCAAAGAAGTTCCAGCGGTTAACACGAAGACTAAGCGAGACTAAACCGATTCTTGTCAAAATCAGCACGAAGTCATTGCCATTCTTCAAAATTCTTAGGAAGGCAGTCCGTTTGAATGGAATGAAGAATGTAAGCAGAGCTTTTCAGAGTTAAAAATCACATCAGCCATTTGCCAACTCTAACTCCTCCACAGGAAGGAGAGGTATTGTTCCTTTATTTGTCCTTTTGCAATGAAGCAGTAAGCGCGGTGTTGGTAAAGCAGAATGGCATGATACAAAGGCCAATATACTTTGTGAGCAAAGCCTTACAAGGGCCTAAAATTAGATATTCAGAGGTGGAGAAATTGGTCCTAGCCTTAGTACATGCCACAAGAAAATTAAGGCCATATTTCCAAAGTCATCCTGTAACTGTGCTAACAAACCAACCTCTGAAGCAAATTTTGGAAAATCCAGATAAGTCTGGAAGATTGGCAAAGTGGGTAGTCGAATTGGCAGGATTTGATATCGAATATAAGCCAAGAACGGCAATCAAAGCTCAGGCATTAGCGACTTCTTAGTGAAGAAAAAGCCTTAGCTATGGAGCGGAGAGGTGAAAGCGAGAACAATTTGAGAAGAATGAGGCGGAGCAAGTGGCGACTTTATGTAGATGGAGCTTAACAAAGAAGGAGCGAGGAGCGGACTCTACTCATTAGTCCAAAAGGTGAAGAATTCCCATACGCACTTCATTTCGACTTCCAAGCTACTAACAACGAGGGAATATGAAGCTTTGATAACCGGATTAAACCTAGCATGAAATTAGTGGGTACAGAACTGAAGGTGTACACGGATTCACGACTTGTAACAAATCATATCAAAGGAGAATACTGAAGCAAGGGACGGACCTATGAAAAGATACCTTGCGGTGGTACGAGGAAGAAATTGCAAAATTTCTCAATGGTGGAGGTAGAAGCAGATCACCTGGGCCCAAAACACAGAGCGGATGCTTTATCAAAATTAGGATCAAATTTTTATCCCACAAAAGGTATTGGTCGAGCAAATAAAGCGAAAAGTTTTGATGAGGTGGAGGTACAACCGATAGTACAAAGAGAGACTTGGATGGATCCAATCATAATATACCTGAGAGATGGAAAACTACCTGGAGACAAAGTACAAGCCAGGAAATTGATAAGACTCTCAGCCAGGTATGCTCTGTTCAACGATGTTCTATACAGGAAATCCTACACAGCACCTTGGTTGAGGTGCGTTACTCCGGATGATGGAGATTATGTACTAAGAGAAATCCATCTCGGAATTTGTGGAAACCATTTGGGAGCAAGGACTCTGGCCAGAAAATGCAGGCTATATGGGTACTACTGGCCAGAAATGCAAGAAGACGCAGAGAGTCTGGTCAGGACTTGCCGGACATGCCAGGTGCATAGTAACTTGTCGCACAATCCTGTACAGAAGATGATACCAATTGTGTCTCCATGGCCTTTTGATCAGTGGGGAGTAGACCTAGTAGGTCCACTACCTTTAGCTCCAGGAAAATTCAAGTTCTTGGTGGTGTCAGTGGATTATTTTACCAAGTGGGTGGAAGCTGAACCCTTAACCACCATCACAGCTAAACAAATACAAAAATTCTTGTGGAAAAACATTCTATGCAGATATGGAATCCCCAAAGTCCTCATTTCAGATAATGGCACACAATTTGAAGATCAAGGAGTGCAAGCCTGGTGCACCAATCTTGGAATCTCTCAACACTTTACATCGATAGCCTACCCCAAGCCAATGGCGAGGTGGAGCAAACAAATAGACAAATAAAGCAGGATGAAGAAAAGATTGGAACAAGAGGATCTCATTGGGTAGATCATCTCCCAAATATCTTATGGGCATATAGGACTACACCCAATGCTGCAACACAGGAAACTCCATACTCTTTGGCATATGGATGCGAGGCAGATACCTGCAGAGATCAGACACAAATCTCCGGATGCAATTATCTTGTCCGAGAAACTCAAAAAAGTGGATATCTGCAGTCAAGGATGAATTAGAGCATAAAGGGACGTAGCCCTGATACAAATGGCGAAGTACAAACAACGGGTTGCCCAATACTACAACTCCAAAGTCAGAGGTACGTACTTTAAGGAAGGCGATTTAGTGCTAAGACGAAACGAGGCTAGTAAACAGGGTCCCACTGGAAAGCTAGACCCAAATTGGAAAGGTCCTTATAAAATTGTCAAAGTACATGGAAAAGGATCTTATCAACTAGCTAATGCCTGCGGGAAAAAGATTCCTAGAAAGTTTGGAATCTTTGTTCATTTAAGGAAATTTTTTCCTTAAAGCGATTTTGTTCCTGTAAATAATGCTACTTTGAATCGATGTTTCTTTCTCGATTTTATGATTATACGTGTATTTGTTTTTACTTGTGCTAAAACAAGGAATTAAGGTCAGGATACTTAATTTATCAGTAAATTGCAGCGCAAGAGCATTCTGGGCAGAAGTCCCACTTAAATAACTAAATGCTAAACTAATAACTAAATGCTAAACTTGCAGTGCAAGAGCATCCTGGGCAAAAGTCCCACTTAAACAACTATAGTGCCGAACTTGCAGCGCAAGAGCATTCTGGGCAGAAGTCCTACTTAAATAACTAAATGCTAAACTTGCAGTGCAAGAGCATCCTGGGCAGAAGTCCCACTTAAACAACTATAATGCCGAACTTGCAGCGCAAGATCATTCCCACTCAAAGATATCAAATCACATAATTAAAAATTATGAATGCCAAACTTGCAGTGCAAAGGCATTCTGGGCAAAGGACCCAACTATAAACGAGTAACAGCTAAACTTGCAGAGCAAGAATATTCTGCGCAGGATATAAGGTAAAATTAAAGAAGCTAAGGATTAAAGATCCTAACTTCTTTGCAGCGCAATATGAAGACAAAACAAAAGATCTCTAAACAGAGATGGATCTTTAAACAGGGAAACAGAGAAGGTACAAACTCAAAAATAAAGAGATTAAAAATGTCACTGACAAGAAGGTACATACATAGTTATTATCAAAAGCTGAGCAAACTCAAAGTTTTCAAAGGAAACTAAGTTAAGATGTAGAGGGAGCTGAGGGTTGAACATGTTTCTCTACAGGCTGAGCAGACTTCTCCGAAGGTTGAGCAGATTTTTTCTTAGCATATTTGCTAATTATGTCTTCTCCATTCTTGTATTCATCATATCGCTTCGTGAAGATCTCCCCGCTTTTTTATCATACAATCGGTGATTAAGCGGAGAGTTAATCACCAGTCGCAGAGTTTGGCCTCATCAACACCAAGTGTATATCCTCTGCCTTGCAGAGCGGAGCCAATATGATCTGGATCTCCTCATAAGTAAGAAGAGGAGAAGACTTATACCAATGACAACCTTACGGGCGATATTCGGAAAGGTGGATTTCCTCCATCCGCCTCAAGGTTTCGTCAAAATCAGCCTTCATCTTCTTTGCAGTAGCAAGATGTTGCAGATGCTCCTCGTTCAATTTCGCCAACCGCTGATCTCTTAAGTTCAGTTGTTCCTCTTGGGTGAAGATCATACCCTCAGCTTTGGCAAGATCAGACTTTAACTTCTCAATCTCTCGCTGATCAGCAAGGTGGACCTCCTCCAAACTGGCCACCTTAGCATTGGCTTCATGATTAGATTCTTCCAGGCTGGCAATTTTGGCGTTGGCCTCGTCTAACTGAATCACTTTGTGTTGCAAGGAAGAGATATCTTTAGCCATGCTTGAAGTTTTCTCGTGCAAGGCCTTACCCAGGCGGTAACACTACAAAGAGAATATCTTAGAAGACAGAAATTAAAACAAAAATGAAGGTGTTTAGGAAATCACTTACAGAATCAGCAAAGTCATCAGCGGACATATCCTCAAAATTGAAAGAGGAATCACCAGTAGATGTCCCCGATGAAGAAGGTCTAGGCCGTTTCTTGCTTTTTTGGGGAATAGACCTCAAGGCACCGCCATCAAGGCGAGTCCGGGTCGATGGGAGGAATATCCAACTCGATTTGAGTAGTATGCTCTGCGACGCTCGGGATAATCTGAGCGAATGAAGGATCCAATGCAAACAACTATATTCTGAGCGGCTTCCCCAGAATCAGCAGCTACATCTCATGTTTCTTTCTGAGCAGAAGTCTCGCCTTGACCAGGAACGGCTGACACTGTCCGTTCAGAGTCCTCTTGTATCTGCTGGTCACTTTCTTCCTCCTCATCAACGTCAATATGGATCAGATCGTCTACATTGGCCACTGCAAAGAGAAAAAATAGTCAAAGTATATTCATAAAGCAAAAGCAAGAGAAAAGACAAACCTACGTTTTCGATCATCGTTTCTTGGTAAATTCTACATAACCGGCGAGGCCCGCCGTTAAGTCGGGCAAAGATCCACCAACGCAGAGCTGATAGTGCTCAAAGTCAAAGTAATGTTATTATTGGAAAGGTATTGTCACGGATTTTATTAATACAAAATAAACAAGTAATAAAACCGGTTAACCTCAAGTGCAAGGATCGTAGTACAGAGGCTATGCCGGGTCGATCTTACGGGGAACTAGACGAATGTTAACCCTAGCTTTTGTTTTTAACTAATTATTGTCACGATTACTAACCTAACGAATAACTATCTAAACAAATATGAAGAAAATAACTAGACAGAGGAGATTAATCCAATGCTGGAGAGATTTGAAAGCGATAAAATAAACTAAAAGTGCAGGAAAATAGATTAACTAATCTAAACTAAGCTATGAGGATTGTAAATCAAGTTTATAAAAGACAAGCGAGGATTGATCCACCTATCAACATGCATTGATCTCTATCTCGATTTTACGTGGTATTTCTTGAAGTTGTGATTCACCTTCTCAAACATGAAATCCTAATTCCTTAGGTATTTCATCTATTAACCTAGTATCTTCCAATGCTAGATTAACGCGCGTTAAAAGACCAAAGATGTCAACTTTTATGTTTAACCTAGTGATCGAACCTATTAACTTCCGTTACTATAGATTCAAAGACTATTCCTATTCATGGTGATCTACAGTTTAACATGACTCCGTCAAGCATAAACACAATCAAAAACATGCAATCTTCCGATATAGTGCACTAAAAACATGAGTAAAGCATGAATAAGAAACAACCATACATAAATACTCACAGTAATAATCGAGACAAACAGATCAATTCACGTTGATGGCTTCACAACTCTCGTTTGATGGAGGTTCTAGCCTCTGAACATCCTCAAAGAACTCAAGAATGTATAAAAACAGCATAAAACTAGCCTACTTTGATTGAATTTAAAGTTGCATAAAACTGGAAATAAAAAGTGTAAAATCGCAGCCAAAGCCGCCCCTAGGGTTTAGGGTTTTAAGATTGTAAAAACTCGCGTCTCAATGTGTGAAAATAGGCAAGTATTTATAGGGATTTGAGGCGGTTTCACTAAGTCGGCATTCCGGACGCTCGTTCAATGAGTGGGCCTTTCGTTCGTATTTCGAACTCCTCGGCCCGCTCGTTCAAACTCCGTTCGGACTCTCTCTGTATCAAGATTGTTTCCATGGACGCCCGTTCGAATTTGAGACGTTCGTTCGATATGGACGCTGCATGGACGAACGTTCATAATGACTTGAATGCGATTTTTGCATCTTTATCTCTTTTCTTCTCTCCACTCGATCATTATCTCTTCCTTAAACCTTTGTAGCTCGAAATTTATCTCTTTTGATCATCATTTGAGCACAATAATCATACCTATAACACATGGTAAACATCGCAAACTGTAATAAAGTCCAATTAATTATAATTCATGATGAAAACACATAATTTATTCAATATTGCGAATAAGTCCTTAAAAACCTAGTATGCTCAATATTTCCATATGAGGCCATTTATTATGCAATCAATCCAATTAAAAAGGAAAATACCGTAAAATATATCATAATAAAACATAGATTTTCACCCTTAACAACTCCCCACACTTATCTTTTGCTCGTCCCGAGCAAAACAAAACGTAAAATTAGGCTCGAGAAAGGAAAGCATGCATCTAAACAAATATAACATACATCCAATAACTTAGATGTCCACGGTGTGTGAGTGCATAGCCATAGGAACTTCCACTAGATCCAAACTTGAACAACTCAAGCAAAACTAGCTATTACTCCTCATGAGAATAGTAATAAATGACACTCATAAGGTGCACCCTACAAACGTGACATATCCCGAAAGGATGATCGAATATATCTAGGGCCTTTCTGAAATACTCAGAGGATAATCCCTACATCATATCCATCGGTTTATACTGGGGATAAGATTAACGAGAACCAAGCCTTATTCATTTCGTAACCATTTCTTAGTCGATTTAACTATGTCACTTTAAACACACATTAGAAGAAGCTATTGCCCTCATAGCAGAATAGGACATTTCGAGATAATCCCCTACCTTACTCCAATCATAAGGCAGCTTTTTCTAAGCGTCGTGAGCTTTTAGTCATCATAGTGGTATAGGACATACGTGGTATACCCTACCTCACTCAAATCATCGACTAGCTTCCGACACACCCATATTAACCAACTATTAACTTGTCTTTTTAATTGACATTAGTCCCGTGTTACTTATCACATTCAAACGTCTAGATATTCACAATTATAACGCATTCACGGAACTAAATACAAACTATCATAAATCTCAAGATATATACGTAGCACTAAGCACATGACTCATAAGATAATCAAAAACTACTAATCCAAAACGGGGTATAACTTAATAAAAATAGCTCATCATTCACTATGGCTCGTGAAATGTAAATCTTGGTGAAACAACTAACTTATCAAACATATGAAATATCGCATAGATGATTGCAAAAACAACGAACTTCACGTTGAATTGCCTACTCGGGACAAAACAAAAACACAAGTATAGGAAAATTTTTTGATTTTTTGAAAATTGAGCATATTTTTGCATAATAAACAAACTAACGTAGTACTTAAACGTATACGCATCGAACTATCCCCTCCCCCACACTTAAAAACTCAACATGTCCTCATGTTGTGCAGAAAGGAAAATGAGAAGAAACTTAGCTGTATTTGCGTAGAAAAATCGAGATGATGGTCAGGCTGGAGCATGAAAAGGCCAACGCTCGCAAAAAGCGTGGAAAAAAACGTCCAAACGTAACTCAACGAGTACTCGACAAAAACCACCTCGCAACACGCGAGAAAACAGAAACTCGGGGAAACGGGGTATAATATGGCAGTAGAGATAATAATTCAAACGGATGAAAAAGATAGGACCATCAAATAAATATGTCAACACAAGTCAAAGAACGAGAAACCAGAAAGTACAAGAACCATGAAAAGTAACCAAAAGGAAAGTAACAAAATGTATAGGTACAGCCAAATCGAATGAAATGTATCAAAAAGTGCAACAACCAGAAAGATGTAAAGCAAATAAAAACTCAAGGTAGCCCCGGAGTCGTCTCAGCAACAGGAACATCAACATGAGGAGGATCTGGAGTAGGTACAGCAACAGTGGACGGCGTCGGTGTAGGCTCAGGCTGCGTAGTAGACGCAGTAGCAGGCTCTACCGGGGGCTCATCCTCCTCATCTGACTCGGGCTTCTCCTCCATCTTGACCACCTCAGCTATCACCCTCTCTATCTGCTCTGAGAAGACATAATCCATATTACTCGCAGTGAATACCCTCCGATCTCTCGGTTGCCTTCCATCAACTAGACACTCCAAAACCGATAAGATATTATCCTGGCCATCCCGGATATCACTCAACATCGCCTCCAACTATGAGCCATACTATGCCGAGTAATCTCGGAAGAAGATAATCCGAAAGAATCGAGGCTTGAGGCGGTGCCGATGTGGAACCAGGCTCAAACGGGAATGACCTTCTCTCTACGAATAGGGGTAACTCTTAGTCCACGTGGTCTCGATGTATACTCAAGAACCCCAAAGATCTAAACATAATCGATGTATCAAATGGGGCACTATCAAACTCCGGGTAGATACCTTACGGTTTGCCAAAACATCATCAAACAAAGCTCGCCCAACATCAACATTCAACCCGAAAACCAACGCATACAACATCCCAAGATCACCGATATAGAAATGTGTGAGATTATTCTTAGGAATCAACCGACTCGACGGATAAACCGACGGTAGACTCGCCAATCCTCACCCAAGTCGTGGTGATTAACTCCTTCCTATCACCATTCGGTCTCAACACCCATGCCACATCGGACAAACTTTCAATCGCAGCTCCTCCATCGGATCCTTACCTCCTTATTTTGCCGTCTAGCGATCTCCTCCTTGTAATCCAAGCCGCGAAACGCCGGCAACTTATATTCTCGGTTGATCACCTTGGCGGAAAAAGGCACTTTGACACCTCGAACCATCACAAAACCGCCATCCAAATCCGTCCCGAGAACAATTCGCATAGAACTCTCTCATTATAGAATCATTGACCGGGTTAGGAGGAATTTTGATAACTCATCCCATTTCCGAGCCTTTAGCATCTTCACTGGCGGGATCCACTTGTTGTGTCTTGACCTCTCTGTCAAAAATCATACTCCGAGTCACATAATCCTTAGTGTAGGCCTTTGTGAGCTCGTGGATTGACGAATCGACGGGGCATAGCAAGAGGGGCAACATTCTTAGCTTTCTTCTTGGGGTGCATGTGTAGCCGGTTTTCACTGCTCCCCAACGACATCCTCGGTACCAACCTCGGCTCTAGAAGATTCACCACCCCGAGTGCCTCGAGACATCCTAACGAGAGGGACCTCATCATCTTCCTCAGTTTCAGAATCGGAAGGGGAATCATCTCTTAAATTGGTTCTTGTTTGTTGAGATGTTCTAGGCGGTTGATCTCGAAAGACTACTCCTCTGTTAGGGTCCAACCGATGGATCAAACTCGGGACGTTGCCGTTTACTCTCTCTCCTGGCCAAACCTTTACCATAACGCTTCACAATTTCCTTCTTACGCACCATTGTCCACTAAACTAAACTAAACCATTCACACAAATGGTTACCCGTTTATCGTCCAAATCGGGATTTCAATTCAACAATACCAACCCATCCACCACAACCAACATCACCACACCATCACAACACCAAAACAAGAAGAAAACAGCAACAAAATGAGAGAAATTTCAAGAAAATGAGCCGACCCGAAGATCGAACCCACAAAAACGTGAAAGGAATCAAGAAAAGTTGCTATAGACTTACCAAATGCTATGTAAGGATGATGATCGAATGGATTTGAAGCCCAGAAACACCAAGATCGGCACCCAAAATTGGAAATTTTGTCCAAATGGCCATGACCGAAAAATCTCTGATTCTCCAAATTCCGTTGATTGTTGGAGGAAATGGACTAGAAAAATGAAAAGAAGGTGCAAGGACCGTTCTTTTGCAACAAGAATCGTTGAATTTGGTTCAGAAATGAAGATTTGAGGTTTGGAGGAGGGGAAAAGTCGGGTTCTCCTTTTGAAAATCACAGAAAATGAGGGTTCACGCCTAGAACAGGTATATATAGGCCCATAGTGGACGCTCGTCCATCCTGACGGACGGGCGTTCACTAGTAACTGCATGAACTGGACGGGCGTCCATAAATTCAGACGCTCGTCCATGGGGCATTTTTACATACAGGATAGGAGGGATTTTTGCAGACGGGCGTCCACCATGTTGGACGAACGTCCATAAAAACAAGCAATCTGGACGGGCGTCCATTTTTATGAACGGGCGTCCACCAGAGAGAGTGGTAAAAATCAAACTTATTCACACATAAGCTAATTAAAATTGAAGTGCAATTCTTATTAACGTCAAATAAAATTCAAAAGTACAATGATGAAATATTAAAGACCTAAAATAGCTTAGAAGTAACTAAAAACATAACTAAAACAGTGGGTTGCCTCCCACCAAGCGCTTCTGTTTTACGTCGGGGCTCGACGAAAACCAAACTAACTAAGAACTCACTAGTCTGCGTAGATTTCGTCCCAATCCACTACGCGAATGAGACGTCGAAGCATGTCGACAGCTGGAGGAAAGTCGTACTCATCTTGCAAACACCAATCCTCACCGGCTACCTCAACACCTCTGAAATGCTCAGCCTGCAGCACTAGTGCCAAATCCGTCAGCATAGGATCATTAAGGATCGTGTAGGGACGTCCTATGGCCTCTGCAACTCCTCGATCGTGAAATCATTTGCCTCCCGAACAAGGTGGAACTATGATAACGACGTGATGGTCTTAACACGAAAGTGCTAATGTCAAAATCTACATGAAGGACTATAGTGCCTCCCGGTCCATCATCTACCGTGATCAGCGGGATCCGACTAATGAGGGGGAACTCCTCAGGAAGAACTCCGTAATCCATACCTAAAAGCACACTAACTGACAGATAACAATAGAACAACTTAGTTAGCTAAAACTTAATCAAACTAAAACTTAAATAAATAAAACACTAATAGCGTGAACAGAACCTAGCTAATAAGGGATATCTAGGATGCCTCCTGGTAGCGCTTTTGGTTAATGTCGTTAGCTCGATTACGATCTAAGCTCGGCTGGATCGAGGCCATTTGACTTTGCGCCACCATTACCTCGTATGCGCTTTGATCAAAGGTGTGGCTGCGAAATAACATCGCACACATGGGGAAAAGTTTTAATAGCCCTCCACATACGCTTGAACCTCCCCATGGGTGACCTCTTCATACTCGAGTCCTCGATGACGCTCATTTGTCGCTCCTTTCAAACTCTTCCATATCAGCACTACCAGCTAGAACTTCTTTAGACGGATCACTACCGTCATCCTCGGAGAACAAGTCGGGTGATAACTCGTTAAATTCTTCGACTCGAGTAACACCACATCCGAGAATATCGAGAAATTTAACAATCAAAGATGTCTCTTTAGGTTCACCGATATAGTGTTTGCACCTTTGACCGTTGACTCGAAACGGGTCACCACTATAACCACGAAGTTCTAGAACGCCTCCAGGAATGATTTGGAGAATCTCGAAAGGGCCGGACCAACGAGTCCTCAACTTTCCAGGAAACAAATGTAACCTAGAATTGTAGAGGAGAACTTGTTCGCCGACTCAATTCTCGCTTCTTAATTTTCGCATCATGGAGTAGTTTCATCTTATCTTTTCTTTGATCTGGCACTTTCATAGGCCTGGAGTCCGACCGTCCGGCTCATGTAAGCTGCTTTGTAGTCGATGTTTCCCACAAGCTTGGGAATCAAAGTTCGAAACTTTGTAGCCCAATACGCCTATGCTCTAACTCGACGAGCGAGATGACATGGTTTCCGTGAGACCATTTGATATGGAGATGTACCCATAGGAGTTTTATAGGCGGTCCTATAAGCCCATAAGACATCATCCAACTTCGTAATCCGATCCTTGCGATGACTGTTCACAGTTTTCTCCAGGATCTTTTTAATGCTTTGGTTGCTTCGCTCAACCTGACCGCTAGTCATCGGATGGTATGGGGTGCCGGTCTTATGGCGTACACCATACTTTTCGAGAACTTTTTCTAGAGGTTGGTTGCAAAAATGCGTTCCTTCATCATTGATCAAGGCTCGAGGACATCCAAATCTCAAAAAGATATTCTTTTTTAGGAACTTCATGACCGTTTTATGATCATTGTGAGGAGTGGCTACCGCCTCCACCCATTTCGAAACATAGTCGACGCAGACTAAGATGTATTTGTTACCGCAGGATGATGGGAAAGGTCCCATAAAATCGATACCCCATACATCAAAGACTTCGCACTCTAGGATGGGTTTCAACGGCATGTCAAAACGCCTTGTCAGAGTTCCGGTTCTTTGACACCTATCGCAAGCTTTCTGAAGGCTTCGTGTCCTTAAAGATCGTGAGGCCAATAGAAACCGGTTGGAAGATCTTCGCAACCGTTTTCCAAGGACCAAAGTGACCACTGTGGGTCCACTATGGCATTGCTCGATAATCTCTCGTTGCTCAGATTCAGGAACGCATCTCCTAAGCAAACCATCTTTGCAGATCTTGAACAAATAAGGTTCATCCCAAACGAAATATTTCATATCGAGAGAAGAACTTCTTCTTCTCCCGTCACGACATCTCGGGTCAAGGTAGCGGGCATGAAGGTAATTCACAATGGGACGAATACCATGGAACATCGGGAGAGCGGCCATCGATCAACATGATGTTTTCCAGAGAGAAAGTAAAGATCTATATCTTGAGGATCACCCTTTTCCTCACTTATCATCCTAGAGACATGATCCGCCACTACGTTCTCAACGCCCTTCTTATCTTTGATTTGAACGTCAAATTCTTGGAGGTCGATATCCAACGCGCGATAGAAGCGGTTTAGCTTCCTTTTTGGTCGCGAGATAACGCAGCGGCGTGATCGATCCCACATCGATCACTTGAGCACCTAACAAGTAACTTCGGAACTTGTCCATAGCAAACACTACGGCCAATAATTCCTTTTCGGTAGTCGTATAGTTAACTTGCGAAGGATTCAACGTGTGGCTGGCGTAGTAGATAGGCTGGAACTTTCCTTCGATGCGCTGTCCTAAGACTGCACCAACAGCATAGTTGGATGCATCGCACATAAGCTCAAAGGGCAAGTTCCAGTCTGGCGATATAAGAATTGGAGCAGAGATCAGCCTACTTTTAAGCTCTTCAAACGCGCGCTTGCAATTCTCATCAAAATCAAAGGTAACGTCTTCTTTGAGTAAAGTAGACAGGGGCTTGGCAATCTTTGAAAAGTCCTGGATGAACCTCCTATAGAAGCCGACATGCCCGAGGAAACCTCGGATCTCCCGAACATTCTTGGGATAGCTCATCTTCTCAATAGCTTCAACCTTGGCTCTGTCTACTTCTATACCTTTGGCTGACACTTTGTGGCCGAGGACTATGCCTTCATCTACCATGAAATGGCATTTTTCCCAATTAAGCACTAAGTCCTTTTCCACACATCTAGACAACACATGATCAAGATTATCGAGCCAATCATCGAAGGATTGACCAAAGACCGAGAAATCATCCATAAAAATCTCCATGCACTTTTCAACTAGCCCGTCAAAGATGGCCATCATACACCTTTGAAAGGTGGCTGGGGCATTACAGAGACCAAATGGCATCCGCTTTGTAGCGAATGTACCATAGGGGCAAGTGAAAGTGGTTTTCTCTTGGTCAACAGGATCGATGGGTATCGGAAATATCCCCGAATATCCATCCAGAAGCGAGAGAATGCGTGCCCCGCCAGACGCTCAAGCATCCGGTCAATGAATGGAAGGGAAAATGATCTTTCGGTGTGACCTCATTGAGTTTTCTATAGTCAATACAGACCCGATAGCCTGAACGAGCCTCAATGCTATCTCCTCTCCCTTCTCATTTTTCTCAATCGTAATTCCACCCTTTTTGGGAACCACTTGAGTTGGGGATACCCACTCACTGTCTGCAATGGCGTATATGATACCCATATCTAGAAGCTTGATAATTTCCTTCTTGACTACCTCTTGCATGTGAGGGTTGAGTCTTCTCTGGAGGTTGTCTAACTCGTTTTGCACCCTCCTCGTCTTGATCTTGTGCATACAGATGTCGGGAGATATCCCACGGATATCTCCCACCGCCATCCAAAGGCTTTTTTTCTTTTTGCGCAAGGACGTTTAACAGTTTTAGCTCTTCTATACGAGATAGCTTGGCAGAGATGATCAAGGAAGCTTGTCACCCTCTCTTAAAAACACATACTTAAGATGTTTGGTAACGGCTTCAGCACCAAATCTATGGGAGGATCCTCTAGACTTGATTTAAGATCGCCACTCTTCAACTCAACATCGCTGAGCTTACTCAGTGGCCCTACTGCCAAAGCTTCTTCTCTTAGCTCATCCTCAAAATCAGCTGCTAATTGGTCTAGATTGACCACACCATGACTATTCAGCTTATCAATTAGTCGCTCATATTCTGATTCTACAGCCATGACTTGCTTATCCATGAAGTCGTCGAAATCATCAGAAGTCTCCTCAACGGAAAAACCGGTTGGAGCTCCAGAAGGTACATTGATCGATTTTGATACACTATAGCTCACCTCCTGGTCACCAACCCGAATGGTCACATGCCCGCCATCACAATCGATGAGGGCTCTAGGCGTAGATAGAAAAGGCCTTCCCGCAATTAACGGGACATTTTCACTTTTCTCAATATCTAAGACGCAGTCAAGCTGGAAAGGTAAACCTATCTATTTGAACTAATACGTCCTTTAAGATCCTCGAGGCTTTCTTAGAAGATCGATCGTGAACTGCAAGTTCATGGTCGTGGGTTCTAGAAGACTTTGTAAACCCATTTGCTTGCACACGAGACAATGGCATCAAGTCGATAGATGCGCCAGTCACATAAGGAATTTGGGAAGACTAGGCCTCCCATCCGCAATGTGAGCACAAATTTCCTGGTCGCTTCTCTTGATTGGTAAGCTTTCATTATTGACCGAGAGAACATTCCTTACCAACCGCTTGGTCCATTCTCGCTAACTTCTTCTTGGAAGATACAACATCCTTGATGAATTTTGTATACTTAGGCATCTCGACCAAGACCTCGGATAATGGCAGATTTACTGAGTATTTTTTGAAGGTTTAGCACCTTCTCGTACTTTTTGTCTTCAACCAATGGAATGTTGCTCTTCCTCGGTGGAAACGGAAGCTTCTTTGAGATCACTCTCGGAAAAGACTCTCTTTGAGGATGCGGCGATAGCTTTGTCTTCCAAATCCTTCCACCGAACCGTCTTTTCGAAGCTTTTCGTAGTCGTGGATCGGCCACCACGACTTTCTTTCCTTTTCGATCCTCAAGGGTCACCACTTGAGGATTTCCACTGTGTGCAAATTCCTCGTGGGAACAGCCACCGAGGATTTGCAACCTTTTCACCTATCGGGGATCACCACTGAGTACTTGCTTGCGCCCAAGGGGATGATGGGTGCTCAACTTCCCCTCCCGCCTTATCAATGGGAGGGGAGGGGCTGAAGTGGTTTCCACGGAAGCCGGGGGACCACTCGGTATGTACCACTTAAACTCATTGTACCGGCCTCCTCTTGTCCATAATGCGTTGTTGGTACGAGGTCGATACACATTGTCGCCGCTCAAATCGGCCTGAGCAACATGACCACCCTTAGGATTTTTCGGTAAAAGCGGCGGATGCCCAGGGGTCTTGATGCTAATTGCTCAACCATTGCCCGATCTGTCTCTCAAGATTCTTATTGGTACTCATTAGAGTGAATATTCTTGTTTTGCTCTTCTTTGAATGAGTTCCATTCACCTTAAGATCATTTGAATTCGAGGACTTTGAGAGTGCTTTGGAAGTTTGAAGAGTATGGTGGCGGGCCGATTTTGAAAATTGGAATTGGAATTAGAAGGCCAATTTCGATTGAACCTTTGTGTTTGATTGGAAAAATTAGAGTTTTGATTTTGAGCGGAACCAGGTTCTTATTGAAACTTGAATTCAATTAAAACTCGAATTCGGATTGAAATTGGAAGCTTGATTGAACCCTTGGTTCGGAATTGATTCTCGCCGGATGGTTGATTAAATCTTTGGGTGTTACGGCCATAGACGCATTTACTTCAAAGATTCTCGCCCATTCATAGGACGTAATCGGAAGTATGCCCCATATTATCGCAGATTTTGGCATTGGACTGAGTGTACCGTCCATCAAAGCATGGATGTATTGACTTGGTATGAAGAATTGGGGTTTAATTGACATTGGCCATTTACGTGACCGATCGGCAAAGAAGATTCGCAATCTGAACACGAGAGGTTCTGCGGAAGCGAAGGAGTCGATTCATAGGATTCGGAGTTTGAGGATTGGCCATCCGCCTCTCGCAGCATGGCAATCGGACTTTGAACATTTACTTCCTCCACCTTAGGAGGAGGAGGAGCTTGAATTGCACGATAGGATGGAGCATAGTTATATTTGGCAATGTCTTGAACAATGCCCATCCTTCGCCCTGAGTCTTCTTCAAAACGTCCCGCCGGATGAACTATTGACCATACCCTTGGTGAGCTCGGTCAATCCGCTAAAGAAAGTAATGACTAACCTCTCCAAAGGCAAGCCATGATGGGGCACTTTCTAAGAAGAGATTTATACCTTTTCCAGGCCTCGAAAAACGATTCATTTTCCTTCTGAGAAAATGTGAAAATTTCATTTAAGAAATGGGCCGTCTTAGAAGGTGGAAAATATTGACTCAAAAACTCCTTCTCGAGTCCAGCCCATGTAGTGATGGATTCAGGGGGAAGAGAGTGATACCATTCCTTCGCCTCCCCTTTTAAGGAAAAAGGAAAAAGTTTGAGCTTGATAGCATCCTCACTTACACCTTGGATGCGGGTAGTACCGCATATCTCTAAGAACGTGTGTAAGTGGGTATGGCGGATTTTCTGATTGGTAGCCGTAAAAAATTGATGCATGCTGCATCATCTGGATAAGCCCTGGCTTGAGCTCGAAGGTTTGAGCAGTAATGGCGGGCAAGACTATAGCCGGGTTGCGGTGGATCGCACCAGGCATGGCGTGAGTATCGCCAACGACGTCGATCCTCTCTTTGCCATTATTACTATTTCTTGATTTCTTCTATCAACTTTTGTTCAATTTCTTGGTTGGTGAGCTTCCTTCGTCCGAAGGATCGGTGAAACGGAAGTTTCCGCCTATTAGGTCTCGACTATGGTCCGCCGAGGTCAGTGTAAAGAGTAATGGCCCTTTTCGACTTGAGTTTGCATAAACCAAACCCAACTCTATTGAACAAAACTCGTAAACTACTTAAATTAAAAACTTAAACTACTTAAAAGGAACCTAAGAATCTATCTAAAAGGTTTGAAATCTAGAACTATTATCAAAACCTAGGAAAAAAAAGAAAGAAAGAAAAGAGAGCAGACGGACGGGCGCCCAAAAATATGGACGAGCGTGCTCGCGTCTGTTTTTCGAAACGGACGGGCGTTCAACGTATGAACGCTTTCGTCGATTTTTTCGAATTTTTGGACGGGCGCCCAAATGTATGAACGCTCGTCTGTCAGAGGTCAAGAATTGATCAGAGGTGAAATTTTACTGAGTGGACGGGCGTTCATAGGTATGGGCGCTCGTTCATATGCAAAATTTTCCAGAATGTAAACGATTTCAAGAGAGATGAAGTAAAGAAAGCAGAGCAGAAAAGCCAGAGGAAAAGAACTAATCACAAAACAAAAACTTTAACCCTAATCCAAAACACTAAATTCCTAACTACTTAAAGGTTAAACCCCTAGAAATCGACCTAAAAACAAGGATTAAAATGCGAGAAAATAGAAAGAAAATCGAACAAAAGCAGAAAAACAAAAACACACAAAAACAAAACTAGGCAAACCGTCCGGTTCCCGGCAACTTATGGCGCCAAAAACTTGTCACGGATTTTATTAATACAAAATAAACAAGTAATAAAACCGGTTAACCTCAAGTGCAAGGATCGAGAGTCTGAGGCTATGCGGTCGATCTTACGGGAACTAGGCGAATGTTAACCCTAGCTTTTGTTTTTAACTAATTATTGTCACGATTACTAACCTAACGAATAACTATCTAAACAAATATGCAGAAAATAACTAGACAGAGGAGATTAATCCAATGCTAGAGAGATTTGAAAGCGATAAAATAAACTAAAAGTGCAGGAAAATAGATTAACTAATCTAAACTAAGCTATGAGGATTGTAAACCAAGTTTATAAAAGACAAGCGAGGATTGATCCACCTATCAACATGCATTGATCTCTATCTCGATTTCACGTGGTATTTACTGAAGTTGTGATTCACCTTCTCTAAACATGAAATCCTAATTCCTTAGGTATTTCATCTATTAACCTAGTATCTTCCAATGCTAGATTAACGCGTTTAAAAGACCAAAGATGTCAACTTTTATGTTTAACCTAGTGATCGAACCTATTAACTTCCGTTACTATAGATTCAAAGACTATTCCTATTCATGGTGATCTACAGGTTTAACATGACTCCCGTCAAGCATAAACACAATCAAAAACATGCAATCTTCCGATATAGTGCACTAAAAACATGAGTAAAGCATGAATAAGAAACAACCATACATAAATACTCACGGTAATAATCGAGACAAAGCAGATCAATTCACGTTGATGGCTTCACAACTCGTTTGATGGAGGTTCTAGCCTCTCGAACATCCTCAAAGAACTCAAAGAATGTATAAAAACAAACATAAAACTAGCCTACTTTGATTGAATTTAAAGTTGCATAAAGCGGAAATAAAAAGTGTAAAATCGCATGACCAAAGCCGCCCCTAGGGTTTAGGGTTTTAAGATTGTAAAAACTCGCGTCTCAATGTGTGAAAATAGGCAAGTATTTATAGGGATTTGAGGCGGTTTCACTAAGTCGGCATTCGGACGCTCGTTCAATTGAGTGGGCGCTTCGTTGGTATTTCGAACTCCCTCACCGCTTTCGTTCAAACTCCGTTCGGACTCTCGTATCAAGATTGTTTCCATGGACGCCCGTTCGAATTTCAGACGTTAGTTCGATATGGACGCTGCATGGACGAACGTTCATAATGACTTGAATGCGATTTTTGCATCTTTATCTCTTTTCTTCTCTCCACTCGATCATTATCTCTTCCTTAAACCTTTGTAGCTCCGAAATTTATCTCTTTTGATCATCATTTGAGCACAATAATCATACCTATAACACATGGTAAACGCCGCAAAGCGTAATAAAGTCCAATTAATTATAATTCATGATGAAAACACATAATTTATTCAATATTGCGAATAAGTCCTTAAAAACCTAGTATGCTCAATATTTCCATATGAGGGCCATTTATTATGCAATCAATCCAATTAAAAGGGAAAATACCGTAAAATATATCATAATAAAACATAGATTTTCACCCTTAACAGGTATGTAACAAGAGCTTCGTCTATAGGATCCTCCAGTTTATCCTTCATGGAGGAAGAATTCCAACGACCAAGATCCGCCCCAGTGTTGTGCTTTACAAAGAAGAAAGCGCTCGACCATTTCTTCTTAGTCTTATCTTTGGTAGACGAGAGGATGATTTGGGCTAACCTACCGGATCTGCGACAAAAATGGTACCACCCTCCACTACCCTCGAGTCAATTTGCAGCGATAGAAGTTCTGAATAACTTCACAGAGAAGGGTGTGGTGTTCAAAGCGACACCAAATCATAAAACCTACCAAAATTTAACGCTATTCGGATGTATTTGGTCGACCCCTAACTTATAATACTTTAGCACCTCAATACACCCAGGGGGAAGAGGGAACCTTAATCCGCTATGGAGCTGATCAGCATACACTGTACAGAAGCCATCTGGGGGATTATACGCATATTCAGTGGATTTAGGAAGAAGAACTGCAAAAGGCTCAGTCTGAATTTTGTAAGTTTTCAATAGACTGACCATTTCTGTTTTGGTCATCTTGCTTGAGACACCATGGCAGGCCATTATCGCCTTGGTTTTATCGAATCGGTTGATTTCTCTCTTCAATGTATTTAAAAAGGCAGTATGGTCTTCTGGGTACTGATGAACAATTGAAGTGGGAGTAAAAATCCCAGGAGGCAGAAGATGAGAAGGCAAAAGACACAGCGGGTTATCCCCAAAAGTGGAGGTATTTCTTAAATCAATGGAAGAGGATGGATGATCGAGGTTTGTTGCGTTTCAGGACAAAAAACAGGGTTAGAGGAATTCACTTCCTCACTCTCTATGGCCCTAGAAATTTTCTCTGGAGACTCAAACAACTTTTCGATAGAATCGCTAGAGGCAGTGTTTGCTCTCAAAGACATGAACAAAATGAAGATTTCAAAAGAAGTAAAGAACAACAGAAAGAGACTTACTTGTAACTGCTGAGACGCTATTCCAAAAGTCTAATATAGAAGGGGCGTTTGACAAGAGGGATGATTATATGACAAGAAGTGGATACGACGCAATGGTTCGATTCACTGTTATGATGATAACAAATGGGTGCAACTTGGCCTCGTTTCGCGTAAAATTAATAACGGAAGCAGAACCGTTTCAGGCTAGGGCAGCTGTAAAGCAGTCTACCCTAGTCTGGGGGACTTATGACGATATATGGGCCCACTGGGTCGGGTTATTTGTAATTGGGCCAGGCCAAAGTTAATAATGAAGACAAACGATCCAAATCAAGCCCGACCATCAAAATGCCGACCAAGGCAAGACGGGCGAGAATAGTCGGGAGCAGGACTCCACCGTGTCGACTGAATGGTTTACGGACGAATGCTTGGTGAATGCCGCGGAGACCGAGTCAACATCAGTTCAACCACATATAGATATGGGTAGGCCCCACGATCAGCAACGTTGCGGAAATAACCGTTGATAACTTACCATCACACAAGGAAGAGAATCACGATCTACTACTATATAAGGGATACCCTGAACTACGAGGGGGACTTGATTCCAGTTTATTACTTAACCTGGATACGTAGGCAGCTCTCTCGAGAGTTCAGTCCAAATCATACCCAAATATTCTTGTTCTTGTATTATTTCCTAATTAGAATTACCCGATTACCCGTTTGTAATATTCATACTACATCACGCAGGGAGGAGAAAAGGTTAGTCACCGGAAATCGAATGAAAGAAGCAGGGCTGGCCCTCCTGTGAGGCCGGTAAGACACCCGTCTTAAGCCCAACGGTGTCGGGAGGACCCAACGGTACATGTTTCGCTACAAGAAAAAAAAAATTATGTGTAGATTCAATCCGATGCTACCTAATATAAATTTTTTTTTGTTTTGATAAAGGCCTAATTTTCTTTTTACTCCCTTCATGAACTGATGCATGTATTGGTTTAGGTTTCGGCGGCGTTGCCCCCGAACCCCCACGAGTTGGCGCTGCCCCCTCGACCCCTGCGAAGGGGCTCTGCCCCTCGATCCACCGCGACCTGACCGGACCCCCTCGTGGGCTAATTGAAGCATTTACCTCCTCGTGGTTAAAAAATATACAGTTTACCTCTCTGGGGTTTTCCACAAACTATAAATTAATAATTCCTGTAGATGCAAAAGAATATTTCACCGGAATATTCTTATTTTCCATTTTATTCCCGTTTTACCCTTCTTTTTCCCTAACTTGTGTGACTATGGCGAATAGGCATCAAATAAACACTTGCTTTTTTCTAAGGCCGGTCGTGGCATATTTTTTTCTTTTATATATTGATTATAAATTGTATGGTTCTGATGCACCCGTATATCACTCCACTACAAATATACTCGCCTACTTCAACAACAAAAAAATTACAAACATGCTCATCAAAAAAAATAAAAAATAAAAAATAAAAAACAAATATATATACTCGCCATGCAAAAATCTCCCATAGAAAGGAACGTCTCTTTGAAATCCCAAACCCAAAACCCAAAAACCCTAAAATCTTTTGTTTTCTTGAAATATTAAAACACCGACTGATATGATGGCGGAGGAAGCAGAGATATTTCCTTTTGAGAATCACGTCATCCAACTTTTGGAAAAGATGGAAAAGATTCCGCAGAGTGCGATGGAGGTCTTTCTCTGGGATCTTATCCGTATCTCAATAGGCGTACATCCTCTATCTTTCTTATTCTCTTCAATAGATCTGTTTTCTTTCACTAATTTTTTTTTTCTGTTATTTATTTCGTACGATTTCAATTTTTCTCCATCCGATTTGTTCCTTCTTCTTTGATATCATATGTATATATAGAGTCCTTTTATTTCTTTTCTTTTCGGAGTATGTTATAGTTCTTCTAATTGTGCTTTGTGTTCTTCCTGTTATAGTTGTTGTTGTTGTTATTAATCATCGATTGATGATATTAGGATCTTTACAAATACCGTTTTGAGAGTTTGGCTGACAAGAAAAAACCTGATATCGGAGAGGAACTTTGCATCAAAATAGTCACTGATGAGAAGAATAAGTCCATGTCCATCATCGACACTGGCATTGGAATGACAAAGGAGGGTGAGTCTCTAATAATAGATGCATCTAATAATTGTTTTCGTCTGGGAAATTATTGGTTTTGTTTGATATTGCAGAATTGATTGACGGAATTGGTAAGATTTCAGAGGATCAAGTGAATGGATACAAGGGTATCATTGATAATTATCTGATGAATGGTGGTGATCCATCAGCCTATTATGAGCATATGGAATTTTGTCTTGGTGTCTATTCAGCTTTCATGGTTGCTCACAAGGTTGTGATCACTACAAAGCAGAATGGTGATGATCAGTATGTGTGGGAGTCAAAAGCAAGTGATGGTTGTTTCAGCATTGCTCATGATCCCAATGGCGATACACTTAAGAGGGGTACAAAGGTTACTCTATACCTTAAAGATGAACATTTTGGATACCTTAATGAAGAGAGATTGGGGGTTTTGGCTGAGAAGCACACATTTGACCTTTATCCTTACCCGATCGAGGTTTCGGCGGAGGGCCAGAGGAACAGAAAGAAGCAACGGCGGGTAGCTGATGTGAACGTAAAGGAGGAAGATTCAAAGAAGCTTGAGAAAGAGTTTGAGGTTCTTCAACAACTATGCAAAGAAGCTCTTAAAGACCGGGTGAAAGAAGTTGTTGTCACTGACCGTGTATTTGATTTACCTAGTAATCTGTCGGCTGATAAGAAAAGGTTTGAAATCAACCCGAGAAGCCCCATCATGAAATCATTATTGGAGGAATATAACAAAACCCTCGGGACGAGAGGAAAGGGTCTTTGGATACGTTTAAATTACATTATCATTTGTTCGCGGCTAGTATCGGGGACACCGATTATGACTTACGCGGACGACGGCGGCGGCGGCGATGAAGATAGCGATAGCGATGACGATGATGATGACCGCCGATAAAGTGACTTAAACTCTACATCTCGGTGGAACCAATCAAGACTCGGCTATGTGATGGGCGGTTGAGAAGTGTATTCAATTACATGCTTCAAGTATGGTGAGAGTCATCGAGCTCTGTCGGCCAGGTGACTATCGGCAGGTGATAGTCGATGTGTCTGGAATACAAAGCAGGTCCCACATCTGCATTAATTACATTATGTGGACAATATATCTGGTGTCATTAAAAGGAGGACACGTATAGGGGTATTTATGGTGCATCAGACAAAGATTCCTGGCGGCTAGGGTTTAGGGATTTGTGCCTATAAATACAGTTGTTGTCTCATTATCTGCGTGTGTTGAAATCAGTAAATTCGAGGCATAATAAAATATCTCTTTTCTGCCCGTGGTTTTTTACCTCTCCCACTGAGGGGTTTTCCACGTTAAAATCTGTGTTCTTTTTGTTTCTGTTATCTCCTTTGATTGTTTATGTTTGATTGCTTTTGTTTCTGTTTCTTGCATCCGAAGTTATCTCCATCCGTTTTATAACAAGTGGTATCGAGCAAGGTTCGAGAAAACAATCATGACGATCAACTTCATCTTCAAAGAAGACCTTGACAAGGTGCTAGGATCTGTGATAAAGTTGTGATCTTTAGCAAGAAAAGATGTCGGCAGAAATGTAAAAATCGATAAATTTACTGAGGAAAGAAAACAGCTTTGGTGCGTGGCAAATTAAGATCGTGCCTTGTTAAAACAAAGAGGTTTGTGGAATCCTTTATCGACAAACCAAATAAAAGTGCAGCAGATTATGCGGTCTGAAGAAGAAAGCACATTCAACCATCATGTTGTGCTTATCTCGATGATGTTATCACCGAGGTTCTTTGAGGAAGACACCGCGACCTAAGTTGTGGAAAAAGCTTGAAAGCTTGTATATGACCAAGTCAGCGACCAACAAGTTGTTGTTGAAACAGAGGTTGTTCGGTTTGAAGATGCATGAAGGAGCCATTTGAGGAACATCTTGACGGTGAACACAATATTACTTGATTTAAGGAATATTGATGTTAAAATTGAAGATGAAGATGACCCCTAATCCTGTTGGTGTCATTACCGACATCATATGAAAACTTTGTGCGATCTTTCATAGTTGGAAAGGATCTGATAGCTTTGGACGATGTGAGGTCCGCTTTACATGCCAGGGAGCTTTAGACACAAGGTCTTTGGGACAGACAGATCAGTCTTTGGGCTAGTAGCTAGCGACAATAGTGGAAAAGGATATGGACGAGAAGAAGAAAAAGAAGTCGGGGTCCAAAGGTCCTAAGTCTCTGCGATGTCTGTCATTCATCAGAAGGAGAAGGGACATTGGAAGTCCAATTGTCCAAGGAAGAAGAAAGCAGCGAGGAAGGCAGTTCAGCACGAGCCTTGGCTACCGAGCAATCGATGAGGATCTGGTTCTAGTTGCAGGGGATTCTACACACCACAATGATGTGTGGATACTTGATTCGGAGCATCCTACCATATTTGTCCAAAGAGAGTGGTTTTCTACTTATGAAGCGAGATAGATGGTGGTCAAATCTATATGGCCAATGACAAGGTCTGTAAAGTTGTGGGAATTGGCTCAATAAAGTTAAGGATAGAGGATGGTAAATTTTGTACATTGAAGGATGTAAGACATGTTCCATGAGATGACCAAGAATTTGGTATCTCTCGCCCACTTGGATGACAAGGGGTTCAATTTCAAGGGTGAAGGTGGGCAGTTGAATGTCTTTAAAGATTCGATTGTAGTCCTCAAAGGCATCAAGAGGGAACCTTGTATATATTACAAGGATCATCAGATCTCGGCAACCTTCTTCTTTGTTGCATCCTCAGATTCACCGATCTCAGCCAGACTTCAATTTGTGGCACATGAGACTTGGTCACATGGGTGAAAGGGTATGAGTTCTTTCTTCAAAGAGTTTTCTTGGAGGATATAAGGTTAAGAACTGGACTTTTGTGAACATTGTGTGTTTGGGAAGTTGCACGTAGTAAGTTCTCGGCAGGTTGCACAACACAAAGGCATCACTTGATTATATCCATTGAGATCTTGGGGTCCATCAAAAGTTGAGTCATTGGGTGGTCACAGATATTTTGTGTCATTTATAGATGACTATTCAAGGATGACTTGGGTGGTGATGATGAAGAACAAAAGTGATGCATTCAATAACTTCAAGCAATGGAAGGCCCTAGTGGAGAATCGGTTAGGCAAGAAAATCAAGAAGCTCCGTCTGAGATAATGGTCGGAATTCTGGCTGGACGGATTTTGATTCATTTTGTGCGGTGAGGTATTGCCGGACATCATAATTGTAAGGAATACACCTCGCAGAATGGTGTAGTGAAAGGATGAATCAAACTCTCTTTGGAGAGGGCAAGATGTATGCTTTCGTTTGGTTTATCAAGGAGATTTTGGGCGAGAGGTGTTAAGACGACTTGCTACTTAATCAACAGGAGCCCTCACACAGAATCAATCTCAAGACACCATTTGAGATGTGGTCGAGGCAAGCCTCTGCCGACTACTCGATTCTAAGGGTTTTGGAAGTACTGACTTACTATCATGTTAGTGAAGGGAAGTTGGAGCCAAGAGCCAAGAAGGAGTGTTTGTGGGGTATGGTGATGGAGTGAAAGGGTATAGGATTTGGTCATCAGCAGAGTCCGAGTAATCCTCGGCAGGACGTTGTGTTTGATGAAAATTCTATGTTAAACTCATCGGTGGGGGAGGTCTACAGAGTGCGAAACCAGTCTTTGAATCGATAATGTTGAGAAGCAGGTGGAGCTTCAGGTGGAGTCCACCGATATGCAACAATCGGTGGACCAAAATCAACACTATCTTGATCCTGGATAATGAACGAGAATCCGATTCAAGCCGACTCATCGAGACCTCAAGAGGCGTCATACAAACATTGATCGCCAGAGTCTAGGCGCCAAAGCAGCCTAGAAGATCTAATGTTGGGATACCTCAAGGAGATATGGATATGATGATTTGGTGGATATGCACTCCAAGTTGCGAGGAAGAAGTAGAGGTTCTTTGAACCTACTACTTACTGTGGAAGCGATGACATGTCTGAAGCATCTCGGTGGCATCTTTGCCATGGGAGATGAAATGGAGTCATTCATGAAGAATCGGACTTGGGAATTAGTCAAACGACCTTAACGACAAGGGAGTTGTGACTTGTAAATGGATTTTCAAGAAAAATGAAGGAATAACTAAGGCGAAGGGTCGTATAAGGCACATTTGGTTGCAAGAGGATTGATCAAAAGGAAGGGGTTGAATTTGATGAAATATTTTCATCAAAGTGGTCGACACACTTCAATCAGGGTGTTACTAGCAATGGTGGCACAAAGCAGATCTGGAACTTGAGCAATTAGATGTGAAAGCTGCTTTTTACATGGTGAGGTGGATAAGGAGATATACATGACACGACTCGAGGGTTTTCAAGTTCTGGAAAGGAAAATTATGTTTGCAAGTTGAAGAAATCATTGTATGGTTTGAAGCAAGCTCCAAGGCGTGGTATAAAAGGTTTGTGATTTTATGCTTCAATGAGGTTACAACAGAAGTCCTTATGATATTGTGTGTATACCATGATCTATTTGAAAGATGGATCATATATCTATCTTGTTTCAGTATGTGGATGACATCTTCGATAGCTGCAGACAAGGAAGTCGATGTTCAAAATCAAGAACCTTCTTAGTCTTTGAGTTTGAAATGAAGGATTTAGAGTGCGACCAAGAAAATCTTGGGGATTGAGATCCGGAGAGATATAAGTCAAAAGAAATTATTCTTGTCTCAAGCAGGTTATGTGCGCGAAGATATTGGCCAAGTTTGGGATGTCTGTTTGCAAAACCAATAGATACTCTATGGCATCAAATGTTCATTTGTCTCATTTATGCTTCACGATCGGTGAGAAGGAGTATATGTCAAAGTTCCCTATGCTAGTGCGAGTTGGCGATCTTATGTATGCCATGGTGTGCACTAGGCCTGATTTGGCTCAGCGATCAAGTGTTGTCAGCAGGTTTATGGCTCAACCTCGAAAAGAACACTGGAAAATTTGTTAAAGGATATTCGTGCACTGAGAGGTACGGTGATATTGGTCTCATTTATGGAGGTGATATTGAGTGCAGTCACAAAGTTCTTGTGATCTCGATTATGCAGTGATGTTGATGAAGAGAAAATCAATGACCGGGTATGTGTTTACATTGGGAAATGCAAGTGGTCATTTGGAAAGCTACTCTTGAGGCTACGATAGCCTTATCAACTCATCAAGCGTAATACATGGCTCTTCTTGCAAAGCGGCTAAGGAGGTTTTCGGTTGAAGGGGCTAGTCGGTGATTTGGGGTTGCATCGAGGATCGGTGATATATATTGTGATAGTCTTAGTGCAATATGTTTAGCCAATGATCGGAGTTCATCATGAGAGAACCAAGCATATTGATGTCAGGTATCATTTCTTGAGGAATGAGAAGAGGGTTGTAGTAAAGAAGATTGGCACAAAGGAGAATCCTGCTGATATGTTCACTAAACCAGTTCAGGAGAGTAAGTTCCAGCTATGCCTGGACTTACTGAATATTCAAAGCTTATAATCTGTTTCTGGAAACTTTACCGAGGCGGATCGGTGGAGTGGATCTTTGTGGAGATAGTCTGGTACAAGTACATCTGGTACAAGTACATCTGGTTATGCAATCTGTTTGACTCTAGTGGGAGTTGAAGTCAAGGTGGAGATTTGTCAATAAAGTGACTTAAACTCTACATCTGGTGGAACCAATCAAAACTCACCGTGTGATGGACGGTGAGAAGTGTATTCAGTGCGTAGCTTGGTAGGGTGGAGTCTCACCGAGCTTCACGTCGCCAGGTGACTATCGGCGGGGTGATAGTCTGCATTATCTTGGAATACTGGCAGGTCCCACATCCATTAATTACATTATGTATGTGACTATACTGATGTCATTAAAAGGAGGACACGTGTAGGGGTATTTATGGTGCATCAGACAAAGATTCCTGGCGGCTAGGGTTTGGGATTTGTGCCTATAAATCTGATTGTTGTCTCATTATATGCGTTTGTTGAAATCAGTAAATTGATGCATAATAAAATATCTCTTTTTCGCCCGTGGTTTTTACCTCTCCACGAGGGGTTTTCCACGTTAAAATCATGTTTTTCTTTGTTTCATTATCTCCTTTGATTGTTTATGTTTGATTGCTTTTGTTTTCGTTTCTTGCATCCGAAGTTATCTCCATCCGTTTTGTAACAATGAGCGATTCCAAGTGGCGATGCGATACCGGCGGCGATAGCGATACGGTGGCGATGAGCGATACCAGTGTCGACGATGACCAAGTTGAATGTGGCACCAGCAGCAACTAACTACATGAGGGAGCAAGAAATGTTGTAGCATTAATTGTTGATCTTCTGGTCTGATTGCTTTTTCTGGACTTGTTTTGTTTCTGTGTTTTATGTTGGATAATGTAGTTTATAAGTAGGCTCTTTTCTGTAACTCTGCGGGTACGGTTAATGAGAGAATCAGATTTCTTTCAATATACTTTTTTTTTCTGCTTGTTTATGGTATCAGAGTGTTTGAAACAATTTTCTCAATCACCTCTGCATGTGTATCTCATTTTCGTTGCAAAAAATAAGGGTAAAAGAATCCGAGCTCACGTACCTGCATCTAACAATTCCATCAATTCATAGGAGATCATTAGTCGATCTTGTCTTTGGAGAGGAATCCAAGGATAATCAATTAAGTTTGGGATTCCTTGGAAAGAAAGTTGATCCCCTATATCCATGCATGCTTACAATTAGGTTGCACGGACACTGATACGGGGACACGGGACACGGGGATACGGGAGTTTTAAAAAAAACAGGACACGGGTGCGGGGGTCAAAATGTAAATATTAAAAGTATAGGGACTAAAATGTAATTATCAAAAAATGTAGGGACTAAAATGCAATTACAAAAAATATAGGGACTGAATAATAAATTTGACTCCAAGCAAGTAACTAATAATATTATCATACATTCAACACTTTTAGTGCTTTCATGAGCTCACACTCCAAATTACAAAGCATCATACTTATAATTTTCAAAGTAATTATGCAAAATACATAGCTTTCTTCAAATTTCAAAGTCATTTTATACATAAAATAGTACTGCAAAAGATGAAAGAGTAGCATCATATATAATGTTATATTTCAACATCATCTTCATCATCTGAAACTATGTCGTTTTAAGTAGAAATGTGTCAAAAATCTAGTGAAATTGTTTATTTTTTCGGACACACGTGTCCAATTTTTTTTTAAATTCCGATTCGGCCCGATGACGTGTCCGTCACGTGTGTCCAAATTTTTCGAAAATTCCAATTCAGCCCGATGGTGTGTCCGACGTGTCCGAGGCGTGTCCGTGTCCGGTGCGTGTCCGACAGGGGACACGCCGGCTAAACGGAGTGTCCGTGCAACATAGCTTACAAAGCCTCCATATCCCTCATTCAATCAATTTGTCATGGCTAGCTGTATAGGGCTATATATGAACAGAGTAAGACTGCCCAAACTACTTCTATGGAACATGTTGCGGATAAGACACAAGCCTATTACACTCAAAGAGGAAGGGAAAGAGGTAGAAGAGGAGGGGGAGGAGGTGGCCGTGAAAAATTTTATCCTATAGGCAGAGTTTTTATACAAGCTGGGCGCGCAGTTAATTAAGCCAATTTTTTTTTTACATTAATGATGATTCTTTGAATCTATAAGGTGTTCTAATTTTTATAATGTTAATAAATTTACTAGTCAAAAGCAGCAATTCGTATACTCTAAATCCATTTGTCAATACATACATTGTAACGAAAAAATAATACCACATAAATGAAATAAATTCAGCTTAGAACACATTGTGTAATCGAATGGGAATCTTTTAGAATATGAGTATTGATACAGACACACAGCCGTTGTGCCACAACAAATGACACAACTGGAATCTGCATCGTTGATCATGTTAGATCTGATTAATTTAGACACATCATAATCAACGGTGCAGATCATCGTTGTATCACTTGTTGTGGCACAACGGTTGGGAAAAAGATCCCCGACGGTACATGATGTCTGACTCCCATTTGTGCATCAAAGCGCGCGCCGTTCGATCTTTTTTTTTATAGGTCGGAACCAAACGGCGTCGTTTTCGGGTCGATACGGTGTCGTTTTGATGCACAGTCTCCTGTCTAGTAAACTTGAGTGCTAACCATTAAAGTAATAGATTCCTTGTTTATATAAATACAGTATATATATAATATTAGGTCGAAATTTCGTGGGGCCCTTAAATTCATTGATTTTCGGGAGGGCTCCGGCCTCCGGGCCATGGTCCCCTTGGCCCCAGGGGCGCCCCTGTGCACAAAATATATCACTGCGACTTTTGGTTCGATTTTCAGAATCAACTTTTTCAGTGGTTGAATATAACTGGGGAATTCTAACCTGATCTGTAAGGGCAGAACCTATTTTTTAGAATAACATAAGCCATCTTGAACCCTATTTCAATGGAAGAATGGACGTAAAAAACAAAGATAAATGGACTATTTTTCAAGCCTAAAATTAGAACACGAATGAGTGTGCAAAACTAAATAATACTAGTAGCTCACTCTTTGAAAAATAAATAAAGACCGAATGGAACACATCAAACCAAGGTCGAACTGAAAACATAGAATCGAGTTAAGCGAACACACACACATACATATATATATATATATATGATCGGCGTCTTATTTTCATCTACTTTCTGCAGATAACCATATTTTTTTGAGAAAAGTAATTCATGAGCAATTCTTAATTATGGAACCGTAATCCATTCAACTCAAAACCCGCTTCAATATTTCAAAAGCCTGCAATGAAAGTCCCAAAACCAATATTGGAATGTTGAAATTATCGCAACTCGCAACAGCAATCAGCGGAATTAAATGGGCACATGAAAACAACATTGAATGGAATGGACCCATCGATTAATGAGTTTTCTGTTTTTGTGATAGAATATTACAACTAGGGATGTAATTTTATGGAAAATTCTAAAGTGAAGATTCTCATACAAGGAGTCTCTTATGTGCCTTCACACCACACAGTTTCATTGCAGGATAAAATTGTGTGGTCGGATGTTTCAACAAGTGCGCTTTTAATATAGTACTACTATATATTATGATTAACATATTATCAAATTGATTAACATATTATCAAATTGTTAAATTTCGTTTGAAAAAAACATATTCTTAAATTGTTTTCTTTTAAATTAACCAGATAAATAGGCGGACGTGGACACACATGTATGTATCAGTTAAAAATAATAAAATTTACATTTTACCTATGAAAATTAGGAAAATGTTGTGGAATACTACTTTTAATCTAATTTGGGCTAAAAGGACATGGAAGGGCTGTAAATGATCGGTTGAAATTACTCAAATCTTGATTCGCAAGAGAGATCGACTAGATTCGGTTTTTTCGAGTTCGAACTCGAAGTCGAGCTACTCGAATAATTAACCGAGCCGTGCTTTCGAGTTTTAAAATATAGTAATCGAGTAGATCGCGAGCTTAATCGAGCTTGATTAAATAATTATTTAATTAATTAAATTTATTAAATTTACTATAAAATATTATTTTTCATAATTAGAAAAATATTATTCGAGCCGAGTATTAGACGAGTCGAGCTCGATTTTACCATATTTCGTTAAAAATTAAATGAATTCTAGGAAAATAATCGAGCTAACGAGCCGAGCTATATCGAGTACTTAGTGAGCCGAGTTCGATCTTGCTTTTTATGGCTCGATCGAGCTCGAGCCGAGTTTCGAGCCCGAACTTTTTCAGTCGAGTCGAGCTCGAGCTCTAGAGAGTATCGACTCGACTCGGCTCGATTACACCCCTAGGACAAGGTTAAAAGATGGTGATTTTAAAGGACAAAAACTAATGAATATCCAATAATACCCTTTATTTCTATTTTCCTAATTTTTTCCTCCATTATTAATTATGAGTTAATGCTGCCGATTTTTATGCGAAGATATTGCTGCCGAAATGCCAAAAATTATAATAAAATAATGTCTGTCAATGATTTTTTTACCAGATTAATAAACAATCACTTTTTTCCCTCTGCCTTTTTTCAATTATAAACAAAAAATTAAGAACATTATTCCAACTAAACTTGGCTACTAGAGAATGCTAATTTTTACATGCGTTTTTATTAATAAACAATCATTTTTTCCCTCTGCCTCTTTTCAATTATAAACAAGAAATTAAGAACAATATTCCAACTGAACTTGGCTGCTAGGATTATTCAATGTTGTGTTTTTTGCGTAACCATGTCACGCCATGTAATCCAAGAATATGTACATAAGAGCAAAAATCTTTTTGTCTCCCTCAGCGTGTTGCTGCATTATATGTTAATACATCAATTGGAACATATGTCTTTTCCATCAATTGGAACAACGTAGTAACACATATCTTTTTCATCATGTATACAGTTACACAATGCAGTTATCCAAGAATATGTACACAAAGCCTTGGGCCATTTAAGCCGTATTGGAACATATTTCAACCTTTTTTTATCAAATAGCAAACCAAATTAAAAAGGACGATTCATCGACATCGGGCGCAGTTATTAGCAACAGGTCACACAATCAATTTCACTATACACCCAATCCACACAATGCAGTTACATTGAGTAACACGTAGTAACATCAACATCATGTGCTAACACACGTGTAAGAACACATGTCTTTTCAAAGATGTAGTAACACCACTATGCACACTCCATAAGATGTAGTAACGCATAATGTAGCACCATAGTGAAAGTCCATAAATGTAGTAACACGTATTTCACGCTTGTTTTATGAACACCCTCAGACGTAGTAACACAACGATGCAAACACCCTCAAACGTAGTAGCACATAATGTACACCCTAAACCCTAAAACCTAAACCACAATTCACACGCACACACACACACACATATATTTATCAGGGGCTGACCTGTGTACCTTAAAGGGGGATCACGTGACCCTACCGAGATCCTGGGAATTTTTTTAGTTTAGGGTTTCGGTTTAGGGTTTAGGGTTTACTGTTCAGGGTTCAAGGTTCAGGGTTTAGGGTTCATGTTTCAGGTTTAGGGTTCAGGGTTTGGGGTTTAGGGTTCCGGGTTTAGGGTTCATGGTTTTTTTGACCTTGTTTCATCGTGCAATTTGAGTGTATTATAGTTATTTTTCATTGCTCATTACATGTCACCATGTCAATACAATATGTGTTACTACGCTGAGCATTACCACATATGCTTAGTTTATTCAAAGTCAAAGAATAATTTCTTCCCCATTTCATACACAACAAATTTTAGCATCGCTGCATTATGTGTTACTATGTCATGCGCTGCACATAATGGGGTTACTGTGTATGCCTACATACGCTGCAAATTTTAGTATTTTTGACCTTGTTTCATCGTGCAATTTGAGTGTATTACAAATATTTTTCATTATTCATTACATGTGACCATGTCACTGCATTATGTGTTACTATGTCTGAGGGTTACTGCACATGTGTCACTGCATTAGATATTATTACGTATTAGAGTTATTGCATGTCCTTAGTTTAATCAATGTGCGAAAACAATTTTTCTTCCTTTTCATACGGAACGTATTCAAGTATTTTTTTGGCGTTGTTTCTTAGGTGAATTGAAATCTCGTCTAATGATTTTTCATTTTTCATCACATGCCACCATGTCACTGCATTAAGTGTTACTACGTCTGAGGGTGTGTGCATCGGGAGGTTACTACAAACACAACACAACATGTTGAAAGAAGAAGCAACAAAATCAAATTTATTAACCAGTGCAACACAACACTCTGTCCAATAATAGTATACCAAAGCAATCAAAATTATGCATGAAAAATGGTTCATAAACGCCTGTTTTCATTCCTTAAAAAGTCACAACACTTGTCTTTACTTTATTCAAAAAAACTTGCATACTTTAATAGTGGCGTGGGCAAGCTATTTAGTATAATTGAGTTCACAACTATCTCTTTTAACCTTTTCAATTCTTCATCTGTCCAGTTTTGAAGAATGATCTTGCCTTGAGACTTCAATAGACAGTGTACTAGATAAAATGCACAACCAGTCCTGCATTTTCCAGAATTCAGTTATTACCATTGTGTTTGTGGTAATGTACTGTGTATCAAATACATATCTTCCATAAATTATTATCAAATACATATCTTCCATAAATTATGATATTGGAAAGTGAAAAATCATTATACTACATTCCAATTAGACGAAGAAACAACATAAAAAAATTACTAAATTAGTTGAGTATGAAATAAGAAAAAAAATTGATTCTACGATGCCCAAAATAAATATGAACAACCGACGACAAATGTAGTAACGCATAATGTAGTAACTTAGTGATTCTACGGTGCCTAAAAAACTGATTTTTTTCCCACTATGCACACTCCATAAGATGTAGTAACGCATAATGTAGTAACTCAGTGATAGTACACAAATGTAGTAACAACAACAGCACAAGCAATCAAATTCACTATACACTAGATCAGGTACATAATCATAAGGCGTATGAACAAGTAACACCACGATGCGAAAACCCTCTGACGTAGTAACACATAATGCAATGACACAATCGCATGCAATACAAACTGAAAAATCATTATACTACACTACAATTAGACCATGAAACAACATCAACAAACTAATAAAATTAGTTGAGTATGAAATAAGAAATATGAAGAAAAATGCCCAAAAAAAATTTGAACAGACAACGACAAATGTAGTAACGCAGTAATTCTACGGTGCCCAAAAAATTGATTTTTTCCCCACTAAGCACACTCCATAAGATGTAGTAACACATAATGTAGTAACTCAGTGAAAGTCCACAAATGTAGTAACTCAGTGAAAGTCCACAAATGTAGTAACAACAACAGCACACGCAATCAAATTCACTATACACCAGATCATGTACATAATCATAAGGCGTATTAACACCATTATGCTAAGATGTACTAACACCACTATACGCATACAAAGTCATGCAGTAACACACAATACACTTACACTAAGAAAAAAGTTTGATTCAAAACCCGAGTATGTAGAAACACGATTATGCTAATACGTAGTAACACAATCATACACGTATTAACACCGAATGCAGTTACACTGTCAAAAAATCAAACAAACTAAACCGGACGATTCATCAACATTATTTGCAGTTACTCACAGTAGCACACATTCAATTTCACTACACAACCAATTCGATTTAAAAACCACTCCAATTCAAACAATTTTTGCAATACTCCCAAATAGAGAAATCTGCTATAATCATCAAAAGGACTTATCCAACACATATCATAATTCTCGTCTGACTAGAAAAAAAACCGATACTTACTTGGTGTTCCTGTTTTTCCTCTCCTTGTCGCCATTTTTCTCCCCTGTCAATTCACTTCTTCCCGATCGGATTGTGATTAATTTGGTGCTAGTTAGGCGAAATTGACATCGAATGGTCTAAAACCCTAATTCTTGCGTTTGTCGCCCATAATTTTTTTTCCTTCTTATTATCGAATAGATTAGACTCAATTGCAGTAACACATACCATTAGAATCAAGAGGCACGATTTCGGTGGGTAGATTCATCACATTTTTTTTTTTTGAAAGGATTAAATGCATTACTTTTATTCTAAAAAAGAATCGTCTATTACCATTTATGATCACCCGACTTTTAGTATGAAAAACATGTTTTAAATTCAATAAGGGTGTTTTTGTACATCTACCATCATCCAATAAAAGAATTAGGTGGTCAAAGAGAGCGAGTATATGGAAATGAAAACTACATATCATTTACAAAAGAGCATATAATGTAAGGGAAAAAGATTAATTATTTAAGGGTAAATGATTATGCAAATCATGTAGTACTATAAAACCAAAGAGAGTTAAAAAATGATTAAAGATCTTGAATTCGAATGGAGAAATGAATTAAGCTAAGATAGAATTATTTTTACTAGAGAAGTGTTCTTAGTTGGCTGGAGTCGCAATGTTTAATAAAACGATGGATAATGACAATTTTTGTAATAAAAGACCCAAATTTTAAAAATCACCGGTTCGACAGTCGGGTCATGTTTCGCCGGTTTGACTGCAAGGTCGGACGGGTTTGAACCGGGCCGGGTTTGAGATTGGATCATCGGGTCGACCGCCGGGCCGTATCGGGTCTGATAACTATGGAATCACCACCAAAATAGAGTAATTACATCGGTTTCCTTCCTTCGAAATGGATCCCATGAATGAGTATTGAGCTTTACCTTAAATTTGTGACTACCTTTTTTAGAATGTTGACTCAAGCTCCAACTATATATACCAATATATATAAAACAAGGGAAAAATGTCTATAATAATCATGTTTTTCTATATTACAATAACTTACAATGCATGGTGAGTGTTTATAAGATGACAATACACACACATATACACACACACACACACACACATATATATATATATATATATTGTTGAAGTATATATCAGTTGCAGCAGCAGAGAAAGACACACCAAACTGAACTCTCCACTAGAAGCTCATTGGGGACTTTCATCGAACACTTAAGCACATAGTTAGTTAGGAGCGGTTACTCAATTAAAGTTAGTTGTAACTGCCTAGTAAGTTAATTAACAATTTGGAATCATGTATATATAGATCTGGATTACATTACGTAAACATTCAATTGAGTTTTACATTCATAATAAAATTCTGCAAATTTATTTCGACTTCTTCTTCTTCTATTCACGGTTTTCATGTTCTTGATCTATGAACTTTGAATGTTCATAGAATTTATCATGGTAGCAGAGCAATAGTCTCTTGAATCGCTTCCGCACATTGTTTTTCTTGTTTGCAGTACTCTTTTCTGGTTTCTTGAGGTATGGCGATGGATAATCATCAAGTCGCTTTGGAGAGTCTGCTGCTCTGCAGATCTTGTGTTGCATCCTGGAGAAAGTCCAGCGTTTATTCTTGTTCAACCAATTCTTGATGAATTCAATTATCACAGATTGGAAGATAGTCGTTTCTAAATGCTTTGTCTTCAAGAACAAGACTGGTTTTATTGATGGATCAATTCCTCACCAATTTGCTAATGATCCTCATTACTGATTGTGGCACCGTATCAATAAAGCATGGTCAAGGCTTGGCTTGGGAATTCTGTTTCTAAATCGATTGCTCAAAGTGTTATGTCTTATAAAAGCGCTAAGGACATTTGGGATGACTTGGAAGTTAGATATGGGGTGGAGATGCGCAGACAAATTGTCGATTTGGTAGATGAAATTCGAGTTTGAAGCAAGGTGATTCTTCCGTTTGAGAATATTTTGCCGGACTCAAGATCTTGTGGGATCAACTATTGGCTCTCACTCCACCTCCCACCGTGATTGTGGGCGGAAGTGGTTCAGGAGCATAATGAAAGAAATCATGTAATTCGATTTACGAAAGGACTCAATGACAATTTTGGTACAATGAAATCTCAAGTATTGATGATTTCTCCTTTCCCTTCAGTAAGGAATGTCTTTTCTATGGCTCTCAAACAAGAGAGACAACAACATTATAGTTCGGGAATCATACATTGTTAATTCTTCCGGAATTCTTGGAAGCAGCTTTGGTTAATAATGTGGATAAGAGTGCTTTGGTCGTTCGTAATTATGACCGTAACTCTGGTTTCGTGAAGAATTACAAGAACAACACTAAGAAACCTCGGTGTACTTATTGTGGCATGACAGCCACACTTGTGGACCAGATGTTACAAGAAGCATGGATTCCTCCAAATTTTAGAGGAAGGGGCAGAGGTAGATCTTATGCTAACAATGTTGCCACAGATGGTGGTTCTTGGATGAGATAGTGGTTCTTGGTCGATGGTGGTTCTTGGTCGATCGGGATCATCAAAGTCATCAAAATCGGACTCGTAATCAGGTTGCCCCAGATTTAAAGGCTCTCGTCACTCAAGAGCGATGACGCAGATAATGAACATCTTAAGGAATGGAGCTTTGGTGCGGGACAATCATGATCTTGGGTTTCATTTCATTGCATTCTCATTGCTCTCGTCTACTAACTTTGGTAGTACAGACTGTCAGTTTGGCTAAAACTTATAATCTTTTGATTGGATTATAGATTCGGAGCTAGTGATCATGTTGTTTATGAAAAATGTTGTTTAAATCACTGCAAGTCCAGTAGATAACTTGTTTGTGTCTCTTCCTAATGGGAAAAGTGCCAGGATTACTCATATAGGTCGAGTCTTAATTAACAAAGATCTAATTCTTGATAATGTGTTGTGTGTACCTGAGTTTCACCATAATTTGATGTCTATAAGTCAGTTAATCAGGACTAGGGCTTAAAATATCAAGTTTTTTATGAACTCTTGTGTCATACAGGATTTGATTACTCTAAAGAGGATTGGTTCAGCTGAATTAGTAAAAGGCTTATACATTTTAAAGGCTGACAGATCCTGTTACACTATTCCTGTTTCTAATGACAAGTTTGCTGGTGCATCTGAATTGTTATGGCACTATAGATTGGGAAGCGTGTTAAAGTGTCCCACATTGGGAACTTGTGGTTGTTTCACCCACCATATTAAGAGATAGACTTCCCTCACCTCACAACCTAGGTTTTGGGGATGAGGCCCCTCCTCTTTTATGGGTTTGGGCCTATGTTTTCTACATGGTATCGGAGCCACCCTTTATTATGCAAGTGTTGGGCCTATTTGTTGGCCTTGTGTGCCCGGCCCACACTTGAGGGGGCGTGTTAAAGTGTCCCACATTGGGAACTTGTGGTTGTTTCACCCACCATATTAAGAGATGGACTTCCCTCACCTCACAACCTAGCTTTTGGGGATGAGGCCCCTCCTCTTATATGGGTTTGGGCCTAGATTTTCTACATGGTATCAGAGCGGTAGGTCATGTGATCAATACCCTACCAACATTGTTTCCCCAATTATATTGTGCAAGTGATATATACTTCAACACCCCCTCTCAAACTGAACTTTGGGCTGATAAATGTTGACCAGAGGATAGGAGCTCAATAGAGTTTGAAATCTGCTTTTGTCCAAAGGTTTTGTGAATAAATCTGCTAGTTGCATTTCTGTGGTGATAGGTAGTGGCTTTAGGAGTCCTTGTTGATATCTATCCCTCACTACATGACAGTCTATCTCTATATGTTTGGTCCTCTCATGAAACACTGGATTTTCTACTATGTATATAGCACTATTGCTGTCACAAAACAGTGGGATTGGCTTTTCTTGTTTGATATTGAATTCTGATAGTACATAGGTAAGCCATTGAAGTTCACAGGAGGCCATTGCCATGGCTCTATACTCAGATTCAGAAGAACTTCTTGATGTTGTTGTCTGTTTCTTAGTTCTCCAACTGATGAGTGAATCCCCTAGGAATATTGAGAATCATGTGACTGATCTTCTGGTGTCATTGCATCCTCCCTAATCTGCATCTACATAACATTTGAGTTCTAGATTATCCTTGGCAGAAAAGAAGATGCCCTGCCCTGGTGATCCTTTTAGGTATTTCAGAAGTTTGTGAGCTGCTTGAAGTTGCAATTCTGTAGGTTTGTCCAAGAATTGACTGAGCTGTTGTGTGGCAAAGGTTATGTCAGGTCTTGTCAAGCCTAGATAAAGCAATTTTCCTACTAAACTTCTGTAATAGCTGTTGGAATCCAGTGTTGCAGAATCCTTGCTGTGTAATTTGATGGAGGTATCCATAGGTGTGCTACTTGGCTTACATTCTGAAAAACCATATTCTTCTAGTAGTCTTGTTTGGATTGTCTGAACCCCCTCTCAAGCAAAGCTTGGGATAGCTTGATATTCCACTGTCTACTTGCTTGTTTCAAGCCATATAAAGACTTCTTGAGCCTACAAACCATTCCTGGTTGAGCATCAAAACCCTGAGGCACTTGCATATACACTTCTTCAGTTAGGTCACCATGCAAAAATGCATTTCGACATCAAGTTGCTGTAGAGTTCCAGGTTTTTATTTCTTTGAAATAGCTAATAATGTCCTTCCTTTGAAAGGGTTCCAATTCAGGTGATATCTTTAACTTACCCTTACCAAGCACTCCACAGATCAAGATGTTCCATGGAATGACACTTTGTTAATGTTAATACTCAAAATGCGATTGATGACACTTTATCTCAACATTCGCACACCGATCACTCAGGTTCAACTCGAGGCGCGATGTCCGATCAATTTTCCGATCATACTTACGATGCACACACTCTGAACCTCGATCCTTGGGATAGTATAGATTATGTGGAACATGTGCAAGATAGTCTTAATCTTGACAATCCACAAACTAGAAAATCAACAAGGATCAGAGGAGCTCCTTCATATCTGAAGGATTACAAATGCAATAATATTCACAAGTTAAAATCTCCTCACACACTTGACAAAGTAGATACAATGAAAAACTTATCTGTTTCTCATCAATCTTATATTTTCAGTTCTCAAGTCATGACAGAACCAAAGAGCTATAATGAAGCTGTGAAACATGAGGAATGGAGACAGGCCATGCAGAATGAGATAAGTGCATTGCAACAAACAAAGACATGGGAGGTGGTGCCATTACCACAAGGCAAGCAACCTATAGGCTGCAAATGGGTATACAGAATAAAAAGGAAATCAGATGGCACAATAGAAAGATTCAAGGCAAGATTAGTGGCTAAGGGCTACACACAACAATTAGGCCTGGACTACTTGGACACATTTTCTCCAGTAGCAAAACTGACAACAGTAAGGACATTATTAGCTATTTCAGCAGCTAAAAACTGGAACCTACAGCAACTTGATGTCAACAATGCATTTTTGCATGGTGACCTAACTGAAGAAGTGTATATGCAAGTGCCTCAGGGTTTTGATGCTCAACCAGGAATGGTTTGTAGGCTCAAGAAGTCTTTATATGGCTTGAAACAAGCAAGTAGACAGTGGAATATCAAGCTATCCCAAGCTTTGCTTGAGAGGGGGTTCAGACAATCCAAACAAGACTACAGTTTGTTCATTAAAGGTTCGAGATAGCTCTTTCATTGCGATCTTGGTTTATGTGGATGATGTTCTTGTCACTAGTCCGACTGAACCAAATTAAGGAACTGAAAGGCTATTTAAATGACAGATTTGGCATCAAGGATTTGGGGGATCTTAAATTTTTCTTAGGATTAGAAGTGGCCAGATCCAGCAAAGGAATTGTGCTCTCACAAAGAAAATACTGTTTAGAACTACTAGAAGAATATGGTTTTTCAGAATGTAAGCCAAGTAGCACACCTATGGATACCTCCATCAAATTACACAGCAAGGATTCTGCAACACTGGATTCCAACAGCTATTACAGAAGTTTAGTAGGAAAATTGCTCTATCTAGGCTTGACAAGACCTGACATAACCTTTGCCACACAACAGCTCAGTCAATTCTTGGACAAACCTACAGAATTGCAACTTCAAGCAGCTCACAAACTTCTGAAATACCTAAAAGGATCACCAGGACAGGGCATCTTCTTTTCTGCCAAGGATAATCTAGAACTCAAATGTTATGTAGATGCAGATTGGGGAGGATGCAATGACACCAGAAGATCAGTCACAGGATTCTCAATATTCCTAGGGGATTCACTCATCAGTTGGAGAACTAAGAAACAGACAACAACATCAAGAAGTTCTTCTGAATCTGAGTATAGAGCCATGGCAATGGCCTCCTGTGAACTTCAATGGCTTACCTATGTACTATCAGAATTCAATATCAAACAAGAAAAGCCAATCCCACTGTTTTGTGACAGCAATAGTGCTATATACATAGTAGAAAATCCAGTGTTTCATGAGAGGACCAAGCATATAGAGATAAACTGTCATGTAGTGAGGGGTAGATATCAACAAGGACTCCTAAAGCCACTGCCTATCACCACATAAATGCAACTAGCAGATTTATTCACAAAACCTTTGGACAAAAGCAGATTTCAAACTCTATTGAGCTCCTATCCTCTGGTCAACATTTATCAGCCCAAAAGTTCAGTTTGAGAGGGGGTGTTGAAGTATATATCAGTTGCAGCAGCAGAGAAAGACACACCAAACTGAACTCTCCACTAGAAGCTCATTGGGGACTTTCATCGAACACTTAAGCACATAGTTAGTTAGGAGCGGTTACTCAATTAGAGTTAGTTGTAACTGCCTAGTAAGTTAATTAACAGCTGGAATCATGTATATATAGACTGAATTACATTCTGTAAACATTCAATTGAGTTTTACATTCATAATAAAATTCTGCAAATTTATTTCGACTTCTTCTTCTATTCACGGTTTTCATGTTCTTGATCTATGAACTTTGAATGTTCATAGAATTTATCATATATATATATATATATATATATATATATATATATATATATATATATACACACACACACACCATTTCATAAAAATATAAATTAAAAAAATAAAAACAAGGGTGCATTTTGCATTATCCATGGGTAATGAGACAATAATGTACCATTTCTCACAGCAACAACAACAACAACACTAAATTTTACACATCATAAAATTTCAAAATAGACCTGCAAAAATTGTCACCGTTCTCTCAATCTTTTCCCTAAATAGTAAAGTCTGAACGCACCGGTGGCTGCAGCTTACGATTCATTGTCGGTTTCCAAGAAGAGATCGAAATTTCTCCTCTACTTTTTTTTCCTCCCTCATGCATGTCCTTATCTTCTTTTAATGGTTGTTTCAATGTTCCATTAATGCAGAACTCTTCATTCTCATCTGAGAAATAACCAGTTTCTTGGATGGCAAGATCGTCATACTCCTCGTCTGTGTTGTTGGACTCATCCACCGAACCTTCCATCTATAAATACATGAAAAGTATCGTTTAGGGACGAAACCAAACGAAAATGGTATATATATACACACAACTCTAGATGTACGGTTTTTACACAACCGTCAGCTACAACTGTTGGTTGGTGTAAACTCACCGATTGATCAACGGTTGTAAGATGATGGGTCTGTAAAAGTTGTGTATCTAGAGTTGTGCATGTATTGTTTTTTTCAAATCAGAGCATGAATCACACAAAACATGTCTACAAGTGTGAAAGGCAAATGGGGTGGAGGTACGAGTACCCATACGGGTGAACGGACCCCGCTCAAAAAATGAAAATTTTAAGTACAGAAAAATTATGGACCCTCCTAGAAAAAAAAAACTATTCTTAAAAAAAACGGACCCCCCTTGAAGGAAAAAATCTGGATCCGCCACTGATGGCAAACATACCTCTTCATTGCTCTGCCTTTCATCATCACTACGATCTTCATCACTACCGGTCTCGGGTAACTCATCAAGCTCTTCATCACTACCGTACACAAATTCTTCCTCTTTCATCTGAAAAGAAATGAACACAAAATTAGAAAAAACACGACTCCATACACGCGCAACTCACTTTATGCTAACTTTATTAGGGAAAAAGTATAATTTGTTAATGTATATGAAGTTTAACACCAAGTAAACTCAGCTATTTCACAAGAAAAACCCCTTATCTAGGCGTAATCCATCAACAAAAACCCGTACCTTTTTTGCATGTCCTTCAGGTATTAACCTAGGCGAATTATAGCTCGAAGAATAGTACAAACTACAATTGTCTGTTGCGTCACCTCGTGATTCATCCACACTGCTAGCACGGCTAGTACAACCAATATCACTTGGCCATGCACTGATCCCAAAGTTACCAAACTGCAAATTAACAGGCTCATACTTGCTTATCTGCAATGGCCCATACATTGGTGTTCCTATCCCATTAACCTCTATTGAATTATTAACTGGCCAAGCCTTTGCAACCGATCCATCATGATTCAACAAAGCCATCATATGATTCAAGAACCTTGGCGTTGGATCAACTGAAACATTCCTTTCGAGCTCAAGGAATTAGCACCGAGCTGACTTTTGTACTCTTCATCAACCATAGCCACTGTATTCGTCATGGGATCGTAAAGCTGCTCGCCGGCCCCACGCCTACGTAGGCAACTGAAAACAGTAGCATGAATAGCTGCAACACTTCTATCGACATTCGTATTGTTTATTTTGGGTACCAAATGCTTGTCGGCTCGTTTGCAGAGATATTCTTGGATTGTAACGGATATTTCGTATGTATTTGACATATTTGTTTTTGGCTGGATCTAGTGTCATGTATTTTGCTCTGACTGCAAATCTTTCCATGTGTTTCTCCTCGTTGGCGATGTATATCATGAATGGTATAATTGAAGGATGTTTATTCATAAGACCCATCTGCAAGCCCAAAGACATAATAGTTAGTGCCACTAAAGATGCCCTTGAAATTCAGGGTGAAAAAACGGATGTATGTACCACAAAGTTAAGACTCAAGTGAACGCCCTCTACAACAACCGATTCCTTTCGTTCTTCCCACGTAGTGATAAGCCGATCAAGACTCTCAATAACCATTTCACCTTGAGCCTTGAAACCTTCAACCGCCATCTGTTTCGGTCCAATCAATTCAGGTGTACTCACTTCTAGTGATGATACCTTTCCTTTCCGCAGTTGATTTCTCTGCAACACCATCATTCTTAATTATTCGTTGATTAAAAATTCGACAGATTTCTTCGCTGCCGTTTGGCCTTAGCCTCTGCAACAGCAAGTGGATCTAAGTATTCCCCAGCATGATAAGTTGAAGCCCAAAGCAGAGGGTTTTGCTTTTCATCCACAAAACTCCTCATCATATGCCTAATAGAATCTGTAGATATTACTGTGGTTATACCCAACCTGCTAGCCTACAGCATAAATGACAGACACACAAATCACTTAAGCATCTCGATGAAAATACCGTAAGTTCGAGAAAGCAGACAATATTGTTAAAAATGAAGAGGAAGAAAAATACCTGGAAGAGAACATTTATGGAAAAAAAAAAATCGTTCTTTTTATCGACTCCAAAAGTCAGGTACAATGGGTATTTATAAGTGTAATCCAACTCCTTAGAAATTTCTCTACATGCATCTTACAAATCTTACAATATTGTAGGTGTTCTTTCATTTTCCTAGAAGTTTCTATTTTTTTTTCAATTTACTAGACAATGTATCTATTAATTATATGCATGTATGACCCTTTGTATTTTTAGAAAACTGAAAGAACATCTAGAATATTATGTTGCATTTATAGAAATTTCTAAAGAATAGGATCACACTTATAAATACCCGTTATACTTGGCATTTATAGGCAACCAAGTGAATAAAAAGATTATGAGCGTTCTCTTCCAAACATGCTCTTTCACTTCTTTGTAATAAATATAACCGGTTTTCTCATATAAGGAAAAACTCTATGTATAAAAGTGGGTAGACAAGACAAACCAGCAAAGCAGACAAAGTAGATTTGCCACAGCCACTTGTGCCACACAATAACACCGTGACAGATTCCTTTCTTTCTCGCAGTCTACAATCATAAAATAGCTTCAAAGTTAAAACAAATACAAACTAGGATTTTGGATTGTATATCATAGTCTATAAGTAAAGCAGTTATCGGTGGAAACCAACAATGAATCTATCAGTTGTTGAATGCATTAGGGATTTTAAAATAAACTATTATGGACGTCTTTAGTGGCGCCATAATCGAAGTTTCATCGTGGCACCATACCAAATCATCGACTTTTTTAAAAAAAAATCGATTCTAGAGTCGAACCGACTTTCACCCGTTGATCGTGAGATCGCCTGGAAAATCAATTCTCGCCTAGAAAAACGATTGTCATTTATGGTGCCACAACCGTGGTTTGGTCTGGTGCTACCCAAAAATATCATTTTTACATGATCACTAATCACTATGTAACTAGTCTTATATGCTATCATTATACTGCAAGCTAAAGCCAAGTCATCCCTCCGATTGGGACTCACGATTTGTACTCTGTAAGAGCCATGCAAACAACATCTAAGAATGTCTTCCTATCAACCACCGCTTTGTAGTGCGCTTTTTATACGTTTTGAAATGCGGATTCGTATTATTGTCATGCCAACAATCAGAAAGGATAAGTCCATTCATCCTATCCACAGAAACATCAGCCTCTTCCACCGGATGTACTTTTGAATCTGAATCGCCAAGCTCGATTCACCAGAAGTTACTAAATTCTCTTCAAAAAAACTCGACCGGTATCATTTTAAATACCCTTTGACTCATCCGATATCGAAAGTAAAAACATATTCAGCAATAACAAGAAAGCGAATAAATGAGATTTGTATTTATATTCATCAAGTACCTACCAAATACTGCATATATATGTTTACTGCAATACCGAATGAGATTGTGAAAGAAGATGCCAAACAATAAATGAAATAAAAGAGACTTGCTTTATACAATTTCTCACAACGCAACAATAAATAATCGTGTACAGATCACGAAAGAAAAAAAAAAAAAAAAAAAAAAACTTCATTAAAGTCTTCCCATTCTCATAAGTGCAAACCACATAATTTAAGCAAGTAGGCTCATGAATGCTAAAGTAAATTGTTCAAGCAAAACAAAGCCTACCTCCAATCTACGTTGTTTCAAGATTTATTAATACTTAGACAAGAAAACAAACGCACGTCTATTGTTATAATTAGGGACTTGAGCATTTATTTTTTCCGCACATTGGACAAAAAAAAATTATTTCCAAGATATGGTTTTCCTCAAATAGAACAAATAATTCACTAGATTATTATTGTCTCAGTAGATAGTGACAGACACTCGTGGGCATGCACCACAGCTACGTCGCAATCTATCGGTCACATGTGACATTCGCATAGAGTGTGATATATACATTACAAGGTGTAAAGTCGAAGAATTGATCATTGCCGGAGAGTATACATACCCTCCGTATAACACAATTTTGTGACTATTGATTAAAGTGTATGACTGGATGACTGATATGTGTCGTGCAATTAAAAAGGAGCGTTACGTGGAATGATATCAGATAGATGTACCATTACCCTTATTTTATTAGGAAAATCGTATATCCATTCTAGATATCGACTTCAAAATTTAGAAATGCTAGTGTCAAAACAAAATTGTCACAAAAATTGACATCAAATCAATCAATCTTACACATGTTTAATTGTATAAAAATGTATCGTGTCACTAGAAAGTGATCATTTTGTTTTTCACTAACATTACTCTTCATGTGTCACTCCACATCCGTCACCATTGATCAACGTAGAACTAATTAATTGATATAGGTCTAACCATCAGGGGCGGACCCAAAGGTTTAATTAACGGAGAGGGCTAGTGCCCCACATGAATCCGATTTTTATCATATGAAACGATGTAGTTTTTATCGTTAAAATGTAAATAAAAAACATTGGTGCCCGTGGTGAATCATCATTTTTACCAAAGTGCTTCTACACAGGAAATGTTTCTAGGTCCATGATCAATAGTGATGTACCATTACCCTTGTCATACTACGAAATGATATATTCGCTCTGGATATGCACTCCAAGTATCACTCCACACATTTGTCACAACTGATCAAAGTGTTGGACTTCTAGGTCCCACCATGATCAATTATGATAATACTGTGGAGTGATACAAAGATTGGATATCCGGAGCGAAAATCATTACACTTAGTCCTATTACGAAAATTATATACTTACCCCAGACAATTCAATCTGTGTATCCCTTCATAATTATGTCACCATTAGTTAAAGTTATGACTCATCGATTGATATGAATCAACCACAATCAATAATGATAAAAGTGAAGTTTATACGTGAATGAGAAGATATTCGGCGTGAATATATCATTAAGAAAACGATACATCCACTCCACCATTGATTGGCGTACTTCCATCACGATCAATAATAAAATAAATTATAAAGTGATATACAGGGTGAATGTTCGAATGTATCATTACCCTTGTGTAAATAAGAATTGATATATAGCCTTCATGTATCACTCTACACTTTATCATCATTAATTAAATGTACGTATCACTCATTAATATTGGTTTCACAACAATTCAATCGTGATAAAAATGTGAGTGACAAATGTAGTGTGACTTTGAAAGTTCAGACAAAACAAATTGGAGGACCAAAATAGAAAATGTAGAGTGACTTTGAAAGTTCAGACAAAACAAATTTGAGTGACAGACAGATTAAGGGTGTGAGCATCTCATGACACAACCAAAATAGAAAATGTAGCTTTGATGGACCGCACTTAAAAAGTGAATAAATAAATAAGAAAATGGAATAAAAGAATAAAAGAAAACAAATAATACGGAAAACAAGGGACCTTGAACGCATGTCGAGGCTTGCATCCCATAAGCTGCAGCGTACTCTGCAGAACCGGACGCGTGTACCGAAACGAATGCTTAGTCACCTCCTCCTTCTCCTCCGCCGCTGCACCACCGTCCACCACCACTATGTACACCACTTTCGCCACATCCACCGCCATTCCTTCATCATTTCACCCCCCAAAAACAAAAAAAAATTCTCAATTAAATCTCCACATGCATAAATCACAATGTGGAATAATAAACATCCACAAACAAGTGTGAGACCGTAAAAAAAATTATAAATCATTCTCCTGGACTACAGCTGCAAGTTCAAATCCTTACAAAAAAAATGGTGTGCATAGCTAACTAAATTACAATATCAACAGAATAAACACCCAAATCAATGAACAGATTTTTTAAACTTACCAACAAGTAGAGGATAAGAGCAAAATCTGAGAGAAATAATTTCGATTTTCCTGTTTCGTCAGAGAAAAAAAGGAAGAAAATTTTGGAGGGAATATATTCTATTTCTAAAAGTAAAGCGGCGGCGAGAGAATGATGTTGATGTCGTCGCCGTCGTCTTCATTACAAGCAGATTACACGCATCAGAGGCCGGGAAGTTACACGAGTCTTCAAATATTAGCAAAAAAGATGATACCATTAATTTTTTTCTCTCTCACTATATAAAATTAAGACAACTTTTTTTTTTTTTTTGTAAGAACGGCGGGTGGGTATGACGAAATTGGGTCTACTGTATTTATAGGGTGAGGAATTATGGGGCCCATAATCGGTGGACTTTGTCCTCATTTCAAGAAAGATAAAGATCCAGTTTTAAGTAAGAATTTTTTTTTTGTTTTTTTATATTGACCCACATTTTATTAATTACATATAAAATTTATAATACAACCGTTCAGATTTGTATTAAAAGATCAAATAACATACTTTACGACCAATTCATATTTAAACGATAAATACGATAAAAGCCAGTATTATGTGAAAAAGAAAAAAAATGAAACATGTTGACAAGTGGTATATATATGTTCTGAACCATTTATTTTTAACATCTCACACACGATACAAATATATTATATGAAAGATAGTAAAAATAAAAAAGTCTAATGTATGTTATTTGATACAACATTTACACGTATAATCTCTCCATAAACATGGAAACGTGTAGGGGAAATAATTTCGAAAACCAGGCATATTTTTACAGAATAAGGAAGGTGTTAAATAAGTACACAATAGCAAATGAAATTTACAGAACAAGGAAGGTGTTAAATAGGTACACAATATCAAATGAATATTGTTTTTTTTTAAAAGAAACAAATGAGTAGTTTTATAAGATATTTTATGGTAGGACCATTGTATAAAATATAATATTATGATTATAAATTATATTCATTTTCACCGTATGCATCATTACGATGTGATAAATAGTATGAATGTGTTGATATGATATATGTCATTTGGTATAACTAATGTGAAAGATAGTATATATATTAAATAAAGTTCATGAAGCATCAAGCTACTCTTTTACAAGATTCTAAAATTCGAGATCGACTCAATTAAATATTCGAGTAGAAATTTCGCTTGAAAATGTCGAGGATATATCAGTATAATAATATTATTGTATTTATTATTTACTCCCTCCGTCCCGTAATATAAGTCATTTTAGCTTTTTAGTGGTGTCCCAAAATATAAGTCTTTCTCACAAAACAATACATTGTTTTTCATTTTTACACTAAACAATGTAATATTATTAGTCAGTCCCAGAAAACAATACAATATTTTGCATTGAAATATTAAAAAGTAACTCATTTATTAGGTTTTCTTAAACTGTGTGAAATGGCCAAAATGACTTATATTACGGGACGGATGGAGTAATATTTATCTTATATTAATGGCTTGTTAGCTAAGACACTCAAGTCTATATATTTATACTCTCATTACTCCTATTGAATCAATGAAAACACAATACAGTTTGAATTATGTTAGAAAAATACAAAATTGATTCAAAATATTTTTGCCAGTTGGGCACGAATAGCCTGACTCACTTACGATCCTAGTTCGGATGATAATTCAATATCGCAGCAAGTGTAAAAGGATTTTCCCTCGTTTCCGGTGGTGGTTGCACCTTAATTAGGGATGCATAGATAGGCAACCCGTTAATAAAACTATTACCTACGCATAAATATGTAAGATTGATCAGCTTATTTTATATATTGATACGTATTAAGTTATAATATATAATACCAAGTTTAGAAGTTATAAAATATAATAAACTTACAACCCTATCTCAAATTCCTGTAGTCATTCGTGCTTGTTTCTTTAGGGATGTAGTGTCAAAAAATATGACACTTTATTGAACGGTTGGAAATTTCTGCATGACAACACACATGAATCGGAATCAGATTTTGTCCTTCGGAAGATCAAGACATCTTTAGCAAGTGCATTGTTTCCTTAAAAAAATTAATTAAATAAATAAATAAATAAATAAGCATTGTTTCTTTTACTTTATTCTAATGATTAAGAAATAGGAAAAGAATGTAATTTCTGTACATTTTATTTGGTAGCGTATTCGCATGGTGTGGATACGCGTAATTTTATTTCAAAACGCTAGTGCTTTGTGGTGCAAATTATTTTAATTTCAAACTAGTATTACATACTAAATCAGCAACACCCAGAAACTTTATGCCCTTTTTGGTTTTTTTTTTTTTTTTTTGGTAGAAATTTGGTAATACTTTTTGATATTCCTAGAATTTGTTTGACATTCCTTTTTTTTATACTTATATAACTAAATTCCATGATTGTATGGGAAAAGAAAGGAGGTGATTTGGAAGGATACAATAAATGGAGTGTTTGGATGTCTAATTAGAAGGGAATAAAGAGGGGACGGATGGAAAGCAAACGATAATTTTCTTAATAATTTCCCAAGGTCTATTTTCTGCCATTATTAGCAAAATTTGGAAGGAAATGATATATAATTTCGAGAATTATTTTATGGACTGGCACTACGGTCAATTTACTCGGACACCACATCTCGTACAAATTTCAATTTTTTAGAGGTCGAAAATCAGTGAATGTCGACAATAAATTTTGAAAATTAATGAATTTCGAACACAAGTGAACTTTTACAGTGAATTATTTTACTCAATTGATGAAATATTTATGTCTTTCTCCCTCGTTCCCCCGTTTTTTTTTTTTTCTCTCTTTTATGCAAAAGGGCACTCGTTCAAGACAAGTCCTTTAACCTTTATTTACTGCATCTTTATGCACATCATATACATAGCCAGACACAAAGGTGTACAATCCCGTCAAAATATGCGGTCCTTTAAGACCATTCCTGGCTCGGCCGGTAGGGGTCGGTAGTTGGGCACTGGATCCGCTTTGATTCCCCTTGTAATAGGCACAATATTTAAATGATTTGAGGTGTTGAAGAATTTGGTGTTCGATTTTTCTACATATTTAGTTGTAACGTTCATCAATGAGCCTTATCACCTTACATCTAGTGTTCAACTTTTCGCGTGCCAAATTGTAACATTCATTAGAGAGCCTTGTCGCCGTACATTTGGTGTTTAATATTTCTGCATGTCAAGTTGTAACATTCCCCCGAGATCCTTATCACCGTACATTTGTTGTTCAAATTTTTCTACAAGTCAAATTGTAATGTTCATCAAGGAGCCTCGTCACCATACATCTAGTGTTCACTTTTTATACATGTCAAATTGTAACACTCATCAGAGAGCCTCATCACCACCGTACATTTGTATTCAATTTTTGTGCCTGTAGCTATCAGTCCTTACACTCTCCTCTTGCCATGAACATCATGGTAGTATGCATCATCATGGAAACCATGTTTATGGTAGGAATGCTTGAAAATTTCCTTGTTGCGTTCGGTATTGTTGGAAAACTCGTCAATGTAGTCATTTTCATCCATGCCATGATGATGGTAATCATGCCGTTTATGGTTGGAATGCTTGAATATTTCCTTGTTGCGTCCGGTATTGTTGGAAAACTCGTCATCAATGTCATGATGACGATCATCATCATATCGTTTATGCTGTGCAACGGACGTTTTGCTCTTAATCTTACCCGGTTTGTGCGGCCTATCTTTATGAACATGATGAAGGTGATAGTTATAATCCGTTTCTCCAATCAAATGATGCTTGTGTCTGTGAGGAGGAGGATCATGATTTTTTCGTCTTCTGTGTGTGTGATGATGATGCTTATGAGTTGGCTTCGTTTCGTGTTTATACTTGTTTCTTGAACGAAAATCTGATGGCCCGGCATCAAAATCATACTTGTGCATCCTCTTCCCTCTGCTGTCTTCGAACGCATAGAAATGATCCGCCCACCATTCATATAAAGGATCAAATAGTCCTTTATCATGCAAAAGCCACAGAAGCACAAACACTACAAAAAGGTATTAAACAGTAAGTTTAAAAACCATCAAAAGGAAAATGTTGCCTTTTTGCACACACGGTGCCCATATGACGGTCAGGTGCAATAGGGAGTATATTCATGTAAGAATTTCGAGCCTACGATGATCTCGTATACTTATGTTTTATAATGTAGAATTTGGTCCCAATAAATCCCTTTTGCACCTGTATCGTATATTTCGTCAAGAATCATGTATCTGCATCCACGTATTATTTGTACCCGTGCAACTAAGGTTAGAGAGGCTCAAGAGCCAAAACTGAATGAATACCTGTAGGAAAAATCGCGACAAGAAGACCAAACAACAGCAACCAACTCATGCATATGTACTGAACATGGCATCCAATGTCGAAAAAACCAGAGCATCTCAATCTGTGTGTTCATTATAGAATAGCAGTGTGAGTGAAATTACTCTCAGACATTCTAACAGTGAACAAGAACTTATTATGGCGAAAAAGATTGCATTTATAAAAACATTGAACCACTTCTCTACGCTTATAAAAGATAACGCCTCAAGAAGAAAAGAAATACGTATATATATATATAAAAGTTAGTTCAAGCTTTTGGCAGAAATTTCATAAGTTAGTTGATGACGTAGCTAAACGTCTAGCTGACATCATTACCAGTTAGATGTCGTTTTGGTAAGTCTCTGTATTGGTACCACGCATATGCTGCGCTTAGTAGTTGTCTTGGGGATCAAGCTAAAGAGGATAAAGAAAATGACTTAAAATCATGATGAAATTAAGTGATTTTTTTACCTGCAGCTTTCTCCTTTGATAAAATCAGACAGAGCATCCCAAAATTTCTTCCACCATTCCTTTATGGACTCAAAGAATCCACCGCCTGTCGTCTTTGGAGGTTGAAAAGGAACCTAGAAAACGATGATACGGAGATTTATAGACAAATAAATTTCATCAACATCATAGCCTAACTTTATGAAGTCCAAAGTAAAACTCATGGCATCTATCAAGGATAACATCATTTGCCACGCTGTCCTGATCTAGTAAAACGATAACATCTCCCCAAAAGTTAAAGTTATCAGAGAAAATGAGATTACAATGTACACATTTCTACGTTTTAACACGCAGAATAAACTTCAAATCTCCCTGAAATATGGAACCCCTACTGAGAAATAAAATATCGGGACATGAAAATCCAGAGTCAGCAAAAAACCTGTGTTCCATTTTCGATTATTGTGGCTGTTGTCGTGAACTGGCATTCAGCTCGATCAACCTCACTAAAATCCGAGTCTTTAAGTATGGCTGCAATTATAAAAAATTGTATTACGCAACTGTATAACAATAATCATTAGAATTTAGAAAGATGATTGAAAACAGAGTAATAATTCAATAAAATCAAACCTGCACAAGCATATTTTGCAGCTTGATCAGATGCTGGGTACAGTTTGAACGGCCGAGTTATGGTTTCCTTTGGCTTCATTATATAAAATTGTTCCTAAAAAGAACAGCCGAGTCATCAAGCTATATATGTAGGAAAAACACACAGCAAATACGTAGATTATACATGTTATAGGAGAGAATTTTATTGTTTCTTGAATACCTCCATTTGTTTGACACCAGTTGAACACTCAAACTGCAGAATGAGAAGGAAAACAATTAGCATTCTAAAACACCAGAATGCAACTAATCGAATATCTAAAAGGGCCAGCAACTAATCGAATATCTAATTGTTGCATGCTGATAGTTCACACCAAATACCAGCATGCAACTAATCGAATATCTAAAATCAGAGTTTTAAACCGCCACTTACCGTGAGGCTGTAGGATGCTTCTACTTCTCCGACATTTTGTGTGGTGATTGTTGCAGTCCCGTATTGTGTAAGAGCTTCGAAAGTTGGAACAGTAATGGCTAAAATTTTACCAGGACTCCTGAAGAAGAATGACAGAATAAACATGATTTAAGTCGATAGTTGACGAAACTAAATCTAACTTGTATTCGAAAATCGATCATCAAGACTGAATAGGGATGAAAAATAGGCAAAACAGCACAATGACATAACAGGAATTTCAGATGTGGGGTGTCCATTGTGCACAGATATCAACATAAAGGCATGCGAGGCTTCACATGTATTCACAAAATACAAAAAGGCTCGTGTGTCTTCACGTGTCTTTTGGGGATATCCGCCTTGTGGACACCCCACATCAGATTTCCCTAACATAGCTCAGTTATCCCAAAGAAACGGAAAACAAGAACAATGAAACTCCCCGACATAGCTCAGTTATCACTACATCAGAAAAAGAAAAAGTGAAATGGCCTCGTAACCAGGTATGATTAAGTGAAGAAAGCACAAACCTTTGATACACGTAATCTATATCATCTGCACTCAGTTCTATCAAGAGATTTGAATTAAGAGCTTCAGTAATTCCTATAGAGAAAGTAAGACTGCTCATGTTCTGCATATATTGCTGAAAAATAATTAGAAGTCCAAGAAACGTAATGTCGTTATGCAAGTGTTAACATAAAAACTACGGAAACATAACTGGATGCTGATTAATCCTTTCAAACCTTCCTTGCACAGTATAAAGAGGCACTTGATGTCTACTGATTCGGTTCTGGTCAGCCTGACAGAGGTACCAAAATTCAGAAATGTCAGGAAACAATGCTATGGCTATCAGGAAAACGCTAGCAAAAGAATGGAAAATATAAAACAGCTATGCAATTTATTCAATGCTTTCAATTAATTGCTACCAACAGCTAAAATTTTATGCTCAAAGAGGATAATATTTTATGCATTTCAGCCCTCGCAGTAGTATTTAAAGCGGGCAAAGGCATAGATTTAGTATACGGTCAGCTTTACATATTAACCTGAAGCCACATGCAATCTAAGAAAAGAGGTGGTTCTGACAGACCCCCCGGTATCCTGGACCAACTAGCCAGACTAGTCTAGAGTTCAACTGGGGTGGTTACTGTAGAGTCTAACTCTTAGTCAGGGGTAAAGGCCTGAACAAGAGCTCTTTTAACATGGGGCCACAGGGAACAATCAAACCTACGACCTCCCTTGACATTCGCAAGCCACTAACCACATGCGTCAAGATAATGTGATCCATCAATTTACTGTGACAAAAGAAACAACTGAAATTACTCAACAATGAGATCCAAGCAAGATGTGAACGTTACATACCTCCCAGAAGTTCCACAACTGATTGTGAAGGCAACTCCAAAATGGGGCTGAGCAAAAATCTGTTTGTCCATTGAAAGCCTCGAAACCCACACCTATTTTGTCACATTCAAGACCATCTAATGTAAACCTAACTTTTTCCAGTAGCATCCACAGTGAAATATTGCCTCCCAGATTTTGCGGTTGACCTGGAGCACCCTTCACAAAAATAAAATTTATCGGCAGCATTCATGAATTGCATGAAAACATTTCAAACCCTCCAAGAGACGCCTCACTAAAGAACAGATCATAAATGTGACAGATAAGTATCATTTTACTCAAGACTTGGAGAGAAGAAAAAAATACCACTCTTGGAATGACAAGGTAGTAATTGTCAAATGATGGAATATCGGTATATCCAACATAGTCCCCAACAAGGCTTGCCTTAAGAAATTTGTCTGTTGATGTAGCAGTTCTGTTTTCAGGACCAACAAGCACTTCCTGAGAACAAAATATGCAAAAGAAACGATGCTCTTACTCCATGTAGAACCCAAATTGTGATATTACAAAGTAATAACTATTCAAAAAGAGATGCAAATAGGGCTTAAAAATATGATAATCAAGGCTCAAGATGCTCAAGTAAAATGGGCTAAACCAAATCAAACTACTTTCCATCAAAAAATAGTGTCTCGAGTTCAAATGATTTGGATGCAATATGTGATGAGGAAGATGATGTTCACTAAGGGTTCTAATCTGATGAACTTAGTTGCTTTAAGTTCCATATAATTAATGAAATAGATGTATTACACCAACCAAAAATATATAAATGAAAAAGAAATCCATAAATTTGAGTATTGCATGAAAATATAAGATACTTACTGATGTTTTAGATTTTGTCTTGATCTCAATTCGTATACTGAATCCAACAGACCTCTGTCCAACGCCAAAGACATGAAACCTAAGAGTGGAAGGTAACTAATTTTAAAATATACATTAGAATACAACCTTCCTTCAAAGACTATCACTTTTGATTGGTATATCTTGTGCCACAAATAGACAAGATGATAAATTTTCAGCAAGAAGCATTGTGGTACGTACCAATCACCAGGAAACCGGAGGCAATGGGCAGTATTTGGCTTCCCTTTCGTCATCTTGTCAACTAGTTTCAGCACAAAACAAAAAGAATAACTGGTCTATGTCCAAAATTAGAGATTTATGATGTCAAATAATAAATTTGTACGCACTTACAAAAGTTCCCACAAGAAGAAGGCACCCTGCGCTGATCTCCGCATGGACAGCAGATAGGCTAGAAACAAAGAAAATGCATAGAAATGAAAATTTTGTTACATCACACTGTAAAACGTTTCAGCTGTTTCGTTTAACTTAAGAGGGGTATAAACAGATTGAACTTCTCAAGTATCAAATTTATAACATGTATCTCTCTTTCTATATCACTAACCTCTTGCAAAAAAACCTCAAACAAGAAGCCAATAACATCAAGGAAAAAATAAAAAAGAGACGCAGGTTTACCTGAGTGTGCTCAATAATATGACCATCCTCATCTCGCAACCTGCAAAATCAACCAAACAACCTGTCAGTTAACAGAGTTTATACACGAACAATATCACTTACCGAATCAGCAAGATGACACGTACTGAAAATGGCCATCAACTCAGATACCAAGAAGATTGCAGCCTCCTTACTGAATCTTTAAAGACTGTGGATGAGTTTATGGCCATTTTCAATATGTTTCATCTGTATCATCACAAATTTTAGGATGAGTAAGCTCAGAAATTTCATCTGTAAGCTCACACAAACTTTAAGAACAAATTTCTTGCTTATGTCCAGTTCTAGCCAAAATCTCATCCTAAAAGATAGAATTGGACACATAAGCAAGAAATTTGCTTATACAAAATAGAATCTTGTATTGAACCCATTGAACAGTATAGAATAAAACATAATGTAGAAGAAAATAATAAAAGAACGAGTTTAAAAGAAAGAAGAAAAACATTGTTTACAGCAGAAATGCTTCATTCTTGACATGCTTCATCTTTGGTAATTAAAAAAAAAAATCATACTATGCAGCAAAATTACAATGAATAAGCATTATGCCTTCTAGTTAAGGAGAAAAAAAAAATTTAAAGGTCGAAAAATGACGGAAGGTGATCACCAACCGAGCATGAATCCTCTGCAGTGCACTTTACGGTGTTGGGAAGGATATGCACCTGCATTTTCTTGTCTTTTTATATTATGTGCTTAACACCATTTCACAAGACCGTAAAGTGCACTGTTGAGGATCCGGACAAATTACTAATATACTTGCCTCTCACATATTTGCACTACATCTGCATCAGCATCGGGTTCACATTTACGAGTCTGAACATAAAATTCTTGTGGCTTGTAAGCAACATCCTGATAAAACAGGGAAAAGAAAAGGATGATTTCACAATCAACTACCAAATCAGCCAACATAGTAAAAAAAAAACCTATGTTTTAAAAATAAAAATAAAAAAACACATTATGGAAAAGGAATAAGGTTACCTACTCTTATATAGGTAAGAGCATAGATAGCAAATGCAGCAGATTTATTAACAGTAATCACAGGCGGAACCCTAAGTGTTCGCATATTATTAGTGGAATTCTCCTCCACTTCAACAACCTCCGCCACAATTGAAGCCTCTCCTCCACTCTTACACAACACAAACTCAATTTCATTAATACCGTCTTAACAAAAAAATCACTAAACACACTAAAAATAAGAAAATTCAACACAAACTCAAATTCGTTAATATTTTAGCACAAATCATTATGCGCAATCAAAATTAGGCTAAATGAAAGTGAAATTAAAAGAGAAAATGAAGAAAAATTAATTACTGATTCACTAGGAACTGCCAAATCAAGGACGATTTTGTGAGTGCAGTTGAGTTCCTTGTCAGAATCTGGGGAAACTCGCACGCATTTTTCAAGTTTTGTTTTCGAGAGGATTTGAATCGACGAAATGGATTGGTAAGATAACAACAAGAGAAGGAAAAGGATGATAATTAGAGAGAATTTTTTCATAATTTTCCGCAGAACCCACAGATGAATGAGGCTTGAGACTGCTGTTCTTCTGGTGTTCCAAATTCTCATACGGTTTTGGCGGGGTTGGAGTAACTGCAAATAACGGTTATCAAAAGAACTGATTATATAATGGGTCAATTATTTAAAATGACTTATTTTCAACTTATTAGGGGTAATAGGACACTCCGAAATCTTATTTAGTTATAAGAACATTCTAATTTCAAGTGGATAAAGAGGAAAAAATAAAAATAAAAACAAGGTAAAAATAAAAAAAAAAAAAAGCGCTGAAAAGTTTTGTTTTTGTTTTTTGTTTTTTTTTTTTTCATTCACCATATTCTAAATGTCATATATTTTGATCTAAAACTCGGATCATCATAATTTTTTCACTAAAATTCATATTTTTTCGTCTTCTTTATTCTAAAATCAAGTTTGATATTTTTCCGAATGAATTTCATAAAATCAATTTTTTTCTTCATAAAATCGACGTGACGTATTGATCACCGTCATGATTGACCACTTACCCGGATGCATTGGCACCGGGATCCATTAACCACCCCGATGCATTCACCGCCGCGATTCATTGGCTACCATGATGTATTGACCGCCGCGATCCATTGGCAACCTTGATCGGTGACATCTCATCAGAGCGATTTATGCGAATGACGCCTCATCAGTAGCGATTTATCGCAAATGACTTTATTGTAGCGATCTATGCAGTTGATGTCTTATTGTATCGAATTATGCAAATGACGTGTTATTGTAACGATTTATGCAATGACGTGTTATTGTAATAATTTATGATACCTTTGGTTGTAAAATTATGCATTTAAACCAAAAAAAAAAAAAAAAAAAAATACACGCTTATTTTACAAAGTTATCGAAAATTTAAACCAACACTAATCAAATAAACCAACATCAATCAAATATTTAAAGATAACAAAGAAATAAAGTTACTTTACAAAGTTATCAAATGTGTGTATCAAGTTGTATACGCGGTGACATCAATATTATTGCATCGCTTATCTAATTGTAAATACAAATCATCAATGTCACCGCTTGAGACATCAATGTCAATCGCATAAGTCATCAACGCCACCGCTTGAGACATCAATGCCACCGCAAAAAAGTCGTCAATGTCCCCGTGATCGACATCAATGTCATTTGCGTAATAAGTCGCCAATGTCATCGCGATAAAACCTAACAACTACATCGATCACCTCTGCTCTTGTTTTGCATTTCTCCAAATGTGGAGCTTTTAATATGGATAGAAGTACAAGTTTGGTGAAACTACAAAGACTCTTTACTATGACTCTCAGAAATGGCCACACGTTGTTTGTGCTTCTCCGATAATTGGATTCATTGTGGAATCCTCAATTCTTTAACACGATCTTGAATGTTTAGCTTAATGTCCTCGCATCATTCATCAATGTCATGCGATCGGACATCAACGCCATCGCGATAAGTCATCAATGCCATCGCTTGTAAATCAACGCCATCGCATAAGTCATCAATGCCACCGCTTGAGATATCAATGTCATCAGATCTTAAAAAAAAAAAAAAAATCAATGTCACCAGCGCTTTTTTTTTTTTTTTCTTCCATGCTTTTTTTTTCCAACGCTTCGGTTTTTTTTTTTTTCTTTCTTCTTCCTTCCTTCTTTTTTTCTTCTTTATCCACCAGAAATTAGAATGTCCTTATAACTAAATAAGTTTCCTTCTTAAAATTAGAATGTCCTTATAACTAAATAAGATTTGGAATGTCCTAAATGATCATTAATTCTCTAACGACGGCCTTATAACTAATTTGCACTTATATAATTTAACATCAAAATTAAATCGACTTATACAAATATATAATTTCAGATCAAAAGAACTGATTATATATATATATATATATATTGTGACCCCAATTCGGCTCAAATTTTTTTTATTTTATTACAATTAAAAGGAAGCCACAGAAACGGGGACTCTCAATAATAATTCCTGTCCAACCCAATTTTTTTAATTTTTCTTGGTAATTTACGTTTTTATGAATTATTTTATTTTTCTGTTTTAACTTCTTTCCACCCACTTTTCAAGCAAACCCACAACCGTAGGAACACTCAAGTTATTGTCATTTCTTTTAAATATAACTAAAAAAACACGCCCTATTATGAAAGAATTATTGTGAATATCTATTCCTACATCTTAATGAGGTTGGATCCCTATGGTGCAAAGTTTACAATACTTAATGCGGTACAATTCTCGGCCACATGATTTGTTGTTTTTGTTTTTGTTTTTGTTTTTGTTTTTTTTTTCTTTCTAGAAATTGGTAGACCCAACTTTTTTTTTTCCTTTTGCATCAAAACATTATACACATTTTGAACGACACTATATGAATACGACGACACGCTTATTTTCATATTTTAAATACTCAACACAGCAAATAGTGAAACAAATATATTTTATAAATGATGATAAGTTAGATAAAATATAATATTTTTTAAATTATAATTCAGCTTCAAAATAATTGTTCATTGCAACTTACATACAAGATTTCTTGTCTTTAAAGTTTAAACATATCGTTGGAACAAATTGAAATTAAAAATAAAGTATTTATGTTCATAAGTGTCAACATCATTTCAGGTGATGTATATAAAAATATTAATTAGCATTACTCAAGTTAATCGACACGTGTCAAATGCGCGTCGTGTTAGAAAAGTGCCGGACACAACGCACGGCACTCAAATTAAATGTTGGTGCTTCCTAAATCGGAACTAAACTACGTCGTTCATCAATCTCTATAAAGAGAAATCACACTTGGAACCCGATTCTTTCATTTTTTTTAGTAAAATTATTTCCGGTCCTCAAAAAACTAAAAATAAAAAATAAAAGGCGGTGATGTTGTTGAATTAACACTTATCACTTAATCTAAATATATTAAATGATATTTACATCGAAATATGTTTGATAATTACTTCGTATAACCACTTCATATTAAGTGTGTCTAAATTTTCTTAACAAGTTTTTAATGGTGCGATCATGACTTAATGAAATAAATGGTATATGTTTCTTATATGTTTTATTTACTGAAAATTCATCATCTCTCCACCTATTTGCAATCTGGCTCACATAACCTGTTATAAAAAACTTTAACCCTAACACAACCTTCAGAATTCATTGGACACTGGGGTCTGCAGTACATCAACAGACAACTGTCTATCATCACAGACTGATTCTTCATCTTGTTAAAGGCCCTATCAATAAAACTAGGGTATTTTAACTTAATGATTCAACAGATGATCCGGATTTGATATCCGTACAATCGGTCTCATAATCACCAGACACCATTTCGGCTAAAGGAATCTTCATTGTGTTGTAGATGCTTTTCTCAGAAATTCTTCGATCGCAATAATTTGCTACAGTAAAAGTCGCTTTTGTGAATAGTAAAAAGCGGCGAATATGAAGGATTCAAAAGGCGAGATGATTGCGTGTGAAGACGATAGTTGTTAAAGCAGAAAAGTTAAAATAATATGCGCTTTTTACTATTGTACAACAGTAAAAGGTAATGATGAAACCGACAAACGAAACCGTAGCCACGTGGGTGGGATCCAGTTGTCGGGCACTCAAAAAAAAAAAGGGCCATGAGCGGCTACGTCACGCCTACGGCCTACCCCCTTCGCCTCATGACACTTGGGCAAAACATGTAATATTATATGGTTTTGCCACGTGGACGGCCAGCATTAATTTTCAGAATTAGAGGGCACTATAAATGTCCCTCTGTCCCTCCGCAAAACCATTGTAGGAAAGAAGTTTGAAATTACTATTCTCCCTTCTGACTCTCTCTCTCTATCTCTAAAAATATAACTATGCCTCGCAGACCCCCCCATATAGACTTCAAGGCAAATCAATATTTTTAACATATCCACATTGTCCATTAATACCACTTTTTGTTTTGGATTATTTGTTTAAATTACTTAAAGACTTAGACATATTTTATGCAAGAGTCTGTACTGAAAATCATGCAGATGGTGAACCCCATCTGCATTGCCTCGTTCAACTTGATAAAAAGTTGGATACGAGGGACACTAGGTTCTTTGATATTAAAGAACCAAATGGGACACAATCATATCACGCCAATACTCAAATACCCAGAAGTGATGCAAAAGTGGCAGACTACATCGCTAAGGGGAGGGAATTTGAGGATATGGGTGTATTCAAAGCATCACGAAGGTCCCCAAAAAAAATAGGGATGAGATATGGTCAACAATAATTAATGAGGCCACATCCAAATCTGATTTCCTTTCACGCTTGCAGGTTGAGCAACCGTTCATCTAGGCTACCCAACTGAGAAACCTGGAATATGCAGCCAATTCCAGATGGCCAGAGATTCAACCAGAGTATCAGCCCCGCTGGACCGAATTTGTTAATGTCCCCCAAGAACTTAAAGATTGGGTGGACCAAAATTTGTATTTGGTAAGTATAGAAAACTTACAAACTGCACTAGCAAGACAAATAGATAATTGGGATGCCAGTTGGGCCCATGAACAAACCCTAATGGATATTAACGAACGTTATTATGAAATTAAGGATGTATTACATATTAACCGTTCTTCTCCCCCACCTGCAGGACCCGGAGAACAAACCAGACCGCCCCCTGTCGATGATAATTGAATGCCCAACAAGAACTGGAAAAACTGCTTGGGCTAGAAGTTTGGGCCGCCATAATTATTTTTGTGGTAGTATAAATTTTTCTTCATATGATGTACATGCATTATACAATATTGTAGATGATATCCCCTTTCAATTTTTTTCTTAAAAAAATGAATTGTTGGGAGCTCAGAAAGACTTCACTGTAAATGACAAATATTGTAAGAAAAAAAAATACCTAGGGGTCGGAATCAAAATGTTGACTTGGTCAACGGGTGAATAGTGAGAAATTTACACAGGGATGAAAATGGTGAATAATCTATATAAAAAAATTTACAACGAATTAGACTTAACTTTCAACTACAAAAGTTCTTAGAATTCTTCACTGAACAACATATTAAAAGTTTTTTTTTGAAAAATTAAATATTTGAATTAAATTTGGGGATAAACAGTGAAGAAGAGGAAGAAGAAGGGTCATGAGCGGCTACGTCACGCCTACGGCATACCCCCTACGCCTCATGACTAGAAACTACACGTGGCGGGCAATGGTGGGAAAAACCTGTAATATTATATGGTTTTGCCACGTGTAAGACATGGATTATTGCCACGTGTAAGACTGAGATTAATTCTCAGAAATGGGGGGCACTATAAATGTCCCTCTGTCCCTCCGCAAAACCATAGTAGTAAAGAAGTTGGAAACTACTATTCATTCGATTTGCATTTTGAGTTGGATAGCCCAGATGAACGGTTGCTCAGCCTGCAGGTGGAGGAGATGATGAACTATGCCATGTACACTCCCCCTAAACCCTCCCTGAACCTTAATGTTAAGCTAGTCAGTAACCCGTGACCATTAATGTTAAGTTATTCATTAATCCCATGAACCTTAATGTTAAGTTATTCATTAGGGGGAGAAGAATGGGGATGGTCAAAGTGTTCTAGTGGGCCTGACATAAAAACAAACATCCCTGAAAATGATGATATGGGTTTAAGACAACATACCCAATTAATGTTAAAATTTAATTCAGGGATTAAACCCTCCTAAATGTTAAGTTAGTCATTAATCCCCTGAACCTTAATGTTAAGTTATTCATTAATCCCCTGAACCTTAATGTTAAGTTAATACTTAATCATTGCAAGTGGGGGAGATGATGAATAGTCTATTTCCTGTGAGGAAAATATTCTGATGGAAATTGAAAAACGACAAAATGAAGTGCTTTTCTCAGAAAGTGTTAATTCAAAAATCCGACAACACTATTGTACAACAGTAAAAGGTAATGATGATGCAAACAGTAACTGATGACATAGGAATCTATCTGTTGATGACTCACTATTCATGGAAATTGAAATTGGATTTTCTCTCAAACCAGCCATTGGATCATGGTGATTTCAAGTGCCTCTGCACGCAAGACCAAGCGACGTTAGTGCAAGCGACTAAGGTCTTGCAATTACCCCCCCAACTATCGTCTTCACACGCAATCATCTCGCCTTTTGAATCCTTCATATTCGCCGTTTTTACTATTCACAAAAGCGACTTTTTATCAGAGCAAATTATTGCGATCGAAGAATTTTCGAGAAAAGCATCTACAACACAATAGAGATTCCTTTAGCCGAAATGGTGTCTGGTGATTATGAGACCGATTGTACGGATATCAAATCCGGATCATCTGTTGAATCTGTTAAGTTAAAATACCCTAGTTTTATTGATAGGGCCTTTAACAAGATGAAGCATCTGTCTGTGATGATAGACAGTTGTCTGTTGATGTACAGACCCCAGTGTCCAATGAATTCTGAAGGTTGTGTAAGGGTTAAAGTTTTTTATAACAGGTATGTGAGCCAGATTGCAAACATGCCGAGTTTGTTTTCCCAGTATCTTGTTGTTTGAACATGACCTATTTTGGTAATGCTTATGCATGTTTGAATGACAAGGAGTGTCCATGGTCAATTAACTATGTTTCGGAAAATGCTAATATTAAGGCTGATGTCAATTACTGTAAGATGAAAGCCTTTCTGAAATTATCAACAGTGAAGATGCCCAATGAATTAGCATTTAGAGGTCCGGTAATTGACATAAAGTCCAAAATTTTCAACAGGGATAATGTTGATGTTTGGCACTGTGGATTTAAGAAGCCCACTCTGAGCCGTTGCCTTAGTGCTCGTGCTGACAACATTGGGAAGCCCAAGGCTATATCATGTGGGCCTGGAGATGTTTTTTCAGACAGCAAATCATCTTTTAGTCATATGGGCCGGCCCAACTTGTGTGACAGTGCCAGTACACCCCAAGTTGGTAATTAATGGGACTGTTGAACCCAATATAACTTGCAATGTTGAACCCAATAGCAATGTTGGGCTTATGAGCAGTCATGGATCTACAAAGCATGTTCGGAAGTTTGAAAGCGAAGAATCTTTTGGAAGCTGAGAAAAACAAAATTAAATATGGTGTTGCGTGCACCGCAAGCAAACATTGTTAATTAATATACTACTTTGACTGTTTAGTCTTTGAGTTATTGCATGGAAGAAATCTGTGTAAGTTATAATTTCTGGCTGATTATTTGTATATTTACAACAGTTTTAAATATATTAACTGCTTTAAATGGGTTCACGTATATACGATGTGGGCGAATATCCCACGAGTTGGGAAGGATCAAGAGCGATGTGCGTAGATCTTTGGATTTCGTCACAATTGGCACATTTAAGGGCCTGTTAAGAGACATGGGAGAAATTTGTCTGTCAAGGCCCTTTGTTAATGGATCAGAGGAATCCGTTTCTATTAATGCAAAGGTTGGCTAAATTTCGTGCTATTAATCGCAGATTTAACAAGCAGAAGTTTAAGTATTGGATTAAGAAGCAGAAAACAGAGGTAGATGTTAAAAGGCCCAGTGAATTCCACTTCGAACAAAAAGATGATGGACTATCTAGCTGCCAATCGGAGGTTGGCCTATGCAAGTGTAAACAGAATTGCTTTGGAGCAGTTCCTAGGAACTATTTTGGACCCCTATTAGAGGAGTCTGTTTTTACCTTATAAGAAAAAACATTTCTTTATGCAGAGGAGGTTTTCAGAAAAGAGATTAAAAACAGTTCATGACAAGTTGACAATTGAAAATACGGGTGAATGTAAGTTGTTGAACAATATCAGTCAAGGGACTAGTTCTGACCAAAGGCTTGGTCATGATATTAATTTATATGGAATCAATATTAAGGGAAAGGTTTATCTTCAAGTCTGTGAAGAATTGACAGGTCTTCATGTGATTTGGTTTTTGATTGTTGACAAAAAAACCTAAAGCGACTTCCTCAGAAACCTTGAAGATGCAGGATGTTTTCGACATTTATGATGATGGACCTTCTACTACAATGATTAAGGAAGATTTGACAAACAGATTCAGGGTACTAAGGAGGGGCGTTTATTGGCTGACGATGGAAGGATCTTCTTCAACTGGTCAGAAAGAATATTGTAAAAAATATATTCTTGTAAAATACGGAGGTGCAACTACATGCACTATTGATAACATTCATGAAAACACCTTGTTTTTATGTGCAGCCAGTTCAGTTAAAGATACATTAGCAGTAATGATAGTTTCAGTCAGAATGTATTTTAACTCTTGAATTATTAAAGTTCATTGTTGAATAGACAATCTTGTTATCAACCCCAACTAGAATTAAAGCGGGAGGCTTTTATTATACAATCTATAATCGCAAATCGCCGCCTCAAAGTGTGGTTTAATAAAAGGTCTTGTCTTATATATATATATATATATATATATATATATATATATATATATATATATATATGTATAAGATCTAATTATTAATTATTTCTGAATTTCACGTATACCAAATATTGTAGTAGCATTAATTTATATTATACATGCTTTTAATATGTGTTGTTGGTGTGTGGTGTATTTAAAATTGAAGTCGTGTCACACGATATATCCGTGTTTGTATCAGTGTTTTATAAGTTTTGATACATAATAAAAATTAAAATAAAAGAAAAATGGATCATGCGCTTTAATGCTAATGACACACAAAAAAAATGCGGCTGATATGTATTATAAGTGACGTAGCAGAACTACAATTATAATTATATTTAAAAAGTATTATATCTTATTTAACTTATCATCTATCTTTTCAGAAAAAACTTATCATCTATTATAAAATATAAACTTATCATCTATTACAAAATATAATTTGCTTCACTACCTTGCATGAGTACTGAGCACTCAAAAGTCAAAATAGCTATGTCAACATTCTTTCTTGAAACAAAATCATGTGTGGCTTTCATTTGCTGATCTATCCGGCGATGCTGATTGTTGATGGTGATGGTGGGTGGGGGAGGAGGATTTAGAATAAGGTGTACAGGAAATGACAATTCGAATGCAAGTCGGAAGATAATTTGATCAAGTACACAAAAAATTAATTAAAACTATCACCTTGAATCCAGCAATATCTTGAGCAACTCCAGGCAGTGGCCCAACTGTACATGTAGCACGCTTCTTCTTACCCTGCTCTAAAGATTGAATTCGTATGATTACAATGTAAACAGGAACAAAGGACAAAAACACAGGAAAAATATACATTATCTGAAAACCACGTTAACCATGACATTAAAGCATAAAACAATAAGTACCACCTGGAAAGCGAGATGATGCGATTCGATGAATGTTATTAATCTGGGCTGATTTTCCAACATTTGGTACACCAATCACCATCACAAGGAGTGGATGCTTCTCCCTCAGTTTGAACTCCACGAGATCAAGAAGCTAGGATGGATCAACAACAGATTAGAGCATGCTTCAAAAATAAACCAAGTCGACAAATGCTGCTGTATTATGAGCTAGACGTGATCCTAAAAGTTTGCACAAAGCATCAAGGGGCAAAGCAAGTTTCCAGTACCATAAACCAGTCTTAGGACATGCTAAAAGAAGGGAAACTGTTTCTACACGTTAAATGGTAAAGTCGCAATGTAAATGCTCTACAGTCAATTTGAATGGTAGAAAGCATGCAAAAGGTTTGAAATGTCTAGAGTTACCAGGACCAAAAGATAGAGAGATAAGGGTATGGGGATTCGAACCCTGGTTCATACCAGGAAGTGCGATGACCTTTGGTTGCAAGGTCCTGGAAAGTATTTGTGTGCACTGATAGAAATGGAATTAAATCAGGGTGTCTCATGCATTTTTGCTTCATTATACATTACCTTGTTGCAATAATCACAATTTATATGTTCTTTCCAATTCATGACAGGAAAGACATATTATAGTCCTCTAAATGATCAAAACTCTTTAGTTCAAAGCTTTTGGCGGAAATTTCATAAGTTGGTTGATGACGTAGCCAAACGGCTTGCTAACATCATTAGCCAGTTAGATGTCATTGTCAGTTAGTCTCTGTATTGGTATCCACGCATATGCTGCGTTTAGTAGTTGTCTTGGGGATTAAGCTAAAAAGTTTAAAGAAAATGACTTAAAATCATGATGAAATTAAGTACCCTACTTTTTACCTACAGCTTTCTCCTTTGATAAAATCATATAGAGCATCCCAAAATTTCTTCCACCATTCCTTTATGGACTCAAAGAAACCTTTGATAAAATCATATAGAGCATCCCAAAATTTCTTCCACCATTCCTTTATGGACTCAAAGAAACCACCGCCTGTCGTCTTTGGAGGTTGAAATGGAACCTAGAGAACGATGATACGGAGATTTATAGACAACTAAATTTCATCAACATCATAGCCTAACTTTATGAAGTCCAAAGTAAAACTCGTGGCATCTATCAATTATAAGATGGTAAACACTTTAGGAGAGCATATGATCCATTAAAGACACATTAAAACCGTAAACTAGTCCCCTGAAACCCCATCAAAGTTATTAAATTTAGAGGAAATTCTATAAAGACACTAACAAAAGCAAACAAACCCCTTTCCCTTGTTCTTGAGTAATAATGCAAGTTTGTCTTTGGTTGCAAGTACATGATCTCAAAAATCTTATTGATGATGCCATTATGAACAAAAATAATCTGCAAATCACATAGCAGAGTTTACTTCTAGAATACTAAAAGTGACTCGGCATGAGATGTTGCAAAATGATGGAATGAAATTAATTACTGGAGTTCATAATATAGTCCAACTAAAACCACTAGTCACCACCTCTTTCATGAATAACATGAAAAAATATAAATTGGTCATATGTAAAAGAAAATGACATACCTCCTCGGCTCCTCAAATTAGATCCAATCACGATCCCTGATTTTCTTGGGAAAAAGTGATTGGTGAGAAAACCTACCTAATGAGTCTAAGCCTTCTATCCCGACTATACGATCATTTACAATCGTTTCTTTGATTTCATCCGCCCATTTCGTGCGATTGGCAACTGTAGTTTTTAATACTTTTCGGTGAGGTCTTGTCGTTAGCTTTCAATTTCCATTCCACCCATGGGAATCTCATATTTGTCTATATCACTAGGTGTCACACCTAACCATCTCCGTGCCGCCCATCAGGAATCCCATATGGTTTCACACCTAACCATTTTATCCGTGGTGTCACCAATTCTTTGCTATCATAGCACATCGCTCCAGATCCGAAAAGATATGTGCACAAAATATTAATCCCATGGATATTAAAGTCGACTCAAATTTCTAACACCATCAATTTTGTATTCAGGGCTACTTTCCTTAAAAATCTTCTAGTAGCACTAGATGAACTTCGTAGTGTTCTGGAAAAACATACAGTCTCTGGTGATCTAATTTATGCTTTTTTTCTTTAAACTTATCTGAGGTTTTAGTTCATTTTTGGTACCAACTTTCAAATGGGGAATTAGCATTGCAAACATTGCCGACTTTGCCAAACCACCTGAAAAACTTTCATACCCATAGCAGATAGGTTTGTCTTTTACCGATCTTCCCTCTCCGAGAATTCTATTTTACATTTCTACTCTTAATTTTTTTCATTATGATGTAAAGTAAAGCAATGCATTCAGTTTGTTTGCTTATCCGTGCCTAACATTAAGCCCCCTTGTTCAGCTGTCACGCCACAGGGATTATAAGGTCACGCTACAGCACTGTAATCACACCGGTAAGATTTTTAAGATTTTTAAGGGACGTAGCCTTGAATACAAAATTGATGGTGTGTTAGGGTTGGTCAACTGTGATATACATGGGATTAATATCATGTGCCCATATCTTTTCGGATCTGGAGCGATGTACTATGATAGCAAAGAATTGGTGACACCACGGATAAAATGGTTAGGTGTGAGACTAGTGATATAGACAAATATGGGATTTCGATGGGTGGCACGGAAATGGTTAGGTGTGAGACCTAGTGATATAGACAAATATGAGATTCCCTATGGGGTGACACGGAAATTGAAAGCTAAAGAGAGACCCTCGCTGAGAAAAGGATTGAAAAACTGCAAACTGTCAATCACACGAAATGGGCGGATGAAATCAAAGAAATGATTGTAAATGATCGTGCAATCGGGATAGAAGGCTTAGACTCATTGGGTAGGTTTTCTCACCAATCACTTTTTGCCCAAGAAAATCAAGGATCGTGATCGGATCTAATTTGAGAAGCCGAGGAGACATGTCATTTTCTATTACAAATGACCAATTTATATTTTTTCATGTTATATGAAAGAGGCGGCGGCGGTGACTAGTGGGTTTATTTGGACTATTTTGTGAACTCCAGTCTTTAATTTCATTCCATCATTTTGCAACATCTCATGCCGAGTCACTTTTAGTATTCTAGAAGTAATCTCTGCTATGTGATTTGCAGACTATTTTTGTTCATAATGGCATCATCAATAAGATTTTTGAGATCAGGTATTTGCGACCAAAGACGAACTTGCATTATTACCCAGAACAAGGTGAAAGGGGTTTGTTTGCTTTTGTTAGTGTCTTTATTGGATATATCATTATTGTGGCTGTTGTTGTGAACTGGCATTCACTCGATCAACCTCACTAAAATGTGAGTCCTTAAGTATGGCTGCAATTATAAAAAAATGTATCACGCAACTATATAACAATAATCATTAGAAAGATGATTGAAAACAGAATAATGATATATCCAATAAAATCAAACCGGCACAAGCATATTTTGCAGCTTGATCAGATGTTGGGTACAGTTTGAACGACCGAGTTATGGTTTCCTTTGGCTTCATTATATAAAATTGTTCCTAAAAAGAACAGCTGAGTCATCAATCTATATATGTAGGAAAAACACACAGCAAATACGTAGATTATACATTTGTTTCTTGAATACCTACATTTGTTTGACACCAGTTGAACACTCGAACTGCATGATGAGAAGGAAAACAATTAGTATGGCCCTTTAAAAAATACCTCAATATTCATCGCGAGTTCAAAGCTTACTCCTCTGACGAGCATTATAGTATCGTTACTCTTGTGAGAGGTTATGAGAAGTACGTAATCCCCAATGAGAAATCCCCCGTCGTATTATGACCTACGTACACTCCCATCTCTAAAGTAGTAGGCTTTCCGGCAGCTATGTTTTATGATACTAAGATGTTGGAAGGTCAGATACTCTACTCAATTAGATACTCGTAATAGCTACTATGATACATAGAACTATGATATGCTCGTCGGCTACTATGTACGAACCCTTTCTGGCTATATAGTGTTCAATTTTGTAATTTAGAACTATGATTCGTTGTTGTACAATTGGAATGAACGTATAATAGTGTTCGCTATATATAAGTAAAAAAACTCACACCTCAATGTAGTGCACAGCAGAATCATCTGGAGGTCTCTTCTTATTTAATTGACAAAAGATCCTTAAGATTATACTCGGGTTTGTCACGATGAACAAGGCCTCCTCCTTGCAATCTTTGTATTATGCTTCCAATGTAAAAACGGAATGCCTCGCGTATTTAGAAGAGCTAACAAGTATTGCACGACACGATATGCTCCTCACCAACTACAGAATCTTTTACTGATCCTGCATGAGTACTGAGCACTCAAAAGTCAAAATAGCTATGTCAACATTCATTCTTGAAACAAAATCATGTGTGGCTTCATTTGCTGATCTATCCAGCAAAGCTGATTGTTGATGTGGGGGGGGGGGGGATGGAGAGATGAGAAAAGAAACGTAACCTGCAAGAGCAAGCTTCAACCCGGTTTCAATGGCTGGTATACTTGGAACCAGAACTCCTGGCGAGTGTCCAAAACATAAACGCTAGGTCGATGTGCAATCTGCAAGCAATCAATACAATTATTTCATATCAAAACCGACACGTTAGCCAGTGGAGAGATGTCAAATTCAGATTTCATGAATTTGAATAAGGCGTATAGGAAATGACAATTCAAATGCAAGTCTGAAGATAATTTGATCTGGACACAGACAATTAAAACTACCTTGAATCCAGCAATATCTTGAGTAACTCCAGGCAGGCCCAGCCCAGCTGTAGCACGCTTCTTCTTACCCTGCTCTAAGATTGAATTCGTATGATTACAATGTAAACAGGAACGAACGACTCAAACACAGGAAAACATATATTATCGAAACCATGACATTAAAAGCATAAAACAATAAGCACCCACCCAGAAAGCGAGATGATGCAATTCGATGAATGTTATTAATCAGGGCTGATTTTCCAACATTTGGTAGGCCAATCACCATCACAAGGAGCGTAGCTCCTTTGAAATTTTCTCCTTCAGTTTGAACTCCACGAGATCAAGAAGTTATGATGGATCAACAACGATCTCTTGTCTACGATCTCTGTCTCATCTTTTGGTGCTTCCTCTTAAAGTCTCCTCAACAGCTTCTTCCACTTAGCTGTCCAATTGATTTCAGACCTTCAGAGCGACTTCCTCTTCTGCTACGGATTTTTAGATTATCGCTATGCAAATTTCTAGAGTAATGAGGCAATGGTCATATATTATATATAAAAAATAAAATAAAAATAGTTTTAGGGCGGGATCGGAAACCGTAGGGTTAAGGACTCATACCCATTATGAATCCCGAACTAAATCGGGTTGGGAGAAAATCCAGCATTTCAGACCGGGAAACAAATTGGGTCAAGTCGGGGGTCAAGACGGGTCGGTTTTGAAGGGAAATTTCGCCAAGATTACAGGACCCACAGGGGTCCCCTATTCTGGCAAACTGAAAAACCAGGGGTCCCCTATTATAGAGGAGGTTTCTTTGTGATGTTATTCTAAGGCAAGCATGTAAATGGATGAACTTTATTTTAGTATATACGGTTCTCAAGAAATAAATTTTACAGACTTCCAGATTTGTCAAAACAAAAGGTATAATATTATCCAAATTAGAAGGCCCGCGAATTGAAATAGTAAAGAGTGGAAATTCAAAGGACATTAATATTCGAAAAGCAAATGATCCCTAATACATAAGATGCAAGTAACTCCCAACATACTGCTTGATATCTGAAAGAGCCTTTAAGGGCGGGGAATGCATATGAGAGACAAGATAGCAGAGCCTCGATAATTCAAACAAATGCAACATTTGACAAAGCTTGATTTCTTTAGCCTTACGCAACTCTTATATAAAACTTTGCCGAAAAAATCAAATGTCGAGCCTCTCCTCTCCTATTTTTGTGGTTGAATCCGAGGTCTTCAAAACCATTCATCTTTCTAGATAGAACATCCCCGCGTTTTGATTGTGGATCGCATGAAGATGTAGGCTACCCGTGTTTTTTTACTCTATCTATTGTGCCAAGGGTTCTTTTGTAAAGCTTACTAAAGCTTTTTCTTCTAAATATTAACAATACAAAGGATACCGTATACACATACCTCTAATTCAGATCCAGTCTCGCCTCGCGATTTTGTCACGCAAAAATTACTCGGTGAGAAAAATTATCTCCACTGCATCCAGTCCCTCTTATTTCGACACCACCATTTATATTGATCATTTTGTGAATTTCCTTCACCCATTCTGAACGACAGGCAAAATGTCTCTGTCCTTTTTTGTCGCCTCAATTGGAATCTGATACCTCTCTATATATGTCAGTCCCCTATCCACTTATTCCCGGTGTCACCACTCTTGTCCACATTCACTATAAAAAATCTAATACCAATTCTTAGGGGCTGCTGAGAGGAAGAGGGCCAACGCCCAGTGGGTCCGGAGGGTCAACGGAGGCCCGTGCCCCCCAAGAAATCCAAATCTTCGGCTTTTGAAGCTGAAATTGTTGTCGATACTGAAGTGAATGAGGGGACTGGAGAGGTGGATGCTGAGTAGGCCACGAGGAGGACCGCTGAGAAAGGAAAACAAACTGTTGTTGATCCAGAGCCAACTTCATATCCGAAGGAGAATTTGCCTCGCGAATATATTGGAAACGGGAGCCAACTTCAGATCCTAAGGCCTTCATTTACCGCATACTACCTCGGAAGTCCAATCAAAGGTATTGTGCTCTATTGGATCGAAAGACGATGGCTATTACAACTTTGTGTCGTGTGATAAGTCGTTTCTGTAGACAGAGTAAACAAGGTACAATTCGAGGCTTTTACTGTGGTGTTCAAGAACCAAGATGAATCTAACGATATTGTGAACGACGTTGGTTGGGTTTGAATCGCAGGAGTCTTCGACTGAAGGCTTCCGATTCCGGTCTTGTTGTCGGACGGTTGCAATACGAATATAAAGGCGATGTGATTAACTGTTGTAAAAACAGACGATGTTCACATTCCTAGCTATATAGACGTTGATAAGCCGGGAAGAATAGATGCCAAATTTATTCTATTAATAGAAAAGGATTTCATTTTGAGCTCATTAGCGGATGAGAATTTTAACCTTCAAGTATCCCTGCATTTTGAGTCAACCCAATGTGGCAACTAAACGATTTTTATGAAACATACGATTGAATACAAAATTGCCGGTGTTAGGGTTATTTGATGGTGATATATATGGAATTAATATATTGTCCACTTAAAAATCATTTAGTGCTAAACACCGGCAATTTTGTATTAAGTCGTACTTTCTTAAAAATCATTTAGTGCCACATCAGGTTGGGTCAAAATGCATTGATACTTGACCTTAAACTTCTCGACCGCTAATTGGCTCAAATGAAATCCTTATCTATTAATAGAATAAATTTGGCATCTGTTTTCATTCTTCTCACCTTATCAACGTCTATATCACTAAGAAGGTCATCGTCTGTTTTACAACAGTTAATCACATCGTCTTTATATTCGTATTGTAACCGTCCGACAACAATACTGGAATCGAAAGCTTTCAGCCGAAGACTCCTGCGATTGCAACCCAACAAATATCGTTAGATTCATCTGGTTTTTGAACACTCCAGATTCGTAAAAGCCTCGAATTGTATATTGTTTACCCCGTCCACACAAACGACTTATCATACGCAACACAAAAGTTGTAATAGCCATAATCTTTCGATCCAATAAAGCACAATACCTTTGACTGGACTTCCGATGTAGTACACGGTAAATGAAGGCCTTAGGATCTGAAGTTGGCTCCGATTTCCCGGTATATTCGCGAAGCAAAGTCTCCTTTAGATTTGAAGTTGGCTCCGGATCAACAGCAGTTTCTTTTCTTTCTCAACGGTCCTCCTCGCGGCCTCCTCAGCATCCACATCTTCAGTCAAGTTAACCTTTCATCCATTTCAATATCAACAACACTTTCAGCTTCAACAGCCGAAGATTTGGATTTCTTGGAGGCGCGGGTCTCTGTCAACCCTCCGGAGCCACCGATCTAGATCCCGGCGTTGGCCCTCTTCCGAGCCTCAACAGCAGCACTAGAACCAGGAACCGCACTTTTGCCTCTCTTATTCAGTATTGGGGGTGCCGCAGTGGTAGCAGCCCCAGAAGCCGCGGCACTAACTGAAACTTCCACTAGGGCGGCGTCACCACTGGAATCTTCTTCAGCAGTTTTTTCCTCGCCTTAGCTTGGGCATTGGCCTGCCCTTTCCATGCAGCCCGTCTACTATTTGCTTCCACCATTGTATCTGCATGAAAAAGTTGATCAGTACAGGAAAAAGTATGTATAGAACGTAAATATGAAAGACTAAAACTCTGCCAAATTCTTTCTAGCAAAGCACCACCGCTTTTATTACTTTCCGACCACCGTGAAAGCCTTATCACCGCCGTGCACCACCGGCAAACACACTTTTATAGCCACATATCAACCGCTAAACACACCATGATAATGTCGACATTATCAAGTATCAACTGCAATTCTGAACCTTAATGATCATGCGATTTCAATACCTAACTTTGATCAGGTAAATTTGATCACCCATCCCCCTGCCCCCCCTGCCCCCCCTCCCCTCTCTTTTCTAAATCGACCACATTGTGAATACAAATTAAGCATACAATCATAATGATTGAATAAAGCTATAACCAGGTAAATATACCGAGATAAACGCTCCAACAGATCTTGATTAGAGCATCTTAAGCGCGATCATACACCATTGTTGTCCTCTTTGCAAAGTCATGCCAACTATATAGTTTCATCATCTGGCACATTAAATGAAAAATATCAACAATTCAATCGGGTAGCACATAGAAAGGCAAAGAAGTAGGCATTCTTCACCAAAGAAATTAACAACAACCTATGTGCACCACAAGGCTAAACAATAGAACTAAAAAACGAATTGCAAAAGGGAATAGTATGTTCGGACATACTCGTAAATGCATTGCTTGAGGATCTATCGTAAATGCATTGCTGGAGGATCTATCAAGGGTAGCATATTAATAGCCCTTGTGATTGTCTGTACCATATCACTAGGATCTGGCTTAGCAAGAACAATCATATCATCTGGAAGAACCTGAGAAAAGCTTAAGGCAGAATAATAATAAAAAAGTACCATTTAGTTTGTAGGATGTATTAAGACCAGCGTGAGTTGGCGTTGACGAAAAAGACTCAATCGTCCTTTCACAGCACAGAAATGAATTCTACAGAGAAAAAAGACATGCCTCTGGGACACCTCCAACATGTGTACTGACTGTCAATAATCCACAACTAGCAGCTTCCAGGATGACTATGCAAAATGCTTCAGTTAATGAGCTGCCATTTTAGTTGAAATAACATTAGGTTAAGAAAAACTAATTAAGGAACAAACATGAATGGATATGAATGAATGTATTAGTATATTATCATTTATTATTTTTCCTTCCTCACTTATCAATAAAATATTTGGAAAATTAAGGATAAGGACACAATCTGAAATATTTTTAAGTAACAGGACAACTACATATTTTTATAAGGGAGAATGACAATCGTGATAATTTTTATAATGGAATGACAAACAGTGAATCCAGAAAATCAATGAATCTCCCTAGTGAATCAGAAATCGGTGAATTTCGATAATGAATTTCGACAAGTGAATCCGAAAATTAGTGAATTTCGGACGATGAATTTTGAAAATTAGTGAATTTCGACAGTGAATTTCACAAATGAATTTAAGCAAATAATTTCAACACAAGTGAATTTCGATAGTGAATAAATAGTTTTGTCGGCTTTATGCAAAAGTTTCAAAATCGTCCTTCTACTCAATTGATGAAATAATTTTGTCCTTCTCCCTCATTCCCCCTAAAATATTTACATCTCCAGTAAAAAAAATACATTTTCAATTCTAGAAACTCATTTACCACAAAAATATTTAAATCTCCAATAAAAAAATACATTTCAAATACTATATTTTAGACGGGAGAGGATCCTCTCAAGTGTCAAAATAAAGTGATCTCTCAAGTGTGTTATTTCCATGCTGCCAAGTGGACAAACAAATTATTCCCTTCATCTCAGCCGTTTTTTAATCCTTTGAATTCAAAAGACACATTGTTGCTCAATATATCCATTAAACAAAGCATCTATACTAAAAAAAATTCAACGCGTATTTTTTATTTTTTTATCTTGTTTTTCTTTTGTCTTTTTGAGTAGAATTATTGTTGTTTTTTTTAGAAAAAAAAAAAAAAGAGATAAAAAGTAAAAGTTTTTTTAGCATGAAAATGAATAAATAGACACACATATTTTTTTAGTTAAAATGACAAACAATTTTTGCATTTTGACAAAATTACCCCTTTGAGAGACGCGCAAGTAGCTTCAGTGGTATTATTTGCATATATGATATATTTATTGTGTAATTTCTTTATATTTTTTTTTTTTTTTTTTTTTCAAACACTCGTAACTTTTGATTTACTAACTCCGATCATCGAAATTTTTCACTAAAATTCATGTTTTTTTTTTTTGCTCTTCAATTTGAGCCCAAATACGATACTCCTTCCGACATATATTTTGAAAGACTAAAAATATTTTTATTAACCTGAGCGCTTTTTTTCTTATAAACGATCAGTAACTTTTGATTTAACACCGATCATCAAAATTGTTTCACCAAAGCTCATATTCTTTTTTATCTTCATTTTGAGACCGCGTTTGATACCTTTACGACGTAGTATTTGAAAGCCGAATTTAATCGCAGCATTTACACTAACACGATGTCGATGATCGATGATCGTAGTATCGATGTCGACGTCGATCATCAGATTATACAAGAATATGCAGGAGAACATTCCACCAGACTTTTAACAAACTCAGCAGATTAATAGCAAGTACAACAAACTATAGATTTAGTACAATATGTACATCAGTTAACAACATGAAAAATAATGAAAAAAAGGATTTCTGCTTGTTTAGTCTCTATTTACCATCATCAAAGCTATTTAATCACATGAATTTGCTGTAAGGTCTTTATCCAGAGATAAAGATCATTCTCCAAATGCAAAATCCAGATACACTAACACACCGTGTTAAATTGGTTTATATGATACAATTTAGAAGAGATAGAATCATTAACAGATAACTTGATTAAGGTGTGGTGTTTATAACATGCGAGTTCGATGAGTTAATCACTTGAATTAAGCCTAAAAAGTACATCGACTAAAAGGTAATACATAGAAGATCAAGATACAACAGACTATAGTTTAGTACAATAGTACATCGGACTAAATGGTAATACATAGAAGATCAATACAAGTCCAAAGCGAATCAACTATCACCAAATTATAAGAAGGATATTATAGTTCAAAGAACTAAATTATCATGCCCGAATTCACAAGGTGTTGAATTACAAGTTCGAGAAAGTTTATGAACTAGCTATCTATTACATGATGATACAATGTAGATCAAAACTTCAAAGACGCCAAGGCACATAGTAAGTCTTTGAACTAGGCCTATCTATTGCATTAAGGCACACGAGATCGTGATCGCATATCACCATCGATCGCGATGTCGATGATCGATGATCGATGATCAGGCTCAAAAGGACTCTCCATTCGGTTTTTTGTTGCAAGGTCTATGTCCCCCAAATCTAACAACGCCAATAGCACAAGTAGAACCAACATGAAGCATATTAGCCCAAAAATCAAAATCTTGCTTATAACCACTAATCTTGAACGAATGACGGCCCATACGGTATAAGGATCTACCCCTTGGATCGAATATAAGCATCGACATCTTTCCGAACAAAAATGCAATATCAAGATTGGAAACAAGAATGACATGTGAAGTAGTCATTTCATACTTTTCCGTATTTACAAACTCAGCTACTCCCTCAATCCGTGGCTTGGATGAATCGATGATTAAACTAACCTTTTTTGCCTCATTTTCACGACCAAATAGCTCAAATTAATCAACCATTTTCCAGTGATGAACTAGTTTATCATGGTTGCTGAACAAAAATGATTCAATTTCACAATACCATGAAATTGAATTCCTTAGCCGCTACTTCAAATCTGTTTGGAGGTACGATAGTTTCCTGGTTAACCTCCTCGTTTTCATTTGGGGGGCATTTTTTTGCTTCCTTAGATGCCTCATACATCATGATGAGTGCTATCTTCATGTATCATGTTATCATTATCAGCACAGTTGTTATGAAGGGATAATAATCTCAGAAATGCCTTCTAAATGCTAATGGAAGGTTAAGAAATGCGAAACGAAAGTAAAACTACAATTTACATATATATTGTTTAATATATCTACTATCTGAATTAATCATAAGAGCAGCAGGTGCTAGGAGATAAAAATGGATGACTGAAATAATTCATTACACCATATACTGTTAGTGCTACCCAAGAAACAAATCATACATATATTGAACAAAAAAAATAAAAAATCACACATGCTAAAGCAATTCATAGATACAATTGGAGAGAAAATAGGACACCTTTGGAGTGCACAGTGGATCCGTAAACAAAATTTGATCTTCATTGCCAATTTCCCACCCAATTCTTGTGTAAAGAGTATGGTGCAGCAAAACTTCCATGGCATCCCAATCAGAAATAAAACCTCTAACAATTGGTTCTACTGTCATGCTCTCAACTTCAATAGGATCATCTATGAAGCGTGTAAATGGGATACGTTTCATTTGTGTTGGGAATATCTAAAAACACACCTCGCAGGTGCCGGAGATGTTTCTCCGGCAGCGGAGATGCCGGAACTGCCGTCGCTTCTGCTCAATTACAGGAAATGGGGCTATTGAAACGGGTCCATGGAAGACCAAGCTTGGAAGAGTTTCAGGTGTGTGTTTGACAGATGTATCAAATAGGGGTATATTCGTCCGGTGGAATTTATTTGTCCTTAATGCAACTAAAAAATTGAGGCTGGATTAACACTTAATTAAGGAGGAAAAAGTGGACTATAAACTAATTTTTCAAAAAAAAAATTGTTCTTTGAAATTTAGTTTGAAATTTGAGAGGTTTTAGGATGCAGCGGTTGTAGAAAAGTTGTACCAAGTTATATAAATTAGAACCTTTCATTTTTACTCTATTTCACATAATACACTTTATCGTGTCTGAAAAATTAGAAATAGAAGGTTGTAATATGTTAATTGATACAACATTTCTACAACGGTTGTATTGTAAATTCTGTGATGAAAATTATGGTATCAAATATAAATAAATGAAAGGGTTGTAAGTGAAGCTTAGAAAGGAGTTTGGCTCCATTTGTTTTTTTTTCCGAGTTCGAGCTTGAGTCGAGCCACTCGAACGATTAACCGAGCCAATCACGAATTTCAAAATACAGATCGAGTTGTTCGTGAGTTAATCGAGCTAAATTAAACAGTTTTATATGTATAGTATTATATAATGTTTTATATAAATAATTAACTATTAGTCGAGTCAAGTATTAGATTAATCGAGCTCAATGTTCTCATATTTAATATATAAATTAATGAATTCTAAGAAAATTATCGAACTCACAAGCCGTGTCGAGTCATATCAATTACTTAACGAGAAGAGTTCGAATCTGCCAGACGATTTCATGTTTTTAAGAGTTCGAATACCACACTTAAGAGATCACTTTATTTTGACACGGGAGAGGATCCACTCCCATTTTAGACATATTAATTTCTTAATCTGTGTGATTTTTCTCCGTCGTTAAACGGAGGGACAAGTGAACAACGAAAAAGTATGGTGGAGATGCAAGTACCTGTTCAAAACAACTTCATCACTACCAAGACGCTTTGGAACAGGTGTGAACATAGCTGTATCCACAGCATTTGGGATGACTAAAACCATTTCAGGCGGAAGGCCCGACCGGTGTTTTCCTTGCTCGTATAAGAGACACAGATTGCTTGGCTCACGTCAGCTAGCGTACAAAAAAAAAAAAATCTGGCTTTTTAACAAAGATTTGAGCACCATTTAACAAAAAATGGCTTGAACAAAAAGCCGAAAATCCCAAAACAAAAAAGGAAAGTAAAATTTATGAAGAACAAGCCTGAGTTTAGACTTTAGAACTTAAGGTTCAGTTTGTTTGATAAATGAAAACTTGCAAGCAAAATAAGCTTGAAGCAGTCAAAAATACCTTTTCAAAAAGGAAAAACAATTGAGCTTATGCAAAGGCAACTTCATCAAAATTACAACAGATTTGTGTACTGCACAGTGCACACAATAATTTGAAAGTAAAAACACATAGAAGAGTCAGATTAAAGTAGATCTAACAAAAAACATAGAAAAACATGAGGAATCAAAAAAAGTAGATCTAACCAAAAAAATGAGGAATCAAAACAATGTAGCTTGAATACACTAACCAAAAATCGCAGGAAATGGTGTTGGCAAATAGGCATTTTGGAGTAATTAACACAATGACTCGGGCCAAGATTTTGAGAAACTAAAGAAGAGACTACTGCTTGTATTTCCTTGTTACTATTTTAGCTCGCCGTGAGTTTTGTTCATAAGTTAAAAATAAAAAAATAAAACTAAAAATAAAAATAAAAAAGGAAGCAATTTTAGCTCGCTGTTGAGGGAGAAGAACTATGAAAATGCAATATAGTATCATATATGTAGAAGAAGATGGGATTTACAGCAAATTCATGTAATAATTAATGTTTTTATATGGTGTGCTGTGAGGTATATGGTTGGTGTGTGTAGACGTGATCTTGACCGTTGGACATTGTTGAGATGGTTGGTGATAATTTTGGGTCGTTGATGGATTGTGGGTGCAGCGAGAAGTGTACACGTGTGGTGTATGATATTACTCTCATCCTTGTCGACATCTATCACATTAGCCTGAAAGAAAATAATTCCAGTAAATCAATCCAAACCGTAAACCGATCCAAATCAAACCGAATTAACAAAATCAATAACAAACCAAATGAATTGGTTTGGCTTGGAACCAAACCGAATTGTATTGGGTTGGTTTCGGATATTTTTAAGCCAAGCACTCCAAAAGACACAAACGCGGAAATGACTTATAAGCGACAAAAAAGAATCTGTTGACTTATAAGGACAAAAATTAGATAGATAGACTCAAATACCCTTAATGAAAAAAAAAATTAAAAAAATTTTAAAAAAAGGGGAGAAAGAGGCGCTGCTTGTTTGGTTGGTTTTTTTGTTTTTTTTTTCCAGGCGTCTAGGTTTTTTTTTTTTTTTTTTTTTTTGGTTTTGTTTTTTTCAGGCGCTGTACATGTTTTTTTTTTTTTTTAACCGATGTATTGACCATCGCGATACATTAACCACCGTGATTCAATGACCACCGTGACGCATTGACCACCCCGATGCATTGACCACCTCGATGCAATGACCATCCTGATGCATTGACCACCGCGATGCCCGATGCGATGACCATCGCGATGCAGAGACACCGCAATGAAGTGACACCGCGATGTAGAGACACGGCGATAAAGCGACACCGCAATGAAGTGACACCGCGATGCAGTGACCACCCCCAATGCAGAGACACCGCATTGCAGAGACACCTCGATGAGGTGATACAGCGACGTAGTGACCACCCACGATGCAGAGACGCCTTAATGAAGTGACACCACGATGCATTGACCACGCCAGATCAATTGATCACCTCGATCTGATGACCACCTCCGATGCGCGAGACACCACGATGCAATGACCAACCCAGAGATCGCAGACACCGCGATGCAGATGACCACCCCGTCGCACGAGACATCACGATGTTATAACATTTGACGATGCTGAGACATCGCGAATAAGAGACACCGCGATGAAGTGACACCGCATTGCAGAGACACCACGATGAAGTGACACCGCAATGTAGAGACATCGCGATGTTAGAACATTTGACGATGCAGAGACACCGCAATGCAAAGACACCGCATTGAAGAAACACCACGATGAAATGACACCGCAATGCAGAGACACCGCGATGAAGTGACAACGCGATGCAAAGACACTGCGATGAAGTGACACCGCGATAAGTGACACCGCGATGCAGAGACACCGCGATGCAGAGACACCGCGATGAAGTGACACCGCAATGCAGTGACCACCCCGATGCAGAGACACCGCATTTATGCAGTGACATCAACAATTTATGCAGTGAATTCGACAATTTATGCAGTGACATCAACATATGATTCAATAGTCTAAGGTGTATACTAAAGTGAACCTAATGACTGAAATAAAACTTAAAACAAATAATATTTGAAGTCAAAAGCATAGGCCGTAGGAACTTTTAAAATTAAGAGCAGAGTTATAACTTATAAGAACTTACGTATGGTAAACTCAAGAATTGAATTTGAATTGCATAAAACCTACTGATTAGGAAGGAAAAAAAGTGCATTAAATTGTTCAATTGAGCCTGAAGCAAACATGAGCCCAAAAATTGAATTTGGTGGTTCGATTCTTGTGGAGAATGTGCATAAACTATCTTCCAAAGCAACATTAAACATGTCCCAGATCGATATATCCGGCCCGAACACGAACTCGAGCTCAAGAAGTATCTGTTGATGGCTCTTTACACATTCTGTGATTGACATGATCAAAGCTTGCAAGCTCGATCACCATTTGGGCTACTAAGATGAAATGAAAAAACTTCACCATGCTTGCAAGGAATGGGGATTTTTCAGTGTAATCGCAAATGATATATGTATGTATGTATGTATGTATATATATATATATATATAAACTTATTACTGAAATTTGTGATGTTGCAGTTGATCAATCATAATGTGAAAGAAACAATAGAGAAAATGAAGGTCGTAACGGAGGGGTTCTTCAAGGACCAGAAAAATTAAAAAGATATTTGTATTAGCATCAGGTTAAAAAAAAGGAGAACAAAATTGTAAATTGGGGGGAAGAGAGGAATGGTAAAAAAAACCGTTGACAGCAAGCATTGGAAAAGCAGCAATGGCGATTTCTGCGACAAAAAGTGGAAGGCCATTGAAGAGCTAGCTTAAAATAATCAAATTCTCTCTGGTATCGCCCCCACATCCACCCTTTGAACGCCGACTTCTCCAACTCCATGGATTTCGGATTGTCCCGATTGTTGTGGATCAGTGATGCACGATGATGAAATTAACAAAATCAGCAATGTGAAAGTTTGGTGAGTTATAATTAGATTAGGGTACTTTGGTCCATGTAGATATATTATGTCCTTATAAGTCCAACAGATTCTTTTATGTCCTTATGGGGCTAATAAGTATAAAAAAACTATACTTTTAAGGAATTAACCCTATTTTTAATTATATTCAATCCAATCCAAACCAAATTTTTTATACATTAATTATATATATTATACTCATTACACAACCGACCCAATATAACCCAGTTTTTTTTTCATATAACACATTATATAACAATCTTAGACTCTCGGCCCACTTAGCCAAATAGTAGAGTTTAATTTAGCATTTTGCTCTTTTGATATAAATATGTAAATTAGTAAATGCGTGTATGTAAGTATGCAACTATGGAGGATTGATTCAGAATTGAATAATATCAGAATGTCTCATTACTTGTTAGTTGTTTTAATTTTTTTTATTATTATTTCGGTTTGTAATTTATTTTAGTTTGAATGTAGCTATTTAGAGTTTATGTAAAAAATGTTGGTTTTGTCATTTTTTTTATAAAAAGATTAGGCTTGTTAAACCGAAACTAACTCAATCCAATCCAAACTGAAACCAATTCGAACCAAACCATTGGGGTTAACTTCATTTTGGTTTGGTTTGGAGAACGAATTATGGCGTCCCAAACCGACCCGAGACTTTCAAAACCAACTCAAACCAATCTAAGTTTACCCCTAGTTGTGGACATGGAAAGAAAAAGAAAAAGGAAAAAAAGGTATAGAGTTGTACATCGTAATTGAACAACTTTTTAGTTTTTTATTTTTTAATTTTTGGAACGGAACAATCTAGACGTATTTATATATATATTTTTTTAAGGGGAATCTAGATGTATTTTAGGTCTCTTATTGCATATATAATTTTCATTTTTCCACCTAAAAGGAAAGTCAGACTAAATAATTAAATATAGTAGAATTGTTATGTAACAATCTAGTGATTATATTTTGGAAATTCTTTGATATAACGGTTGTGGTACAATTAGTGATACAATATTTTTTTTTATAGTGAATGTCTTTTCACGCAACAATATGTCTTAGCACACATGTTTTTTTTTCTCAAATTTATCTTTCACGCATATTTATTCTGACCCAAACTTAGGCAGAATGTTGAAATTTTACTATCCGAATTGATGTCGAAATATATGAAATTGGCTTTCTGATCGGGATTGAGTCTAGAAAACACTTAAGTTTTGACTGAAATTAGTCAGAATAATCAACCACAATCTGACTAATATTATAACAGAATAGTGTGTTGTATGAAACGATATTCCATTTCTATATCATTAATCGTTAATGAAGTAAAACTTATTGATTATGACCTATTCCACCACAATAAAAATTATAATAATGCGTTTCATTATACATTTTGACACAACCCTACCGTTGTGATAGTGTAATATTTCGATTTTCGGGAAAGGGCAGACGTGTCATTTTGTGAAAACGAAATATTATTATTTCTTGTCTTTTATGGGAGTTAAGTATTTAATAGAGTATGTATATATATATTTTCGAATTATATATATATATATATATATATATATATATATATTTAAGGGATTATTCTGATTTTGGTAATTAAAGGACAATTAAGGAAAAAGGGATTTATGGGAAATTGGTATTTAAGGAAAATTACACACAATAATCCCATAATCTAGACACAAATTCAGAAAACAGTTTTTCATCTCCTTCTCTGCGCAATTTTGAGAAGAGAAAAAGGTTAGAGAGTTTTCACAATAATCAAGCGATTCTTGACCGTTTGAATCGACGAGAGATTTGGGATCGTTGTGAGAAGCGGCAACGCTTGGGGATCAGATTGTTGAGAAGTGTTGCGATTTTCATGGTCATTTAACTGGTTTTTGGTCGCAATTAGGTAAGAAACTCTTCCTATGATTTCGGTTTTGATTCGTAAATTTTAGATTATGTTTTTGAGACGTGTAGATGCTAGTAAAAGATGTGTTTTTCGTTGATCAAGGATCCTAGGTAAATCTTGGGATGATTAGATATGTTTTCTACGTTTTACTGTGATGAAAACGATGTTAATTAGGTTAGAAACGACTTAGAAATCGAGCCGTGAAGATTTAGCGTTTTGGGAAAAACCCAGGCGGACGGGCGTCTGAATTAGGCAGACGGGCGTCTGAGGTTAGATTTTTGATTTAGGATGTAGCTGTTTTTGGCAGACAGGCGTTTGGGGTTTAGTGGACGGGCGTCTATAGGAGGTCAAATGGGCGTCTGGCCTATTTTGCCTTGTTTTTACGGTTTTATCATTCTAGTTTGGTTTAGGGTTTTGTAATCACATTATTATTGTTTTCAACCCTTGTTTATGATATGATATCATTGTTTAAACTTAAACAAGCCTGAATTGAACTTCTGATTCGTTCAGTTAAAACACCGAATGTACTCTTAAAGGGAGTTGAAGTTCGGATCCGTCGGAAGAGCATGACAGGCTTGTGCTTTGATGAATTAACATTCATCAATGTCTACGTGTAATTGCTGCAGCCTTGTTAATGTTTAGTGATCTAGGAGAGAGTAGTCAAGGTGAGGAGATTAATTGAAAACACATAGGTGGTTAGTTAATCATTCTAATAAAAATACGTACTTGACTAGTAAAAGATTAAACAACATGTCTCTCTTGGATTGGCACCAGTCTATATCGCGATGTGTGTGCTACCTCTGAAGGTGGAAGAACTCCATAGGTCAAAAAACCTAATTACGGAGGGACTTCACTGAGGTGTGCGTACTATCGGAGCCTACCTATTCTAGCCTCCGTGGATATTGGTGTGATCCACTAATATGTTGCCAAGAGTGTCCCAAAAGTGGATACGCGTAGCGCCCTTGAGTGCGGTTGTAACATAGATAAGTTAAGTAGAAACGTTTAGTCAATTCATGTTGATGGACATGAGATGAACCTTAGATTAAGTCGGTCAAACATAAACAACTAAATAGCTTCTCTTTCTTATTAAGTACGTTGTACTTACCTCAAATGCATGTTTTCTATGTGTTTGAGGATGAGAAGACGAACATGTAGATATTGTTTACGAGGAGGAGTTCGATGATAACGTTTGAAGACGCCTCATTGAAGACTTTACATTATCCATTTTGTTATTCATTTATTAGACTTTATTTAGACTTTTGGTCTTTCGAGACTTGTAGCATCGAATACGCTTCTTTTGAGATTATCGTGACGCTTCGTATGGATTTCGTATTTTCCTTGAATGTAATAAGTTACATTTCCACCTTTAGATGTTGTTTCTATTCTTGGATGTTTGGAAATTTTATACCCAGTCTTTTGCTCTCGTCATTGTTTTGACACGACATAGTAGAGCGCCACGTATAAAATGAATTTAATTTTATTTTTACGTGCCGAACGTTCCTTTTCCGGATAAGGACTCGGTGTCCGAGAACGGGGCGTTACAGATAGTAAATCACCATATTATTTAAGTTACTATGTCATCGGGTCATGGCACAAAGTTGAGAATGCTTGATGTCCATGTACTATAGATATGTTTTCCTGGATTAAAATCGTCGTAATAATAGGAAAAGCCATATGAATAGCCCTAAGTATTTGTCATTGATTTTCTCAACTGCTATTAGATCTTTCATATCGAATTCACTCATCAACATTGCTTTTGAGGCATTGATATTCGATCTCTTTATAATTTTAATACATTCGTCTCAAAATATAATTTTATTTAGTTTATTTTTTATTTTGTCTCAAAATGTAATTTCATTTAGAAGAACAATGAAAAATCTATTATATATTTTTATTTTATCTCTTATTTATTATATAATCACATAGTTTTCGCTACCTTACATTAATAACGGTTAAATATTATTTTAGATTTTTTTATCATAATTAACGACACACAATAGTATTTTGGGACGGAGAGTATTTTTTTTTTCCAAGTGTTGTGTTTGATAGATTGATCGTGGTGCACATATATTATCCAGATACAGTGGTTTTATAGTGGTCTAGGATCACCATGTCATACTTGTCCACCAATGAAAATTCTTATAAGAAGGGTAAAAATGTAAATTAATTGGATTTATATTTTACTGTGTGTTTTGTTCTTTTCATTGGTCCTGATCCCCAAAGACAAATTTTATAATTGCAAAGTGGCATACATTACAACCATTTTTATTTAACCTCTCACACACGATAAAAGTGTATTATGTGAAAGAGAAAAAAATGAGAGGCTACAATGTATGATACACTTTGCACAACCTTCTTCAACAGATGCACATACCATAAATCTTCATCATCAAATCATACTTGGTCCAGGACCATAATAAAATTTTTGTATCCAGATAAACCGTTATCATATATTTATTTTTTTGAAGTATTATCATATTCTTTTAAGCAATTAATTTGTTCTTAAAACTATTTTTTAACTTCTCAGAAAAATAGCGCAATTTCTTCACACACACAAAAAAAAACAAACAAACAAACAGCGCAAAAAATGAAAAATTAAATTTTTTATAGGGAAAAATGAAAAATTCTCGACAGCCGTAATTTCCCGGTACCAGAACGAAAAAGACAAAGGCGGAGGGGATCGGCGGACGGCGGTGAATTGAGTGAGGAAAATTTCTCTATTTGTTTGTTTTTTCTGCACATTTACTTCAGCTATTAATCCGCTGGACATGGTACTCATTCCTCTCTCAAGATTTTTCCCAAATTTTCTTTCCACGAATCTTAAGCGATATTACCAGAGGACTATGATTCTGTAGCTAATTAACAGCAAAAGTAATGGATTTGCTCCATAATTCATATTGATTCTGACATCATAGAATGCTAAAGGTGGATGAAATTTATGCATGAATTTTGTAGATGGAATATGTTTTAGAAGACTGTGTAGTGGTTGTTACAGATACTTAAGGATGGAGGTGTTTTTGCCTTTGAGGCGTTTGGTCGAACACCATGCAGCCGAAGCGGTTGGAGTTAGTTAGGATCAGTTCTAAATGAATTAGCCTATATATATCACAATTGAAGTTGTAATTAAGTGTGTTCTGAGTTTAATTTGTAGTTTAGTTGAGCAAATCAAAAAACCTAAGTGTTCTAATTTTCCCGCCCGTTCTATTATTCAAATTTTCTACAAAAGTCCTTCTTCTTCAATGAAACTTCAACAAGGTATCAGAGCTTAAAGCCTCTGTGTGCTTCTGATTTCTTGTTAATTTCTCGTCTTTTCTAGTTTCTTGATCGTTTCTTTTGAGTTCTGCAATGGCTGCTAAAGTTCCTGCTGGTATTACTCAGAATACTGAGAATTCGAGTTATGTTCTGTTCTGAGTCTTTTCTTGGGTTTGTGATCACTGGAGCGTTTGATTAAGTTTGACTTATTTTCATCAAGCAAACGAGCGATTGTCCGAGCTTAAACGAGTGTTCGTGATCATAGCTTGTGTTTGTTTGTTTACTATCCGAGCTTGATAAAGTGTTTCAGTTTGACTCGTTTGTTTAAACAAACTAACACGATTATATACAGACTGGGCTAGAGGTTGCTTGTGAACGGATTTGTTCGTTAACTGCATTACTCTTTCCTTTGCAACCTCGCCCCTTGAAGCACATTGGTAAAATCTACTGCATTTCTGCCCTCACAATGTGAAGAATTGAATGAAATCATGGTTATTTTTACAAAGTAAGTTCTTGGATCTACTCCAAAATAGGAAAAACAGTTAACATTTCCAAAATCAAGTATGCGTTACTGTTTTCAATGTCTTTGTGTAGTTGTAGCTCTCTGCTGAATCCGTCATCTACATTTCACCTTGTTTGTAATTGTCATATCAATCGTTTTTCTCTGTTGTTGTTTGTAATAGATCAAATATTATGGATGGAAACCGTTAGCATAGGATCTTGATGGTGTCGGATTTCTTTCCTAACTTTGGTGGCGTGGAAAATCACATATACTATCTGTCCCAGTGCTTGCTTAAGCTTGGGCACAAGGTACGTCACAGACTGCAGTTTTTATTCTATACCCCCCCCCCCCCTCCCCCCCCTCCGCCGCACATTGGATTAAGTTACGGTATCATGTGCTAGTGTAGTTGGATTAATGGAGATTATCTAATTTTGTTCAACTGAAATATACAGGTTGTTGTTATGACGCATGCGTATGAGAATAGGAGTGGAGTGAGGTATATGACTGGTGGATTGAAAGTTTATTATGTTCCATGGAGGCCATTCTTATTGCAAAACACGTTCCCAGCGTTGTACGGGACACTTCCTATTATAAGGACGATTTTAATCCGGGAAAACATATCTATAGTCCATGGACATCAAGCATTCTCAACTCTGTGCCATGAGTCTTTGATGCATGCAGGTACGGTGGGTTACAAGGTTGTGTTCACTGATCATTCTCTTTATGGTTTTGCTGATGTGGGCAGCATCCATATGAATAAAGTGTTGCAATTCACGTTAGCTGACGTGAGTCAAGCAATCTGCGTTTCTCATACGAGTAAGGAAAACATGGTGTTAAGATCGGGCCTTCCACCTGAAAAGGTTTTTGTCATCCCAAATGCTGTGGACACAGCTATGTTCACACCTGCTCCAAAACGTCTTGGTGGTGATGAAGTTGTTATAGTGGTGATAAGCAGGTTAGTTTATCGAAAGGGAGCGGATTTTCTTGTTGAAGTGATACCTGAAGTATGCCGTTTGCAACACAATTCAGCTACATCAGGATATTGTTCTGTCATGGCATGCTCCTATTAGTGACATGATATTGTTCTGTTTTATGATTCAACTCCGTTGTTCCAGGTGCGATTTGTCATAGGAGGAGATGGCCCTAAAAGAGTGCGTTTAGAAGAAATGAGGGAAAAGAACTCTCTTCAAGACCGAGTCGATATGCTTGGTGCTGTTCCACATGCTAAAGTACGTTCAGTGCTTATAACTGGCAACATTTTTTTGAACAGGTACATGCATTTATCTGACTTAGCTGTATACTCCACAATATTTTTTCGTTGTTCCCGTAGCTTTATGAGATTATGACTTACATGCCGAGAAGAATTGCTGAAAGTTATTCAGAATCCGCATTTTTTAGTAATATTGGATTTTCTGGCCTTGAAACTCGAACTGTTGATGAATTATCTGGCCTTGAAATTTGTACTGTTAATGGATTATCTGTGTAAAGTAGACATAATAAGACCCAACCATTATGTGGTTCCTGCATAAGCATATGATGCTTCTATGCAACGGTCTGCCTTTTCCTGTATTATCTTGCACTAAATTTTAGAGTAATAGTGGATCATGTGGCCTGAATCGCTACTGTGATATATTCCGTAGCTGTTAAAGCACTAGGCGATACTTAGACAAAGATGGGTCGCCTGGTCGCATAGGCCACATGTGGGTCATGCCAGGCAATACCTTTCTTACCTTTCCAAATATTGACGATCCTGCTTAGAAATGCTAGAAAATACCAACAAAAAAATCATCTTCCACCTTCGAACAAAGGCCATTGAAAGTTGCATGATGCTAAACACAATGTCAGTCGATTGAATATCAAATAACTATTTGTAAAACCATGTGAAAGAAAGGGGACTGAACCATGCCGCTCTCATAGCTGGAGTAGTAATACATTTTTTTTTGTTATTCAGACAATGCTTCTTCCTACATGTACACGAATTTGAGGACTTGTATGCATGGTAAGTGAGCTCAGCAAAAGCCTAGGATTTCCCATCTTTGGCTAAAGAAATATCTTCTACGCTTTGTATTCATGCGTGGCTAACAAAAGGCAATCAAAGAGCACCAAAAAAGCGAGGAAAAAACAGCGCTTAATCGGCCTAAGTTCCAACAATGCCATTTTACTCTGCTTTGCCCCAACTATAGGCGGCAGGGGCCACCAGTTCGCCTCTCGCCTAGGCTTCGCCTTGACAGCTATGGATGTATCATCTTCTAGGGGAGGAAAAAGCCATTGCAGCACTAAAACATGAACTTTAATAATATCTCCATTCTTGGATAATCTGCACCAATTTATTGTCTTCCCTACCTGTACTTTGCTCCACAAGGAAATGAATGACATTTATATCCAATGTACAAATACATTCATTCATGACCATTGACATTTGTTCCTTAATCTGTTTTTCTTAACCTAATCTTGTTTTGTTAACTAAAATGGCAGTTCATTAACTGAAGCGTTTTGCATAGCTATCCTGGAAGCTGCTAGTTGTGGATTATTGACAGTCAGTACACATGTTGGAGGTGTCCCTGAGGCATGTCCTTTCTCTCTCTTTAAAATATATTTCTGAGCTTTTAAAGAACGATTGAGTTTTTTTTGTCAACTCGCATTTGTCTTAATTCATCCTACGAACTAAATGGTACTTTTGTTTTGTGTTTTTTTTTTTGCCTTAAGCTTTTCTCAGGTTCTTCCAGATGATATGATTGTTCTTGCTAAGCCAGATCCTAGTGATATGGTACAGGCAATCACAAGGGCTATTAATATGTTACCCCTGATAGATCCTCAAGCAATGCATTTACAAGTATGTCCTAACATACTATTCTCTTTTTGCTAGTATATTTGACATTTGGTTTTATTGTTTAGCCTTGTGGTGCATATAACTTGTTGTTTCTTTGGTGAAGAATGCCTAAATCTTTGCTATTCTATGTGCTACCTGATCGAATTGTTGATAGTTTTCATCTCATTTGCCAGATGATGAAACTATATAGCTGGCATGACGTTGCAAAGAGGACAGCAATAGTTTATGATCGTGCTTTACGATGCTCTAATCAAGATCTGCTGGAGCGTCTATCTCGGTATACACTTGGCTATATCTATTCAATCATTATGATTTCTATGGTATAAATTTGTATTCACAATGTGGCCAATTCAGAAAAGGGAGGGGGAGGTAAATCTGTAAAACAAGGTAAATCTGATCTATATCATTCGTATCTATCAAAAAATTATCTGCAACATAATCTCTATTCAAATTTGTAAAATACACAATCTCTCTATATTCTGCAGCACTTGCTAAGTTGGATCAATATATCATTGTTATTTCTAATAAATGTAACTCTTTGTTATAGGGCTTTTAGGGGTACTGTAATTACATTGTAGGAAGTTTATTAGAGCAGTAGTCAGGACGATCTACTACGTGCATGTTAAAAAACAAAACAGTTTTGTCTTTTCCCACACGTAGCAGTCATCCGATGGTCCCATTCTAATAGGGAGTCCCTGTATCAGAATTTTTCCGATTTTTAGATGCATCACATGTACTACGGTACCACTCTGAAAATTGATTTTCAAAGTCGGTTTTTATTGTGGTGTCATGGGTAGATGTGGTACCACGGTAAGCTGAGTATGGTGCGTGCCTTTAAAAGTTCCCTTGTTATATCATCATCCTTGGGATTTTTATGTACTTCAGTTTTTGCAGATTAGTCCCTCAAGACGTGCTTATTTACTCGGGGAGGTGCCTTGCAGCAGTGGGAAATGATTCGTCCACTATGCATTATTGAACCACAACACGTGTCGGTACATATTTTCTCACTAATGATCGAAGTCACGTCATGATCGATCAATAGTGAAGGTTCATGCAAGTGTTCCCTAGTGGATCCAACAGTCATTTTTAGCAACTTCCATTGTTAAATTAAATGAACTTCTTTTCCAGTTCCTTGTCCTCAATTTTGCTGATACTTCATTTTTTGTTGAAAATTGTGCATATTAGAAGCATTCACATACCAGATTTTTTTTTATATATAAACTAGTAAATGCACGTGTTTTAATTTAGTGAAATGACACTTTTGAAAACAATATTAATTAATATATAATTTATTAAGTATTTATCCTCGTAAAATATAAATATGTTATTATATATAATTATACAAAATAATTTTTTGTTTTTTCTTAGCATTTTGAATATATAACTTCATGTACTTGATACATTTAACACCCTTCTAAAGATAATAAGCATATTCTAAATTTATAAATCTGTATATTTATTATATATTGAGAACATGTTCTTCATAATTATCTAGTAAACATGTGAACATTTACAAAAAAAAAAAGTAAGCAACTTTTGTGATGTTCTTACTCTAAACAATTCATTTTGATAAGTGCATTCAAAAATTATAGAATGTGGGTTTCATGTGCATATAATTTTATATGTTTATAATATCATAGATATGAATATACTTTAGTAATTTTAAAGTAACACTTATTATACAAATTAACATTTGAGATAATGATCAGTATATTTTAAACATTTTATGTATAAATCTAAGATTCAATTTTAATTAGTATGATATGAAGAATTGTGAAACTATAGAATTTTATTGTCGGTTGTAAATCATTAGACATATATTTTAGTTATTATAACTATTATTCAGTTATTTTATGAGTTATATTTTCATCGTTCCTATTTAATTGGCTAAGTTGCCAAAATCATACATATCAGTCCAACATATCTCTTTGCATAATAAATGCGTTCCTATTTAATAGATGGATTATACGGCCTGGAATTAATCTTTGTCCCCCAATTTTACATGTCATACTATCTTTGGATTAGACATGATCAACTTATCTTAAATGCTCTTATTTCTTTTCTTTCTCAAGATACCATCTAGTAAATCACTCAGGAAAAGACTTCTCGTGAGGCATGAAATACTTTATATGATACATATGCAAAGCCATCTCTGTGGCCGAATCAAACAAATTAAACAGTACCTCAAATCTATGCAAAAAAAGTTCTCAAACAATCTCTAATTATCTTCATGTTATGAAAACTAAAGTTGATAAATTAGTCGACGGATCTGGATGATCTTGTGAATCTTATTTCAGACAATTTGGGAGATGACTATAAAGATTTGGTTAGGGTTGTTCAAACATGTGACACCCCTATTGATTTTGAAAAGCTCCAAGAAAAGCTATTTAATTATGAGACTCTTTTGTCCAAAGATGCCACGGTTCATTTTTCCTGGTCTTGCTACAACTCATTTGGCCGTATGACATCACTCTCCCAGTGCTAGTTCGTTTCCACGTCTTACTATTCCTAATTCTTGGAAACATGCACAAAATACTTTCTCTCATGCAGTAGCCTCGAGTTTTCACCCTAAAAAACCCTACTTGGTTATTTCCAGTGTGGAAAGTGCAAGGACATTCAGAGAAATGGCGCAATTCTTACTAGGTAATTTTCTCATTCGGTCCAGTCCTCCAAAATTGCTTCCTCTTCAAGCACATTTGGATGCTCTGTCATCTTCTCCATGGCTTTTTGGTAGTGGTGCCATGCATCATGTTACCACTGATCTCAATAATTTGGCATTACGCATACCTTATTCTGGCAATGAAGGCATCGTGGTTGGTGATGGAAATAATATTTCCATCACACACATAGGTTTTATTTTTATCTCTACTCCTTTAAAATAGTTTATGTTTGACGATGTATGAAATCCTATGGGTTACAATTGAGTTGATATTTGGGTAAATGCACCTCTAGGTGATGATCCAAATAACTTTTTGAGTGGATTTGAGATGGGGCCTTCAAAACACACAAAAATTTGAAGGGTCGTGGAGCTTGCCTTCGGGGAATACTCTGGCGCTCAAGTCAATATTTTGAATAGAGGAATTTCTATTAAGACGGTAAACAGGAATGTATAGCGATCATATTACGTGTGTACCTTGTAATTGAGGAAGATGATACTTTATATAACACTCCCTCGTAGGGGGGGGGGGTGAATGATGATGCAGTGAAGTCATGGTTAAGGGAGTTTACCATATATTGATGTAATGAAGCTTGCTATGGAGCAGTTAGAGCTCAGTCTATAACGGAACGTGAAATTTCAAAACCATCACTATATCCGTTACTATTGTGGAGTAATGTCTGCGTGAAGTCCGGAACGCTCATTCAAGAGAATGTAACCGTTGCTTGAGGTCGAGGATGATTGTATTGTATTGATAATAAATTACCTGGGTGACTTGCATGACATCGGTAATAAAGGACCGTAGACATCTTGCATCTTGCCGATTATGAGGGACAGAAGGTGATATATGTCATGTCGAACATAGGATTGATGACCTGCATCATGTCGGTTGATGATATAAGGGTAGCATTCGTTGTACTAAAGATGGAGCTTGCTGGTTAACGCCCGATATCGATCTGAGCTCATGCCGTCCCATATGTTGATATGTCATTTATCACTCTATGTGAGGCATGATGAGTGGTGCGTGTATGGTGAACTGTTGAACTCGTCTTATTTTTCTCCTTCTCAAAATATCATTCCACTTATCACTCAGGCAAAGAATTCTTCGTGAGGCATGTACTACTTTATATGATACATATGCAAAGCCCTCCCATAGACGAATCAAACAAATTAAACAGTACCTCAAATCTATGCAAAAAAAGTACTTAAACAGTCTCTATTTATCTTCATGTTGTGAAAATTTAAAGCTGATGAATTAGTCTACGGATCCAGATGATCTTGTAAAACTCATTTAGGACAATTTGAGAGATGACTATAAAGAGTTGGCTAAGGTTGTTCAATCATGTGACACCCTCATTGATTTTGAAAAGCTTCATGAAAAGCTACTTAATTATGATATTCTTCCGTAAAAATTGCAGCCAGTCGCTTTTGTTGGTCTTGCTATAGCTCATTCAGCCGTATGACATCCCTCTCATAGTACTGGTTCATTTTCACATCTTAATATTCCTAATTCTTGGAAACAGACACAAAATACTTTCTCACATGTAGTATGGCCGATTTTTTCCCCCCTAAAAAACCTTACTTGGGTATTTTCAGTGTGAAAATTGCAAGGGTAGACAGAGAAACTGTGCAATTCTTACCAGGTTCAACCTCTTACAACTTTTTCTCATTCGGTCCAGCCCTTCAACATTGCATCCTCTTATGCCTCTTTGGATGCTTCGTAATTTTGGCATTACACACGCCTTATTCTGGCAATGAAGACATCATGGTTGGTGATGGAAATAATCTTGCCATCACACACATAGGTTCTATTTTCTCTTCTTCTTCGAAATATTTTACATTGACTAATGCTTGACGATGTCTGAAATCGTCCAGGTTACAATTGAGTTGATATACGGGTAAATAGATCTCTGAGTGATGAACCAAATAATTCTTCGAGTGGATTGAGAGTGGCCTACAGTTGGAGCTTTCTCCGGGGGGACACTCTCACGCTCAAGGCAATATTTGAATAAAGGAATTTATGTTAAGACAGTAAGCGAGAATGTATATCAAGCGTATTTTGTGTGTACCTTGTAATTGGGGATGATGATCACTTATATAACTCCACCTAAGCTTGTGAGGAAGTAGATTATGATGCATTGAAGTCATTGGTCAAATGAGTTTACCACATATTGATGTAATAAATCATGTTATGGAGCCGTTATGGCTCAAGCTATAACGAACGTATATTTTAGAGCCATCAATATAGCAGTTACTATAATGAAGTAATGTATGTGTGAAGTCCGGAACGATCATTGAAGTGAATGTAACCATTGCTTGAGGTCGAGGATGACATGTATTGTATTGAACATAAACAAACGAGGTAACCTACACAACGTCAGCAATAAGAGAATGTAGGCGTCTTGTATCTTACCGGTTATGAGGGTCAGAAGGCGACATGCACCATGTCGGACAAAGGACAACATGCGTCATATCGGTTGAAGATATATGGGCAGCATGCACTGTACTAAAGATGGACCTTGCTGGTTGAGGCCCGATATCAAGTTGAGCCCATGTCGGCCCAAATGTTGATATGACCTTTATTACTCTGGGTGAGTCTGAAAAGTACCACACGTAGGGTGACCTATATCACTCATTTCAATGTTTGTAGTGTTCCTGGCATGTCTCGTAATTTTTTATCTATCTATCTATTAGCTTTGTCAATCCCATAATGTTTCTTTTGAATTCTTACCCTCTAAATTTCTTTAAGGGATCTTCAAACCACTACTCGTATGATTCATTGAACGTTAAAAATGAATTGTATGAATGACCAAACTCCCCATTTCCAGCTTTTCACAGTGAATAAAATATCAAAAAGAGCTTGGCATCATCGTCTTGGTCACACAACTACCCCCATTTTCAAGATATTCTTTGTCTAAATGATCTAAGTGTTGCTACCACGTCTGTTTATTCCATTTGTTTTGCTTCTTTAGAGAATAAAAGTTACAAAATTTCTTTTGCTACTTCAATTTTATGTTATTCCCCTCCCCTAGAGATTAATTTCACCGACGTTTGGACATCCCCGATTGTGTCATGTGATGGTTTCAAATATTATCTAATTTTACAAAGTATACATGGTTCAGTCCATGAATTTGTATATTTGATGTGATTTGTGTTTTATGCGTTTTAAGGCTCTTGTTCAAAAATACTTTGATACTACAATTAAAATTATATTGATACTGACGGTGAATACACATCATTTAAAAAGTTATCTGGCACAAAAAAGGTATAATTAATCAAACCACACACATGAACACAATTTTTAGAGACTTCATCTTATCATTATTACCACACCTTTTATTTATGTTATTTAATATTTTACCATGATTGTTATATTTAAGGAGAAAATTAATTAATTAGGGATAAACACTTTTTAAGAGAAAGATTTAGGAAAGAAACTCACTTACACTTTTATTATTTTTCTATTTCTAAAATTTGGTTAACGATCAACACATTAATTATCTATGTTATTTAATAACTACATTATTATATTTAATGATATAAAATAACTGTGAAAAAGATTTTTTTAGTGTATGTACATGGGATTTTTAGATTGTATGGTTTATTCTTCTTATGTTTTTATCGTGTCCTGCAGATTTTTTTAGAAGTATTTTTCTTACGATTGTCGTTAGATTAGAATGAGAGATGATTATATAGTTTTATTTCACAAAAAATGGAAATAAATATTATATAATAATATGAATATTCTTCTTATGTTTATTGTTAGTTAGATAGATATATGATTATGTATTTTTCTAAGTTATGTAATGTGATTATTCTTCAAACTTATAGTTACGCTTTTTCATTTTCATTTGACGTACGCTTTTGTTATATAGATAAATCATTATAATATTTCTTTTAAGTTTATCATTTTGTTTTATTTTTTTAAAGGTAAGTTTATATTTTTTTGAGTTGATGTGGGTAATCTTTTGATGTCGGCTTATTATGTTTACTTTCAGGTAAACCTTTTTTTTAATTAAAATGACAATAGATGATAGATCTCTAGATGATTATGTTTATGATTAGATTAGATCATATTAGATATACTGATTTTTTTTATAGAGTTTAACGTGCATTTTTTTAAATAAATTTAATTTTGTTTTGTTGAATACTCATTCTAATTAGATCACTATAAAGTAAATGAGGGTTAACTATCAGGTTAAACCATGCACGGTGTATTTTGGCTTTTGAATCCCAGTTAGTGAAACAGTAACCAATTTCCACACAACTTAATTATTCATAAGAAATATGCACATAGGCAAATCAATTATTTTTTCTGCTTTGTTTCGTACTTAATGAGCCAGAAATCTCTATTTTTTTGCTAATTTGAGAGTGTTTCAATTAACATTGACAGTGAATACATAGACATAATCAACACACAATCCACACACACAATTCATGTTAACAAATTGACTACTTATGAAAAACAATACACGAATTGTTATATTTACAATTTATTATTAACAATTTATTATTATATGACCACCTTCTATGCACGGTGTATTTTGTTTTCCTATCATTGTTGATTTTTTTTAGATCACTATCATTTTCCAACTTTATCATCTTATATTATTTGTTAATGGTATTTTTATATTTTTTTGATTTGATGTGGGTGATTATATAGATGATTATGTTTATGATTATATTAGATAGATGATTGGTATTTTTTTTTTTTATAGGATTTAACGATTGATAAATGGCTTGATTTTAACGATAGATGGTTATGTTTAACGATTGATGCTTGTGGATCTCTTCAACATGATAAATTGCTTGATTTTTGTGTTAAAAAATGATTGATAAATGAAGATGGATTTAACATTAGATAGACGATTGATTTTTTTTAATAGGAATTACATTTATAATTTAATAATTACTTATAATTATTATATTTATTATTGAAATAATTTATTTTTTTTGCAAGGATTATTGAAATAAATAAACGTGTTCATTGAATTTTTTAAATAAGGTTTTAACGTGTCGCTACAAGTTGATAAAAAAAAACGTGTTGCCTTTTTTTTTTTTTTTTTGAGTGGAAAAAAAAACGTGTTGCTACAACAACAAAAAAACAAATTTAACGTGTTGGTACAAAAAAAAGGTTTTAACGTGTTTATTTATTTATTTAATAATCATTTCTTTCATAGTTAGGTTTATAATTGATTGGATAGATATATATGGAATTTCTTCAAAAAAAGATATATATGGAATTTAATTAAGACTTATGATTGATTGGATGTATATATGGAATACTAAATTAAATTTATGGATAGTTCCTAAGAAAAATATAAGTTATGGATAACTATATATATGGAATTTAATTAAGGCTTATTATTGATTGATTGTATATATGGAATACTAAATTAAATTTATAGTAATTTTGAGAAAAAAAACACTGACTTTTTTTTATAATAGTAATAATAATAATAATAATAATAATAATAATAATAATAATAATAATAATAATAAATAATGATAACGATATTGATAATGATAATGATACTCCAACAACAAATCCATTATTATAGTATAAAACGGTTCGGGTTTAACCGTTTAGTATAAAAGGTTCAGGGGGACCCCGACCCCTTACTGTCTAAAGAGTGCGCAAAGATGCGGCGTCTGGCACACAAGACTAAAAACGACGTCGCTTTGGTCATCAAACGACGCCGTTTAATTCCGATCTAAAAAAACACAATCAAAAACGGCGTCGCTTCGATCCGAACGATTGTTTTAAAGACAAGACACACACACGCACACGCACAACAGGGGATCGCGACTCAGGTTCGGGGATCATGAACATTTGTGGGGTTAAGAAAAGACAAATGGGAGTGTCGCTAGCAAAAAGTAAAGTCTTGGCGCCCATCCAGCATTCAAATTCCGATACCATTGTTATAGAAGTTTTGCCTCATTTTTTGTAAGGGCGTTACGATTGGGAAATGGTATTTGCACCATATACGTACCACTACATGTTTTATGAGTGTTGATTAAAGTGATGAATTATTTATTGTGACGAGTCTCAATAAAATTGATGGTGTTGATTGTGTTGTATATGATAATGTGATATATGAGTAGTAGATATATCACTACTCCGTTATGATTACAGCGACACCGTATTTTAACAATTTATTTTGACACTTTATTATTTTCCAGCACCACACTAGAGAAGACTATCTTTCAGAGGTAGTGTTCTATGATGAATTTACTGTGACATTACTTTTTCTTTTTTTTTTTTTTTTTTTTTTTTTTTTTCATGACGACGAAAATTTGTTATGATATTATTATCAACTCCCTTTTGATACACATCGAGCCCGTTTATTACTTCCGAATCTCCGATACATATTATACATAAAAAATTTAAACATGTAATCGTAATACCAAAACTAAGAAAAAATTTGTAGTATGCATTTATTGTCGTGCTGATTACTCTATCTTAGTTAATGTTGTACAACTCCCAAAAAGGTTGAACAAACGAAAACAAAAACCCTAAAATTCAAAAGGCCAAAACTCCTCCCTCCCTCCCTCCCTCCCCCATTTTCAAAGCATATCCCCTTTTTCTCATGGAGATGATCATGGACCTAGCTAATGGTACAACAGTTGATGCAGAATATACAACATTCATCAAGTCCGAATTCGACTTCTCCGGTTCGCCGTCGCTGATTCAGCACCACCACCAACTCCTTCAAGCTCCTCCGGCTCAGCTCGACGGAGATTCCGTTTCGGTTTCAGTGTCATCCTCTTGGAAGAAGAAGAAGAAGAAGGAGGAGGAGGAAAGCATTAAGGTCAATGGCGTTAAAGACGGACGGAAGATTAATAAGACCAACAACGGTCGTCGAGTGCGGCTTCCGGCGCTATGTGCGGCGCGTATATTTCAGCTGACAAGGGAGCTAGGTCACCGCTCCCACGGGCAGACGGTGGAATGGCTGCTCCAGAAGGTTGAACCGTTGCTCCTTCCTTCCTCCTCTTCCAGCTCATCCGCGTTTGATTTCGATTCGCCTCCGCCGATGACGGCATGGACTTCGTTTCCGAAGACGGAGATGGAGGAGGCGGTGTTCCCGACGGCGTCTGAGGCGGTGTTCCCGGCGGCGTCGGATGCGGTGGAGCAGCAGGGATTGATGGAGGCAATGTCGTTTACCTCGTTACTGATGCAAGCTGATGGAGGAGCGTTTGGTCACTATGAAACGCCGTCGTATCTCAATTAGTATTACTAGTGACTGGTGATTGTCTCTTCTAACATTTTGATTTTGACTTTTGATTGACTCTAGGTCGGGTTTTGTTCGGGTCATGGATAGTAAATAGGGTCTTTGTAGGTAGTATCCGGTGATAATGTAGGGGATTTTTTTTTGGAAAAAAATTAATGGAACCTAAAAGGGGTGATTATATATTGCCTGCCTTCGTTTTATAATGGATGAATGTGTATTGTATTGTACTTTGTACTTATAAAAGGTATGCACGGGAATGTTTGAAAAAGACGGATCTGAATAACGTTACATATGTATAAGGTGATAAAAAGAGGAATTAAAAATTAAAATTAAAAAAAAAGAAACATATGAATCTGTTAAGTGTGGATTTAAGTGTGATAAGGGGGTAGTAAATTTTTTTTTATATTTTATTTTCGGAATAGATAAATGGATAATGAGTAGTTATTTTTTTATTGTTTATTTTCAGATGCGGTAAATGAATCCAGTGAATTAAATGTGAAAAAGTTATGAAATAACAAAGTTGAAGTCGGAGTTTTCACAATCAAAACGGAAAATGATAACAGATTGCGATATGATAAACGTGGAATTAATTGAAAGCGAGTCTTCGTGGTGTAAGAAAACGCAAAAAGAAACAAAAATATATATGCCGGCGTGAAAAAAAAAAAAAAAAAACGTGTAAAATGGATTTAATGCACAGGGATCAAAAATTTAGATAACATTAAGAATAATACACAATAAAGAAAACAAAGGTATAAAATGCATTAGACTTTGCCTAATATCTGAATAAGCAACGATTAGACGTACACCACAACCGTGCATGACGATAGAAACTATCAATCAACAACTAATTGGAGGCCTTTTCACACTACGGCTGAATATCAAGGCAAGAAGAAAGAAGAAAGCAACAAAGATTTCATTTCATATTTTACTATACATCTTGTCATCACAGAAAGTCAAAAGCATACATGCATTAGCAACAGGATTTAATTGCATGCAACAATTACAATGGATCCAAGCAACTTAATTATTCAGTCTTGCTAAAAACACATTCGATATGTCAAATTCAACCGACGCCTAAAACAGAGATTATTCATGCTCATAAAATGTAATAAGAATACGAAGATTCATTCGGGGATTTAGTAATTCGCCAGCATCATTGGTAATCAACCATTAATACCAACTAATAGTGAGTTCAGAGGATTAAAAAGCATACAAACTCTAATGACCAGTCCAGATCCTCTAATCTTTCAAAAATATATATGTTTAATACGTCACTACAATGACAGACAGACAGGGAAACAAAAATAGCTTGAAATTTTAAGCAACAAAATCAAAGAATAATTGCTGTGAGACCAAGAAGTAGTCTCTAATTCACAATCCACTATCAATGCAAAAGATTTGCTGCAACACTTATTCCCTCTGGAGAAAGCGATGAATCATCAGCGCCCAAGGCCTGCAAATGATAGGAAAATATCCAGCTTTACCGGTAGAATGCAATTTTACCGAGCAGACAAAAGTAAATCTCTATCATTATCAAATGCCTTCATGCTAACAGATTTTGTATTGTTATTCACTGAAACCAAAGCCCAATATGTCACAACACCTGAAACTCGCCCGCCTTTCACAATCAAGTCTTCATCAGTTATAGCATTCAAACAGAGGAGAAAAATTAAAGGAAGCTACAAACAAATGTAGCACTCAAAAAATCCATAGTATCAAGATGAGTGGACGAAAAACGTCGTAAGACTTAACATGTAATAAGCACCTTTGAAACATGATACGCAAATCAAACGAATATGAATACAACAAAACAAAATCCATTACCAAACAATCCTTCACCCCTTGAGAAGACCATCTTTCCTTTCAGACTAATTCATTTATGCACCACATCCACCATGATCTCGACCTCTTCCATCAAATGGTGCTGCACCTACTTCACACATGAGAATAAAAGCGTCACCTCCTATTCATGTTTTTTTGTATCTTTTCTCAAGTACTTCATAAACACTTACGATAAGACGATAAAATGTTTAAATTACTAAATTCAAATTAAATATTCATCAAATGATGTCACAACGACAACATACCAAGGGATGAAGATCAATAAACAATACTAACATTGAGCCAACTATGAAGATCAATAATTTTTTTAAAATCGACAAACAAAAGAACCCACCAGTGAAATGACACAGCAGATCACCTTTCCCCTTTCACTGTAACCAAAAGTCTGATCACTATAAGAATTATCGTTACCAACTCTTGATAAAACTGCAACACAAAATAATGGGGTTATTGAAAGGTAAATATACAAACAATGATCTTTGTAGGACATGACTCACCGATCATAGTAACTATGCCGAGCCATTGAGTTGAAATCGTACCATGGTGAAGCATCAGTAATCATCCTTTCCTTCAATACTACAGCAAACCAAAAATGCATACATCAACTTTGCAAACATAAATGGATGAATAAAACTCCCTGTTGATATTATTCGATTGCATAACCATATCTTAGATTCATATAAATAGAAAAACTTCAATCAATTATTAAAACACATCAGAAAATCCATAACTAAAATAGTCACAACCAAAAAGTGCAGTAGTGCACGGATTCAATGAAAAATTAGTATTAATTAAACCAATAGTAAGAGAATTAATTCATGAACTCATCTTAGTGGGAATCCATAATAGAGGTATGTAGTTGATGTTTTACTTCGGATTGATGACCAAATTTAGCCTCAATCCAGCATCAAAGCTGAAAAATCAACAGAAAGGTTCCAGGTCACATACCAAATATTTAGATCTGCAAGACTCAAAACAACATGAAAATGTGAAATCGAGATGAAATTGGGTTTAACATTGTCACCTGTTTCTCATAATGGAACCATGCAATGGTCTGCTGGAACCGGTTGCTGAAAAACATCGCCCATAATGTATGATCGAATAACCTTTTCATCCTCCATCATCCCGTAACATATACAAATATAATCTCAATTGATATGGTCTAAACTTCTTGAGAGCGCATGAGCAAAACCAGATAACCCAACAATCTTCACCTTGCTGCTGAAAAAAAAACACTTTACCCGGTTAATGCTGAAAAATAGATAACCCAGCAAAATTAAATAAATCGGTCAATAGAGAAGAAAAACATAAATCCACATGAGCGGATATCTAACTTACAAACTCAATGAGAGACTAAAATGCAAGACTTTGATTAGAAGGCAAATTGCAACTGCGAAGAAAAACACTGATAAGAGTTCAAGAACAATCATCAAGACTAACATGAACAACTGCACTAAAAATTGACCCAAAACCTCCACCTGGCCATGTCTTTTACAATGCAGATTATAAATAAAATCATCAAAAAATACAAAGAATTGAAAAAAAATTTTAAAAAAGAGACTTACCACGACCCCATCCATCGGAATAAGTGCATCAAAAACTGACCCAAAATGAGTAGAATCAGTAGCAAGATTATCACAAAGATTGTTAAACTATACCTAGTATAGAAACCAACGATAATAAATCATAATACGAAACAACACATACCTGCTTTCATTTAAAGTGCATTTGAGAATTTCATGTACATATCCAAGTTCACAAAACTCCTTTTAGCCTACACAACAAATAATACACTGACATAATAGAAGAAAGTAGCTACTTGTCACTTGTGACTTGTGAGAAAGAAAAAAGAGTATAAAAAAAAAATACCTTTAATCAACTATTTGGCGTTACATCCCGAGGGATGGATGTTTACAAAAAGCTTTCATATTGACCACTCTTTAATCCAATGCAACCTTTAAAATGAAGCATAAAATTTGCGATTATTAACAAAAGTTAAGGCAAAAGAGAGGGTCATGTGGAAGTACATAACAAAATGAAAGCTTGTGTGTAATGCTGGAATTATAGCCTCTTAATTATCAGAGGCAATAAAAGTCAATTGAACCAAAATCTGCAAGAGTGATGAATTGAAGCATCTGATGATAAGAGAATATGAATCGGAAAAACCAAACCTTCACTCTGTAAATAAGATAAAAAGAACATTTATTAGAAAAAAATGATGAAGAAATGATAACCGTGTAATATACCCATTCAATTCGTCTGCAATTCGAGTACTTTCATCGACCAATGATTCCAGCAAGCTATCACCCATAGAAACATAAGAGATAAGCATCCATAACTATTGCGAACATAAACTCAAAGTTTGACCAGAAAATACACAAAACTGAGAATTAAGTATCAAAAAGCTATGAGATGGAGGACATTTAAGTTCATTAATGGAAATGAGACAAATTAACTTCATGATGACATTCATCAAGCCCTTGACTCAAAATATTCTAACCGTCACAACAAACCGAGCTCACTGTCTCTAGGAACAGACTTGATGATATCCGAATCATCTGAAAGATTGATCATGAATCCGTAAACAACTTGCAGAGAAAACTATAGTGATTCACAAATATTAAGCACAATCAAAGCAGAAACAATACCTGGTTGAATTCGAATAGAAGGGCACTTGTTGATGGTGAATTGGTGATTGGAGAATTGGGCAGTTCCAATTTGCACAGATGAATGGATGTGGGATGGAAATTGTGGGAGTTGTGGATTGGGAAATCGTGGGCAGGGGCGCCCCTGTTGAAAGAAGGCGCCACACTTGAGGCTGAAAATCAACGATAATTTAAACGTCGACCTAATATTACATATATATATGTATTTATATGAACAACGAACGTATTACCTAATGGTTGCAAGACTCAAGATATCTAGTGATGGCGCCGGCTTCAAATCTCGTAAATTCAATAATTTTGCTTTTTTAAACTGTGACCAGAAAGTAAATAAGAGTGCTTTTTTTCCTTCCAAACCCACGATTATCACACGCAGCTTTTTTGTTTTATTTTTTTATATACTTTTTGGTTCTTTTTTTTCCAGAATAGCGGCTAAAATTTTTTGGCGCGGCTCTAACACCCAGACAAGGGACGCTCACGATCGTGGGTATCATGTGATTTTAGTGAGGAGAAGTTGGAAGAAGAGGTGGGGTGTTTTTTTTTTTGTCCGGAAACGTGGTCGGACGGACGGTTCTGTTTTGTGAGATCGTGAATAAATGTAAAAAATTGTTGTTGTTGTTGTTTGTTTTTTTTTTTTTTGTGTGTGACTAAAATGAGTAATTGGGTCTGGAGCGGGTCTGAGGCGGGTAATTAGGCAAAAACGGGTTAATTGACAGTTAATCGATTGAAAATATAATATAAGATGTGTTTCAAAGAAACGACGACCCATTAAAAGCATCACATCGAATCTACTGTACTGCGGCATCACATTTATTCGACTTTATCAATGTCTAAAATAGACATTTGATATCTACAAGGTTTAATGTTGAGCTTAAATTCATCACCACGTTTATTCGACTTTATAAATGTTGAAAATAGACATTTGATATCTACAAAGTTTAATGTTGAGTGTAAATTCAACTTTCAAAAGATTGATGTAATACTCCAAAAGTAGATTCGTTGCTGTGACTTTAACAACCTGTCTACAATAATATATACTCCTTCCGTCTCAATTTGTTTGAGAATTTTTTAAACTCTTAAAATATAAGGGAATATCATTTATTATATTGTCTAGTCATAAAAAATAAGACTAATTATAAATTACTACACCCGTCCCATAAAAAAGTGTCCACATTTTGAAAATGAAATGTCCTACAAAAATGTCTATCTAGAAAATCAATGTATCATTTAATACATCTTTTCCATACATACCCCTATCACCACCATTTAATTTATGTATACACTTATTATATTCCAAAACAAGCATTTATCATGAAATAGAGATATATATGACCATTAAGGTTTAAAATACAATATATTGTTTTTTTAATCTTTATGCACCATAAAAACTGGACATTTTTTTATAGGACAGAGGTAGTACATCCTCTTATATTGTCCTTATATTTTTTTAATAAATGCTTATATGTGGGCATTTTTGATATTTAAGCAACTTTAACTCTAAGTATTAACGACAAGACTTATTTTAGAACAACCATAAATAGAATAAGTTCCAAAACAAAATTGGAGTATCAGGTAGGAGTATCTAATTAGGTAAGGAGAGTGCCAAATCTAGTATGTCAATGTAAAATAGACAAATGTACAATGAAGCCCAAAACAAGTGATGTGATCCTAGCCCTTCATCTAGTACAAAGATCTGATCACATATAATGATCTAACAAAGATAAGGGCAGTTATGGTCCTTAAGGAACTCCATTCTCCATGCATGAATCATCATCATCATCGTCGTCTCATCGCCTCATCGCCAAACAAGATTGCCCATAAACTCAAGGGCAGGAACACCACGGATTTCGACATCAGACATAGGACTCTCAATCATCCTCAAGCTTCCTAGTTGTGGATCTTTCTTTATCATATCAAACACACGCATTTGATCCTGTAATCAAAACCCGTAAATATACTGTAGTCTGTAATAATGCAGGTTTATATATACTTCCTAAAAACAGCATAGCAGTTTCCAATATCATAATGAAGAATTTAGAAAAGAATCAAGTGTGTTTAAGGAAATAAACATGGATGTGTTAAGCAAACAGGTTCGATCGCGAACAAGCTCGTTAGAGATCATGATCGTTCGTTTGTTTAGCTTAACGAACCGAGCTCAAATCGGATAATAGGCTCATTTCCTAAAACGAACCAGATTATAGGCTCATTTCCTAAACAAACAAAGAGGAGCATGGCACGCAAACATTAGAATATACATAACCAAATGAATCCCTAAATGACCCTTTTGACACAATTTACTTTTATCTCCTCTTGTTATTTTATATTCTTGTAGGTTGATCTTGTCCATATTTTAAATTTGCTAAAACAGTTATAATAAAATAAAATAAAACAAGTTCTTAAACCAATGGCGTTGATCCACGTGTAATTAATTACCTTGCGTTTAATCGCACAAAACTTGCAATCTGATGCAGATGCAGGAAGAACCTGGTTTACTATAAGCCTTTTTACAGGAACACTTTCTTTCTTCAGGGATGCACATAACCGTGTAGACTCGTTAACCGCCATTACCTTGAACGCAAAACAAGATAAAAAGGCACATAATCTGTATGAAAACTTACATAAAACCGACTCTTATTTAGGGACGGAGATGGTAAAGAACTTATGATATGAGGTTAAAATTAAAAACCGCATCACAAGAAGTTAGGAAGTTACTCACGGTGGGGATAGTAACGATGACAAACTCGGTTGTGTTTGCATCACGTAATAGATCCCTCACTTTTATCATTCTTTCCCTTAATTGTTCTAGCTTGCCACTCTACATCAATTAAATTACAAATTAGCCATTCTATAAACAGTACAAAAGGGAAATCGTAAGGGCCAAAGCGTACCAAAATTTCAAGCGGTTCCTCTTTAGTGAAAACAGATTTGATTGCTGAAGTGGTCGCGGCTATCTTATCTTTCAGCTGCATTGAATCCGTATACGATAAACATAAACGTGTAGCAAAAGAGAATAGAGAGAATAAAAGATTCGCAAACACGAAAACGAATTACCAGGTTTAATAGATGTGTCCTTTTCCAGAATAAGAGAAAGGAATAGAGCTTTATTATGTATAGGTATGGAATAGAAACACTTTTGGTCATTTTGTTTCACGATTTTTACATTTCTATCCCCAATGTTTCATCTTTCCACATTTATAGTCGAAAGTGCCACACGTCCAGCAAGACATGCTCTAACCAGTAAAAACTTGACACATGGCAAAAATGGACTCAAAATGCGTCAATGTGTCAAGATGATACATCGGGGATACAAGTGCAAATCGTGAAGCGGAATGGACTATAAGTGTCTTTTATCTCATACTGGTATATGCACAGGTAGGATAATCCACAAGAACATACCTTGATCATCTTCCCGAGTGATGAATCCAAGAAATCCGGTAAGGACAAAAGGCGAAGAGTATGACCCTGCAGTAAAACAAGGTGAGTAAATGCAGTACAGTAAAAAACTGCAGAACATTGAGTAAAGTAACTATTTACTTACAGTGGGCGCTGTATCGAAAATTATCCGACTAAAGCTACTATATTCCTTTGACTCCACAAATTGCAAGACCTGCAAATTTACTTGCACTCAAACCTCAAAATGTAAATAATTTGTTTAGCAAAATATAAATTGATGTTCAAACTATACACACCTTTGAAATTGCGATAGCTTCATCAAGACCGGGTGGAGGAGTGTCCAAGAGTTCCCCGAGTTTTAGGTCTTCCAACTACGACGATTTCATGAAAAAATATGAGCTACAGGACCATACGAATTCCTATTCTTTATACGTTTTCAGTCCATTTTCGCCACACGTCAAGCTTTTATTGGTTGAAGTCTGTCGTACTTTCCATGCTGGATGTAGGATACGTGACAATTTGGAGTGAAAATGTGAAAAAATGCATAGATGAGGGATAAAAGTGCCAAGATGAGACACCGGGGATAGAAGTGCAAAAATCTTTATACAAAATGGACCAATTGTGTCTTTAGAAATAGAGACATTTTTGGTCCATTTTGTTTCATGTTTTTTGCACTTCAATCCCCCATGGTTCGACATTACACTTTAACCCCTCATACAGTACGCATTTTCTACCTTTTCAGTCTATGTTTGCCACGTGTCAAGTTTCTATTCAACCAAGCATGTCGTCCCTTCTATGCTGGATGTTTGACACGTGGCGCATTGAACTAAATAAATGGAGGGAAAAAATCATAGATGACGAGTTAAAGTGAAATGATGAAACATTAAGGATAAAAAAGCAAAATTCGAGAAACAAAATGGACCAAAAATGTATTTATCCCCTTCATTTCATTGTAGATGTGTTAAATAAGAATATAATTGTGCCCTTTGAATGAAGTACCATGAACTGATTCAGAATTATTGCTTCTATTACTTAGTTATTCTTTCACTGCAGAGAAATCTCGACCGTACATCACTCACGTGATAAAAGAAAACAATAATCTAGACTTGAATAATGGAACTGAGATATAATGAAGTTCACATCAAAATTAGAAGTATGAAAAAGACACCATAAGAGAGTGTTAGGCACCTGATCTCCAAGCATGCCAAGGCCCATGCTATCCATAAAATCTTTGACACCTTTACCGCTGTTCTTTTGGCTTGCAGCACGGAGTTCTTCCTTCGTTGTTTCAGGGTCTATCTATAAACATGTTACAGCCCCTCAATACATGCAGTATAACAACGAATAAAAGCCACATGAAAGCCGAGGCATGTTTATGAGACATATATACCTCAAGTGCGTATAATGGAGAATCGACTCCTCGAACCGGAACAAGTGTACCTCCTTTCAAATCCTAAGGAACATAAGAGTCAAAAAAACATGGTTCTTTGTCACCAACATAAACTCAAGGCGTTCACGAACCTGATCAAAAGAATCACTCAGAGAATGAGCTGGATCCGTTGAAACTATGATAGTAGGATGACCATGATTTGCAAATCTCACAGCAAGTGATGCAGCACAACTGGTTTTTCCAACTCCGCCTTTCCCACCCAATAAATAGTATTTCCGCTGCGTCCCAGAAGCCATCTCATCAAATGCAGCACCATTTTCATTTGCAGTGGAAATGAACCTCCCTACAATTACATGAATGACCAAAAAATACTTATAACCAAACTTTATATGACGTAAAAAAATACTTATCTTGAGGAAAGGCTATAAAAGTGTATATAAGTGGTGTTTTCGGTGGCGCCGGTGGCGGCAATGGATTCAGCGGTGGTGTATTCTAAGAGAAGAAGGCGGGGCAATTCGGCTTTGCCTTGTGTTTTATATCATTTTACCCGATCTCTAATGAAGTTACATAGTCCTCCTATTTATAGGAGGAAAAACAACACTTAAGTAAACTTAGTCGTTAAGTAAACTAAAATATCTAGATGGTAAGTGGATCGAATATCTCGGGCGGAGTCCACATAGGATCGAGGTCATTTGGCGGACCGGTTTATCAAATGAGATCGCGTGTCGGCCCCCTTATCCTCTTCTGTCGTCGCATAGGGTTGAGGGCTTGGAATGGGTCCGAAGGCTCGCGGTCTGATTTGACTGAGAGCTCGCGAGATGATAATGGTGGTGGCCTCATCCACTAATGTCGGTGGTCGGTCGAGACCGAATGAGGATCCACGGACGAAGTAAGATTTAGGCACATCAATGGCCCTACTCCGTGCCTTAATCATTTTCTCAAAATGTTAGGCGGGAGTAATAGTCCGCTTGCGGATCCGTTGCCTTGAAATCTTGTGATGGCTCGTTATTATGGCGGATCGCTGTTAGCCTTGCCTAAGTACCGTACTCGAGTAGATATTTTCGTTGCTTGCATGTATTTGATGAATTTTGCTTCTTGTAGCTAGTGCCAAGAATTGACCTTGCCTTTGGTGGCTTGAGAGCTTTTAGTCTTGTAGAGGACTCGCTTGAAGTCGAGTTCCAAAATATGATGCCGAGTGGTGGTCGGGCTTATAAAATGCTCCTTCGAGGCGAGTTCCAGACATGATGCCGACTATAGGTCGGTCTTACTAGAAAGGTCGGTCAAAATATGATACATGAAAGGCTTATAAATGTCGCCGAGGCGAACTCCAAAATATGATGCCGACCTGGCGTCGGGCTTATAAATGTTCGCTCAGAGGCGAACTCAAAATATGATGCCGACTGGCGTCGGGCTTATAAATGTTGCCGAGGCGAACTCCAAAATGCGACTGGCGTCGGGCGGCTTACTAAATGTTGGCGTCGGGCTTATAAATGTTCGCCGAGGCGAACTCCAAATATGATGTATAAATGTTCGCTCGATGCGAACCAAAATATGATGTTCGGGCTTATAAATGTTCGCTCGGCTTACTCCCAAAATATGATGCCGACCTGGCGTCGGGCTTATAAATGTTAGCTTTCGGCGAACTCAAAATATGATGCCGACCTGGCGTCGGCTTATAAATGTTATAAATGTTCGCCGACTGGCGCCGGCGAACTCAAAATATGATGCCGACCTGGCGTCGGGCTTATAAAATGTTCGCTCGGCGAACTCCAAATATGATGCCGACCTGGCGTCGGGCTTATAAGAAGGTTCGCCGAGGGCGAACTCCAAAATATGATGCCGACCTGGCGTCGGGCTTATAAGAAGGTTCGGCGAGGCGAACTCCAAAATATGATGCCGACCTGGCGTCCGGGCTTAGAGTGCCGATCATCATTTATCGGGCTTGATGCGCCGACAACGCTCTGCTCGGGCTTAGCGCCGACAACGCGCTGCGCCGGGCTTTGATCGCCGATAGTCGTTATATCGGGCTTGAACGGTGTTATCGAAACCACGAATTTCTTTGTGCGGCATAGCGAAACAGGCTTTGATCGCCGATAGTCGTTATATCGAGCTTAGATGCTAACAACGCTCTGTTGGACTTAATTGCCAACAACGCTCTGTTGGACTTAGAATGCCGTGCATGGAGCGGCGGGCTTTTGTTGTAAAGAAATCCATGTTGATGGCGAGCTTGTAAAGAGATAGCTCATAATAAGATAGCTTGTAATAAATGAGTCACGACACGGAGCTTGTAACGATTGTTTGCTTTATTTTTTGCTCGAAATATTTCATCTTTTTTCGAGTCCGCTATTTGAGCCCGACGTATCATATATGTATATATAAATATATATAGGGCCCCCTTGTTTTTGGCGAGGTCGAGGGCGTTAAAGCGTCGAACTTGCTAAAAATAATTTAATTGAAAACCTTACTTGTTTCTGTTGAGCCTGATGGTGAATCGAAAAAGCGATGTACGGCCCTTGTTTTCGGTGAGATTGAGGCGCTAAAAATCGAGCTCGCCGAAAATACTTGGGGCGAATAATAATACTTGTCTCGAATGGGACTGTTTTGTTGCACTTTTTGACTTGATCGAAAAATCCGATATATGGCCCCTTGTTTTTGGTGAGGTCGAGGCGCTAAATATCGAGCTCGCTAAAAATAATCGAACATAAAGTCGACTTGAACTTGATAAGCGAATCAAAAATTCGATGTGTGGCCCCTTGTTTGGGACAAGATTGAGATTGCGAGTAACTTTATGCGAAATAAATGTCGAGGTCGAGCTTTAATTGGACTTAGAGCTTGCCGACCGAGGTCGGGCTTAGAGTCGCCGATAAGTCGGACTTAGAGTGGCGACCGACCGAGGTCGGGCTTAGAGCTACTTGAATTTGTTGAGTTATTGTTTTTTTTTTTTCGGGGAATTTATCAATTATGCCATTAGAAACTTATCCGTGATGGTGGCAGCGTTCCTCCGCAAATTCATGGAACATGTTGATGAAAAATGCTTGTATCAAATAAAAGGAGTGCATACCATATCATGAAAAATGCTTGTATCAAATTAAATCTGATTCCACCCCCAGAGCCTCCAAAATAGCAAAGAAGGCAACAAGAGAGGCGTAAACTTTGGTTCTCAGGCTCGGCAAAGGCGTCAACGGATACTCCGGCTCTTTTCTCGGTCGACTCTTTCATCTATCTAGTAGATGAGAACTCGATTTTGGTGGCCGGTCTTTGCGCTCCCTCTTTCGTCGTCGGCTCCCTCTCCACTCGCCACTTGCTTGCTCCGGCGTAGCGGCGACACGATAAAGCGACACCGAATGATGTCGGCGTCGAAGCAAAGCAAGACCAAAGACTGAAAGCAGCGAGCACTACTACTCATTCTCTTCTCTTGATTTTCTCTTTGCGCTTTGCGGCTCCGGTGGGCGGTGATGATTAGGCTCGGTCATCTTCTCAGGTGAGATGAAATGAAACCCAATTGGAGGTCACATCATTTGGATGCTCAGGAAGAGCACGCCTTAGCTGCCTTTTTCTTCTAATCACGGTAGAACTTCTTCAAGCAAACAAATTTGCATTCTTCCCTCTCAATCTTCCAATTTGATGAAGACCTCGAGCTCTGTTATGAAAAATTTTAGATCCGAATCAAGATCTATTAGATTCTGAAGGAGGTCTTGTAGAACACCTAGCCGGAAAGCCAATAAATGGGAAATTTTAGGCCGCGGAAAAATTAAGATCATTTGGAAAAGTGATAAATATGTCGATTTCGTAACGGAGCCAAGCGATGTTGCGTAAAACACCAGGTTTCCGTGTTCATCTTGAGGATATGAGGCTATAAAAGTGTATATAAGTGGTGTTTTCGGTGGCGCTCGGTGGCGGCAATGGATTCAGCGGTGGTGTATTCTAAGAGAGAAGAAGGCGGGGGCAATTCGGCTTTGCCTTGTGTTTTATATCATTTTACCCGATCTCCTAATGAGTTACATAGTCCTCCATTTATAGGAGGAAAGCTTAGCACTTAAGTAAACTTAGTCGTTAAGTAAACTAAAATATCTAGATGGTAAGTGGATCGAATATCTCGGCGGAGTCCACATAGGATCGAGGTCATTTGGCGGACCCGTTTATCAAATGAGATCGCGTGTCGGCCCCTTATCCTCTTTTGTCGTCGATAGGGTTGAGGGCTTGGAATGGGTCCGAAGGCTCGCGGTCTGATTTGACTTGAGAGCTCGCGGAAGAATGGCTGGTGGCCTCATCCACTAATGTCGGTGGTCGGTCAGACCCGAATGAGGATCCACGGACCGAAGTAAGATTTAGGCACATCACCAACACAGAAATCGCACTTTTAGCTGTGATTAAAACGAAGTACATGCTCATTTTTTGTGCTCACAAAGATAAGTAAACAAAATTATCTCAACAAGTCCAATCAAGGCCGGTAAAATCCCACATTGTAAAAGTGGGAAAAACATTATTACCAAGATATAAGGTTGAGACATAATGGACTTGGTAACCTAATAAGTCTACTAGATCTACTATGACTCAAGTTAACGCCTCTAGATCCATGTTCTTGGGCGTTACATGTGGTATCAAAGTAGGTTACCGGACGCACTTAAGTGTCACGCCGTGAGAGACGGTGGGAGCCGCGAGGTAGGTCCTGTTGAGGACACCAATTCTTAAAGAGGGGATAATGTAATATCCACATTGTAAAAGTGAAAGAAACATTACTTGGTAACTGGCCAAAACGAGCACAATAGGCCTAAGTACTTACAGGATGCTCAAGTAAGGTCATTTGCCCAAGTTACTCTGATTTTCAGCTAAATGATTGCCAGACTTGGAGTGATCATCAAGTATTATTTACACAATTTTTGCAATTTCAACAGAAAATAACCAAATTAATTATCAATTGTCATCTTGAACAAGAAAAGACACATCTTTTCTAATCCTCTACCGGCCAGACCCCCACCTTACTACATTCCCTTTCTCCAGTTACAATTTAAGTGCTAGAAAGAAGGAAATTTTCTAAGTTGACATATGATATGAAACAATCAAAACCGCTTAAACACATAGTAATGAAGAAGCATGCAAATCAATAATTATACAAAGAAATACATATCCATAAAAGTGGTACCTTGAAATGGGGATCGGAGGGGTCTTGAGCAAATGGGACTTGAAAAAGAACTTGTATTTCTGGTCACTTTGAAGAAATAAGAAGCAAAATGTTTCTGGGATTTGCATATTTGATGGGAAAGAGAGGATATTGCCATGGCTGATCAAATTTGTTAGAGCGTGAGCTGCAAAAGTAGTATTTTGATGAACAGTAGAGGGTTTTTCTGGGGTTTTAGGGAACTGCCTTCGTACCCTTTGATTATTGTTCGCTGTCCGATGGCGAAATGAAATGAGGCTTTTTTATTTTTATTATTATTATTATTACTACTTACATGTAACTACTATCTTCGTACCAAAATATAAGTCTATTTAACATTTTTATTTTGTTTTATAATTTAAGTATATTTAGAAAACTAAAGAAATATTTATTATATTTTTATCTTTTTACCCCTTATTTATTATTTACAACTCATTTTCCACTACTTTGCATTAATAATAGTCAAATGCTATTTTAATCTTTTTCATCAAAATTAATGATAAATAACCAATTTAACCAACTATCTTAATCAATATAAAAACCTCAAATGAATTTACATTTTAGGACGAAGATAGTAGTTTTTTTCTTGGGGAGGGCAACATAGTTATCTTAAATGAGACTTAAACCTCGGATGAAGGAAGAATATTTCTCATGAAATCATATTTATGTTTTTCAAATTATTAATGAGAACAGTGGCGGAGCTACATACAATCAAAGGGGTCAACTGCTTCCTCTTGATCCGGAAAAATTACACTAATACATATCGTTTGCCTTCCCCTTAAATTTTTTATTTGTCTTTCAAAGTTTTATCGTCCTCATTACTTGAGATCCTGCATCCGCCCCTGGTTGAGAACATATTTTAAAAGATTACGTGGGATAAATAAGGCTACAGAGTGGGGCTATGAGCCTATGGCCTCTGAGTAGGGAGATGACTCAAAGCCGGGGTGGGGTGGGTTGGGATGCAACGGGCGTGGCCGTTTTTTGGTTTAGTTTTGTCGTTGCAGATCTTGTTATCAAGATGGAACACTTGCCTGCAGTTTCTAAGAAGTTAGTTAAGAGTTTGTTAGTTTAATATAACTGACTAGTAAATGCAATTAACTTATAACTGCTATAGCTTCTATGTATATAAACATAATGCTAGCAGATTAGGAATCAAGTTTTTATGTACCATTTTCTGAATTCATTCTTCAATGAGAAATTAATCTTTCTTTCTTCATCTTATAGCTTATGCATTCTTACTTTACATTTACAAGACATTTAACATGGTATCAGAGCTGTTTTAAGCTCCTGCTTCGTTCTTCCTGCTTCTTTTTAGTTTCTTGCCATTCTTTACTTCCTGTTTCAACGGAGAATAAAGGAGCTATTCTTCCAGCTGATTTTGTGGTTCATCCGAACGAGAATCCAACTCTGATTCTTTCTAGATGACAACAATTACCACGGTTGGAAGATTTCAATGGTGATAACTCTTTCTTCCAAAAACAAGAAGGGGTTCGTAGATGGATCCATTCCTCCTCTTCTTCCCACTAATAATCACTATTCAGCTTGGAGGCAATGTAATAGTATGGTGAAAGCTTGGTTAGTGAATTCTGTTTCTAGGGATATTGCTCAAAGCATTGCTTCATACAAGACTGCGAAAGACATGTGGGATGATCTTGAAGATAAATTTTGAGGTGGTGATACCTATACCCTATCAGATATAATGGAGGAAATTCATAATACCAAACAAGGTAATCTGTCTGTATCTCAATATTTTATTCGTTTGAAAGATCTTTGGGATCAATTGGTTACACTGACTGTACCACCAGATTGTGACTATGGCAAGAAATGGTTCCAAGGATATATAGAGAAACAATATGTTATAAGATTTTTAAAAGGCTTGAATGATGAGTATTCTGCAATTAAGTCTCAGGTCCTTATGTTAGAACCCTTGCCTTCAATCAAGGTTGTCTTCTCTATGGCTGTGAAACAAGAAAAACATCAACATTATGGTTCTTCTTCAGGGGCCAAAATTGTAGAATCAGCTACTGTATTTGGTTCTACTGATACAGATCATAAATCTGCCTTAGCTGTGCAAAATCAAAGTGCTAATAACAGAGAGAACTATAATAATGGAAGCGATAAACCACAGTGTGTGCATTGTGGGGTGATGGGACACATTGTTAATCGTTGCTACAAGAAACATGGATACCCTACAAATTTTAAAGGCAGGGGTAGGGGCAGATCTTCAGCAAATTGTGTTGGGACAGAATCTTGGGTCCAAAATGAAGCTGGGGATGCTCAGGCTCATCCACAAATTTCTGCAATACAATAAAAGTATCAACAGATTTCGAGTCTCTTAAAGGCAACTCAAGAATCTGAGAATTCTTCCGCTTTAAATTTTGTGGCTATGACAGCTAACTTTCAACCAATAGAAGGTTCAGGTACTTCTAAACTTTTCTCTTGGATAGTTGATTCTGGTGCTTCTGATCACAGAGTGTTTGATAAGTCTTTATTTGTTTCATGTAAGCCTGTAGAAAACATATCTGTGAGTTTACCAAATGGCGAAAATCCGAAATAGGGATCTTAACAAAAAAAAATTATTTAAAGGGTGATTTAATGTGACACATGATGTTTTGCACTAAGAATGACTTTGGCATTTTAATCTTTATGTATGTAGGTTAAGATAAATCATAACATCGAGGTGATCCAAATGGTACGGTGTGTTTCTTTACAACTTATCATTCAGCATTTAACTAATTTAGGTCGTGATTTCCTTTTTTTTTGCTTTGTTATTATTTCGATTGTCATTTGCTTGGGGTGTACTTAAGTTACTAAACTGATGGCGAGTTTTTTTTTTTTTTTTTTTTTTGAAAACAAACTGATGGCGAAGTTGGACAACAAGATAACAAAAACTTTCCAGTATATTATGAATTTAAGATAATCTTTTAGTATACTCACTCCGTTTTTTTAACTGGTCACTTTTCAAAATTTACTTTATTTTATTTTTCTATCATTTTACATTACCAATACAACGTTTATTTTTTCATCTTTACCCGTCAATTTAATTATGCATATGTAAGCAAAATATATCCATCTCCAATAAAGAAATACATTTTTCAATGCTAACAACTCAAAAGTCAATTTATAACGCTATTATCCACACATATACACATTCTCAATACAATACTCTAATTAACAAGAGATAATCATATTTATTGGGTGTGCAAATATTATTTTATACTCTATTTTAAACATATTAATTATTTTCTTAATCTGTGTAAATTTTTACAGTGAATTATATATTTGCTTGCCACGGTTTTGGACGGTAGGAGCGACCTTCACAAAATATCCTGGTGTCCTTTTGTGATGTATAAAGCGTTGCGTTTATACAATCGAGGTGAAGCTCCAATTTCAATGGAAACAGCCAAATTTATTCTGTTAATAGAAAATGATTTCGCTTTGAGCCAATTAGCGAATGAGAAGTTTTACTTCCAAGTATCCCCGCAACATAAACGTCCCTGCATTATTATTATAATTAGTATCCCCGCAACATAAACGATGATTCGATTGCATTATTATTATAATTACTGAGTTCGAAAGTACCTAATGTGGCGTTAGGTATTTGATACGAGCCGAATTATCGAACACGTTTCGCTCGAACTCGAACTATTTTATAGCAATATATATATATATATATATATATATATATATATAATATATAAATTAAAATAGGAAATCAAAATCAAATTAGGGTTAGAAGTTCGAACATGTTCGGTCGGTTCGGAACTATATATATATATATATATATATATATATATATATATATATATATATATATATATATAAAATTAAAATAGGAAATCAAAATCAAATTAGGGTTAGAAGTTGAACATGTTGAGCGGCTCGCTCGAACATGTTCGAGCGGTTCGAACATATTCGAGCGAACCGGACGAACATGTTTTCTAATATTCGATTCGAACCCAGGCGAACCTTGCTAAATTAAGGTTCGATCGATTCGAGCGAGCCGAATACGAAACCCTACCAGGGTTCGGTCTTCGGCTCGTTCTGACCTCTAAATGTGGCCACTAAACGATATTTAAGGATAGCACGACTAAATTTGTCGGTGTTAGGGTTATTTATCTTGTCCATTTATATGTTCGGATCGGAGTTGATGTCGTATGATAGTATAATTGGTCACACTGAGGATAAGACGGCAAGTAGCACTGAATACAAAATTGTTGGTCTTAGGGCATGGTGATATATATGGTATTTCTATCTTGTGCACTTATCTTTTCGGATCGGAGTCGATTAGCTATGATAGTGAAGAATTGGTGACCCCACAGATAAGATGGTTAGGTGTCAGACCCAGGGATGTAAAGATATACGAGATTCCCGGGGGTGACATGTGGATTGAAAAAGATGGGAGCACTAAATACAAAATTGCCGGTCTGTATTTCTATCTTGTGCACCTATGTTTTCGGGTCTGTATTTCTTTCGTGTGCACTTATGTTTTTGGGTCTGTATTTCTATCTTTTGCAGATTTCCTTCTTGTGCACTTATGTTTTTGGGTCTGTATTTCTATCTTGTGCATTTATGTTTTTGGATCGGAGTCGATGAGCTATGATAGTGAAGAATTGGTGACCCCACAGATAAGTTGGATAGTTGGATAGGTGTCACTAAATACAAAATTGAATAACGATTTAAGAAAGTACGATTGAATACAAAATTGCATATGGCGATATATATGGAATCATTATCTTGTCCATTTATATGTTCGGATTGGAGTTGATGTCGTATGACAGTAAGGAATCGATCACACCGAGGATAAGATGGATAGATGTCTGAGCCACTGATATAAAGAAATATCATATTCCACGTAGGACGACAAGGATATTGACGGATGACAGATGAGGATGAGAGCTTTGCTACAAAATGGTTAACTAAACCACACATTACCCGTCGCGCATTGCCCGTCGTGAGTGAAGGAAGTTGAAGAAATGATCAAAATGAATCGTGTTGTCGGAACAAAGGGGTTGGATGGAGTAGATATAGATTATTCACTGATCACTTTTTGCCCTATGATATCAAGAATTGGGACTGAATCTGATTTAGAGGAGGTATGTGTATAATGTGTACCACACATCGCCCGTCGTGCAGAATGAGTGAAGGAAATTGAAGAAATGATCAAAATGAATCGTGTTGTCGGAATAGAGGGGTTAGATGGAGTAGAGATAGATTATTCACCGACCACTTTTTGCCGCCCGACAATATCAAGAATTGAGACTGAATCTGAATGAGAGGAGGTATGTGTATAATGTGTAATATTTAGAAGAAAAAGTTTTAGAATACGTTACAGAAAGCGTTGCGTGAGGCTAAAGAATTCAAGTTTTGTCAAATGTTGCATTTGTGTGGATTCTCAAGGCTATGCTGTCTTGTCTCTCATATATATGAATTCCCCTCGAGTTAAATAACATTTTATCTTATTATGTATTATTAGATCATTTGCTTTTTGAAATATTAATTAATAGTATGTCTTTTGAATTTGCACTCTTTACTATTTGAATTCACGGGCTCTCTAATCTGGAGAATAATTGTAGTGATGATACATTCGCTACACATTGTATGTAGTAGATATACATTACTCATATTTTATCCATACATTTGAAATAGTACACTTTAATGCGGCATCTTTAATGCCACTAGGCTGTTGAACTACTTGTGAGTCTTCAAGGTGTTTTATTCGGCATCTTTGTGTGCTTTTCGTAATGTGTTAATAGAGCATCGTTTTCATCACTCTTTTTTTTTTTTTTTTTGGTGTCTTCTTTTCTTTTGTTAGGCGCAGTCAAAATAATTCCGTAAATGTACATTGCTTTTTTGAAAAAGAAAAAGAAAAAAAAAAGAAAAAGAAAAATATAATGTCAAGGCAAAGTAACTTGATATATATAAAATGGAATGCTGCCTAATGCTGAAACTGAAAGCCCACCATATGTACCTTTTTCATTTTTGTATAATCGATTATTATGTTTTTATTTTATTTATTTTGTTATACATTCTTTTTTATTATTCTAATTCACTTGCTAAATCAGCATAAAATGGAGTATTTATCAACATAAAGTCATATATTATACTTTTACCTTTTCCATGACATCAACTTTGCTCAAGAAATTTTATGATACAATTGTTGTATATACAAGCTTGGCATATATTATAAAAGCATTTAATTTTCACAACAACGATTGTACCGGTACACTATATTTTTTTTTTGAGGGTCAGTACACTATACTTACCATACACCACATTGATTGTTGAGACTAGTTTAGATATATCATAGTATTGACTCTCATTTATGTATTTACGTATACAATACACAATACTTTTACATTATTGATATGGTATCAGAGCCAAATCAATTTCCTCTCCTAAACAACCAAAAATACTCACGCAAAAGCTGCTCAAAACCCTAGATTCATACGCAGCAAAAACATCAAAAACATTTACCTGTAGCAGCCGCAACAAAACAAAAAAAAAAACCACAGCAAACAGTAGCCTTCATCTTCTTCGTTCAGCCATGTCCGACGTCGATGATGCAGCACCACCGTCGTCTAAATACCCGACATTCACCCCCTCTTCCGCCTTCAGGGTCACACGACTCACCAGACAGAACTATCCGCTTTGGAGAGCACAAATTGTGCCCTACCTTCGTGGACAACGGGTTTTCGGTTTCGTTGACGGCTCCATCAAACCGCCATCACCCACCATCACCGATGCTGAAAATCAGGAGTCACCCAACCCAGATTACCTTGACTGGTCCCAGACTGATAATCTCATCCTCGGGACCATTACCTCATCACTATCGGAGGAGGTTCTTCTCCAAGTCTACACCGCCTCCACTTCGGCGGAGATATGGTTAGCGTTGCAGACGGCCTTTGCGTCACAAAGCAGAGCCAAGGTTGTCCAGCTACGGGCTGAACTTGCTGCCCTCCGGAAAAACGAGTCCACAGCCACTGAATATTATTTCCGTCTGAAAAGAATAGCGGATGAACTCAAGCTCGCCGGCCATGGCCTCTCCGACGACGACTTCGTGGCATATTTACTGCCAGGTTTAGGGTCTGATTATGATGCCCTCGTCACTATGATTACCTATCAACCGAAGGTCTCCATTGATGAGCTGTACTCGCTCCTGCTCACTACCGAAGCCCGCATCACTCACGCACAACCGCTTCTCTCTTCTCGCCACGCCGTCCGGCCCTCATCACCGTGGTCGCTAATTATCACCAGCCACTCGGTAACTATAACAATTCGGGCTTAATTTCGGTAATAATAATTTCTGGCCGTGGTTCAAATAATTCCCGAGGACGGGGGCGTGATAGCCGTAGTGGTCAAGGTGGTTCATCCCGTCCTCCCCGAGTAATAATGGTAATAATTATCGGTTTGAGCAATGACAAAAGTGTCAAATATGTGCAAAGTATGGTCACTTAGCCGCCACTTGTCGTTGGAGGTATGCCGGTCGAACAACAATCCCAATCCCGACCCCCACCCCACCACCTCGTCCTCCTACTCCCTATTTCCCAACCCGCAAGCCTATAACACGTATCCTTCCACACCGCCACCCTGACCCTATGATTGGATTCCCGACATGGTGCCTCTCACCATCATCGACCAACGATTTCACCAACTTAAACATCACACGAACCTTATGATGGCCCGGACAAGGTCCGTGTTGGCGACAGTGCGAGGTTTGTCCATCTCTCATCTTGGCTCTAGTTCGTTCGCTTCCCCTCCCCGTGCTTACTTATTATCCAATGTTCTTGTATCCCGTCCCCTCACCAAAAATCTTTTATCTGTCCATCGTTTGCTTCGACAATAATGTCTATTTTGAATTTCATGACACCTGTTTTTTTGTGAAGGACTACTCGGGCCGCGTCAACCTTAGAGGATTTGTCAAGGACGGCCTCTATCATTTCTCTCCACCGTCTACTCCCGCCTCTCCTCAAGCTTTGGCCACGTCTCCTTTGTCATCTACCACATGGCATCGTCGTCTTGGTCACTGCTCCTCGTCCGTCCTCCACCAAGCTTTGCGTAGTCGTTTTATTTCCTTTTCGAATAAAGCACCACATGTTGTGTGTGCTCCATGTCAGTTGGCTAAGAGTCACCGCCAACCTCTTTATACTACAGATTTTACTTCTTTTGCTCCGTTGGATTTGATTTCCTCTGATGTTTGGGGGCCTTGTGATGAAACTTCTATTTACGGTTCTAAGTATTATGTGAGTTTTATTGATGACTACACAAAATTTTTATGGCTTTACCCGATAAAACGTAAATCTGATGTTGAAGTAATTTTTCCCAACTTTCTCACCTTAATTGAACGTCAATTCAACACTAAACTTAAAGCTTTTCAAAGTGATTGGGGTGGTGAGTATCGTCATCTCTCCACTCTTCTCACCTCTTTAGGCATTCGCCACCGTCGCTCCTGTCCGCCTGATCCACGAACAAGTCGTCGGCGCCATTGGCGGCGTCACCGCCAAATTGTAGAAGTCGGTCTTTCTCTACTTGCACAATCGAATCTTCCCTTACCCTACTGGGAAGATGCCTTCACCACCGCTACCTATCTTATCAATCGCCTACCCACTCCTGTCCTTCAAAACCGTTCTCCCTTTGAAGTTGTCTACAACCGCAAACCCGACTATGACTTCCTCCGTGTCTTTGGTTGTGTCTGTTGGCCTTACCTCCGCCCCTACAACCATCACAAAACCGACTTCCGCTCCTCCACGTGTATTTTTCTCGGCTATCCTACATCTCACCATGGCTACAAATGCCTTGATCTCACCTCCGGCCGTGTCTATATCGCTCGCCATGTCGTCTTTGATGAGTCTGTGTTTCCCTATAAACCTATCCCGCCTTCTCCTTCCACCCCACCCTCTACCGTGGATCTACCTACCTTTCACCCCACACACTCACCTCCCATTAATCCTCCTATGCAGCCCCTACACGTGCCTCCTTCCTCTTCCCCTACCCCTCGGCAATCACCCCTCTCCACCTCCAATGATACTACCTTGGCCACTATTTCACCCGAACCCCCTCCTCCTCCTGCTCATGCTCATCCCATGGTCACTCGCACCCGTACCAACAAGCTTAAACCCAAACACGACCCTGCTTTTATCCGCTATCCTCTCTCTAAAGCCCTTGTGGCCACTACCTCCTCCACGACCCAACCTCGTATCACGAAGCCTCTAAACACCCCGTCTGGCGTGATGCCATGCGAGAGGAAATTGATGCGTTAATCGCGCAACCAAACCTGGGATCTTGTTCTGTTCATCCCTCCATGAACATTGTTGGCAATAAGTGGGTTTATCGTACCAAGCACCATGCGGATGGTCGATTAAGCGTCATAAGGCACGTCCTGGTTGCCAAGGGATTTCATCGCATCTGCAGGGTGAGACTACTCGAGACCTTTAGTCCTGTTGTTAAGCCGGTTACCATTCGGCTTCGTTGTCTCTTCTTTGTGTCTCAGGGTTGGCCACTTAGCGGAGTTGACATTCGAATGCCTTTCTTCATGGGCATCTTCTTGAGCCGGTCTACATGCAGCGACCACGGGATTTGTCCACCCCGAGTACCACGATTATGTATGTCGCCTTCGTCGCGATCTCTATGGTCTTAAGCAGGCTCCTCGTGCATGGTTTTCCCGTTTTATTGAGATCTTATTTGCGCTTTGGTTTTGTTGGCTCTAAAGCGAGACCACGTCACTTTATATCCGCTCTCGGGATGGTTACCGTGTCTACATACTTATTTACGTGGACGATATTATTATTACTGGCTCGTCTTCTTTGCTTGTTGAGCAGGCTATTACCTTTTTGGGGACTCACTTCCCTGTTAAGGATCTTGGCACTTTATCTTACTTCTTGGGCATTGAAGTTCTTTACATCCGATGAGTGCAGTATCTTTACCTTGGCGGAAATATATATTTCGATTGCTTGGCGTCTTTGGTCTGGATAAATCCAAGCCCTGTCTCACTCCTATGTCGGCCTCCACCCGACTTGGCATTGGTTCTGGTCCTCCCTGCTATGACCCCTCACTTTATCGCACCATTGTGGGTGGCTTACAATATCTGAGTTTTACCCGTCCGGATATTGCCTTTGCGGTTCACAAGGTCAGTAAGTTCATGCACTCTCCTTCCGAGGAACATTGGGTTGCGGTAAAGCGCATTCTTCGGTACTTGAAACACACTATCTCTGAGGGTCTGCTCCTTTCGCGCTACTCGCAGAACTTACTTCGGGCTTATTCGACGACTCTGGGCGGCGATAGAAGACAATCGTCGCTCTGTTGGTGCGTATTGTATTTTTAAGGTGCCAATCTTATCGGTTGGCGCACGAAACAACATCTTCTTGTTTCAGTAGCAATGAGGCCGAGTATAAGACGCTTTCCAACAACTGCTTTGCCGAGGTTCAATGGTTGTGCGACTTACGCCGGGAAATGCAAGTCCCTTTCTTTGGCTCCCCGACTCTTTGGTGTGACAACATCGGTGCCACCTACCTTGCTCATAATCCGGTTTTCACGCCGCACCAAACATATCGAGATCGACTTTCATCATGTTCGTGAGCTTGTGGCCTCTCGTCGACTTGCCATTTCGTTTGTCGAGTTCAAAGGATCGACTTGCCGATCCTCTCACCAAGCCTTTAGGAATCCGCGCTCTCCAGTCTCAAAGGCCAATCTTCGTGTGCTTCCTCTACCCACACGAGATTGCGGGGCGTGTTGAGACTAGTTTAGATATATCATAGTATTGACTCTCATTTATGTATTTACGTAATTACCCTTACTCTGTAACGGCTATATAAAGCCACTGTATCAAACTCTTTCAACATACAATACACAATACTTTTACATTATTGATATTGATCAACCTTTTGAAAGACGATTCTTGACCTAATGACACTCCATATGATACATAGTGCCCAATCAGCCGGGAACTTATTGGGTGGTCTCTCCACATGCACCGAAGTGACCCGTGGGTTGATCGGAGCCACACAATTACATCCGATCAACCCACGGATCACTTCGATATAAATTTTCTAACCACCTAATAACTTTCCCAATCAGCTTGATACAATGGTTATACCTTTGAAGAAAAAAAAAACTCATTAAAATGAAAGGTTTTCCAACCTCAATATAACTCTCTGTTATCTTCCTGCAACAACAATATTAACAAACACTACCTGCCAACTTTACTCAACTCCAAGTCTTTGACAACGTTGTTATTTTTTTTTGATGTATCTTTTAATACCATAACTATCACCAACGTTGCTGCTAAAACTTTCACAATATTATCATACTAATTCCCTTCCATTAACACTTAAAATTTGCATTATAATTTCTCGTGTCAAACACCCATGCCATAAGATCTTTGTCGGAATTGTCATAAATGCCCCAGATGTGGATCCCAACTCCAGCTTTATCCATCAGATGAAACTCAGCTCAAAAACTGACTCTCCCAGACTTGTAATCAAATGCTCAGATGTAGAATTCAGATGTACTCAGCAAAACTCAGCTGACAAAACGGAAAGGTGACTTCAGAAGAAACTCAGTTTGCACTTCACCAAAACTGACTTTCATAGAACTGAATATCCTTACTGAACTAACCATCATTCTCAGTCTCAGTTTCACAGATTAGTTCCACCAGATTATTCATCAGTTTAGAGATTAAGTCACAAAAACTGACATATATCTTGATAACCGTATATACTAAAATAATGTTCATCCATTTGCATACTTGCCTTAGAATAACATCACAAAGAAACCTCCTCTATAATATAGGTCAGCTCATAAGTTTGGGTCTTGTAATCGTAAATCATGTTGAAAGAGGAGTGTCTTCCATGGTAAATCACATGTTGTGTCTTAGTATTTCTCATATGGAGGAGATACCTGGCAAAAGTTCCCTTCAAAATCGACCCGACTTGACCCGATTTGTTTTTTTTTTTTACCCGAAATGCCAGGTTTTCTCCCAACGATATGTTTTTTTTTTTACCCGAAATGCCGGGTTTTCTCCCAACCCGATTTAGTTCAGGATTCATAACGGGTATGAGTCTTTACCCGACGGTTTCCCGATCACAGTATGGTTGCTCTTATGCAGATAAGAGATGACTTTGTGGGCGAGGTAGGAAGACAACGATTCTAAATATAATGTTTTTAATGATGGTATGCTTCAATTTATATTTATGTTGGATGATTTTGGTTAGTTGGAGATATGTAAGACTTAATTATTAAATTACGATGTTTGTGCGAATTAAAGACGTTACCTGTTCTTGACTTCAATCTGTCTTTGTATTTTTTTATTTCTTTCTTTTATGAATCATCATAAAATGTTCTAATTGTAGTTATATACATGTTGAATTTTTCTGTTTCCGGTAAATGTACATAGTTTTTTTTTTTTTAAATAAATAAAATAAAATAAAATAAGGCAAAGTAACTTTGATATATATATACTTGAAATGCTGCAAGTGCAAGCTACGCCATAACCTAAAGCTGAAACTGAAAGCCCACCATATCATATGTACCTTTTTCATCTTTGTATAATCGATTATTATGTTTTTATTTTATTTATTTTGTTATACATTCTTTTTATTATTCTAATTCACTTGCTAAAAACAGCATAAAATGGAGTATTTATTAACACATAAAAGGCATATATTATACTTTTACGTTTTTCATCATGACATCAACTTGGCTCACGAAATTTTGTGATACGATTGTTGTAAAAATAAATATTAAACTTAATAGATGTATATAACGTACGCAGGATCCTGGGTGATGAGGCGATATTATGGACGAGTGTAAATTTTTAGGGAGAAAAAAAAATACACAACATACATAATAATATTTTTTTCGGATCCGAGGAGGGCGGGGTGCGATTGCCCCCACTAAACTCCATGTACATCCGCCCCTGATCATACTCATCCTTACATCTTCTTATTAGACAGTCGATCCAGTATAGAGTACAGTACATCAATGTGGTCATTAACAGATTCAGAAAATTTGTCTCAATTAAGAGATCGACTCGAGTATATATAAAAGAAAATCATTAAATTGAAAGGTTTTCCAACCCCAAGATATTATCTTGCTGCTACAACAATATTAACAATAACTACCTGCCAACCTTACTTCAACTCCAAGTCTCTAACAACGTTGTTTTTTTTTTCTTCTCTCTTTTATTACCATAACTATCAGTCTATCACCTACGTTGTTGCCAAATTTTCACAATATATCATACAAATTCCCTTCCATTTAACACTTAAAATTTGCATTATTATTTATCATGTCAAACACCCATGTTTCTAATGAGTTATTAAAACTGCAACACTTACCTCCACAAATTGTATAGTCAATTCTTTAGTTAAATCATTAATTTTGACAAAAAAAATTCAACATGTTTATCATGTAATAATAATAACTGTTTTTTTTTTTTTTTTTTTTTTTCTTACAGAGGAAGAAGAAATCTAGTGGACAGCAAAAGAAAGAAGAGCTTGAAAGAGAGGTACTGTGGGCACAATGCTATGTACTTAAATTTATAGATTCATATTTTGTTTGTTTTCTTTTACACAAAATTACAAAAATAAGTACATTTCCATAGGTTTGATAGCTACTTATCTTTTTTTATGTTCTTCATTGATAGTGAGTTACTACATAAAAAGTCCAAATTATGGGGTTCAGTTTTTAGCATCTAAAGATTGTTTTTTTTTTTTTTTTTATAGGTTTCTTGAAAGATTTATCTGCAAATTCTTGAGTTTTTTTTTGGTATGGTATTGTTGTATACAGGTTGGTGTGCTATGCAAAATGTTGGATCATGAACAAAAAGTACATGAATTCCTGGAGAGAGTGCAACATCAAGATAAAGGATCAATTATTGGTATACCAAACTTCATTCCTCCAAAAGTAAGTTGTGAGTAAATTTGACTAAGTTTTGTCCTTAAAAAGAAATTTTGAGAAAGTTTTTTATGATCCAAAAACAGAGAATGGTTTCTCTGTCTTTGTAGAACAATTCCATATGTTTCAGGTTGTTATGGGGAAATTCTGATGTGGTGTGTTTAAAGCGCGGATATGAACCTTAAGACACCTGTGAGTTTTTTTTTCCGTGTATTTACAAAATACACGTAAAGGCTCGTATGTTTAATGTGTTTATAGGTGATATATATATATATACACACACACGTACTGCGGTCAGCCCACAACAGAATTTTCCCTGTTTCTGTCTCATTTGTGTTTGTAATGCATGAAATTTGCAGACACCTATGAGTATTGAATTCTTTTAAATTGATTTAATTGGAGATTTCTTTTTTTTTTTTTTTTTTTTTGGGACCAAATCAATGAAATTGTTTGTTTTAGCAGACTTGTGGTTATAATTCTGAAATATATTGATTTTTGGTGGAAATCTGAAGTCAACAGAAGCATGTAGCATAACAAGTGTGATAAAAAGACATTTCCGGTCACTTTGTTTTACGGTTTTTGTATTTTTATCCCTAATATTTCATCTTGCACTTTTGCTCTTTCATCTATGCATTTTTCGTCTTTAAATCTGTTTTTGCCACGTGCCAAAATTTTTATTGGTTGAAGCATGTTCTAATTACAAGAGATAAAGACACTATTGGTACATTTTGTTTCATGATTTTTGCATGTCTATCCCCTATATTTCGTCTTTGACACTTGAACCCTTGTCTATGCGGTTTTAACTTTTCGGTTCGTTGTTGTCACGTGTCAAGTTTTTATTGGCTGGAGTATATCGTACCTTCAATGATCATTTCAGACATGTGGCACTATGGAAGAAAAAAATAACCATAGATGAGGGGTAAAAGTGCCAAAACTAAAAATTGTGGATAGAAGTGCAAAAAAAAAAAAACATTGTGAATAAAAGTGCAGAAATCATGAAACAAAAAGGGACCAAAAGTGTCTATAAGCCCGACACAGTTTACAGAAATCTTGAATTCTTTTCCTTTCTTTTTTGTGTGTGTGAATTACATAGGTGAAAGAGCTATTAGCAGAGTTGGCAATGGTTGAAAGTGAAATAGTAAGATTGGAAAGTCAAATAAGCCAGCTTCAATCAGACATGAACCATGAAAAGGATCTTACAACACAGCTCAAATCCAAACAAAAAAGAGAATATTTGTCTCCAAATGATAATCATAATCCAAATCCAAAGTTGTTGTCTTTTCAAACACATTCAAAAGAAGACAAAACAGAAGTTAAGGAAAAGAAAGTAGCATTTGAGGCAAAGACTTTGCATTTCATAACTAAAGCTATAAAAGGTGATTACAATCTTAGTGATTTCAGTATCAGTGGCAAAAGTTTGAGCTCTAAAGGGATTACTTATCAGAAAGAAGACGAGCCCAAACCCGAATCTGAATCGAATCGCGGCAATAATAAGTCTAATAAGAAGATTGGGATACTTAAACCACCTTCACCATTGAGAGATCAAAGGAAGCCTACTCCTTGGGTAATAATCCCTTTTACTTCAATGTCTTTCATTCTCTTTACATAATGTAGGATTTATACTACTTACGTTAGATATTGTAAATGCTTGTAAATCTGTATTTTAGATATTATGATTCTACTGATTTATAAGAAGCATAAATGCATCAGATCCTCTATTTATATATGTGAAATAACTATACAACTATAGTATGAAATACATATTACTTTTAGGACGCCTTTGATATCACCAAACAACATCTACCGTAGCACCACACTAAGGTCTTTAGGTTCGACTTTCTAGAGGTTGAATGTCCACGTTCAACCTCCGGAAAGTCATATGTCCGGAAAATATCCACATTCGACCTCTGGAAAATCGAATCTTGACTTTAAAATCGATTGTTAGAAGTCAAATGTCATTGTGGGCCCCAGAAAGTTAGGTTTGGTATGGTGCTACTAAAGACGCCCCATTTTTGTCATTGTAATGATTTTAATAGAGATTCGGATGCACTTCATAGAGAGGGCGTCATGCAAATGCTCTTAGGCCATTTGGTGAATATTCAGTCTAAGAATACTTGCATTCGTTTCTTTTAACAGATTCTATATTTCATAGAATCATACCCTACTTTTTCTTAATTTACAGAATCTCTATTCAAAACGAAATGCATCAGAATCTCTGTAACGCATAACTTTAATAAAAAAACTTATATTTTGTGGACCACATATAGTGCATATTTTAAAGATTCATGCATATGGGATTCTTGATTATTGAAGTAGATTAGTTATTTAACTTTTTGGTATAGTACATAATGTGTTTGTGTTTTTTCCTCAGAGAGAACGCAATCATGAAAACCAACCTGATCACCAACAAAAACCAATATATGTGAGTCCAATACAAACAGAAGAAGAGAACATACAGAATCTGTCTCCAAACAAGCTATCAGAAAGCATCATGAAGTGTTTGATCTTCATATATGTTAGACTATTAAGAACATCAAGAGCAATCGAGCTCGAGAAATCAGGGCCGATTTCTCGTTCAGCTAGTTTCTCTATGAGCTTCAGGGCTGCAGAGCCAAGCTTGAATTCAAAAACAACTCTTTTACTGCATAAAGATTCAAGACAGTCAGATCCATATGGGATCTTCAACATGGAAGATTCTATTGCAAGGGATATTGGGCCTTATAAGAACCTGGTTAGATTCACTTCGGGTTCGATGGATCCTAAATGTGTCTCGAATTCAAGTTCTATACCTCTGTTTGAGAAACTGAAGTATGTTAGCTGAACAATACTGTATTGTAGTTTATGTGTTTGATATTTTGTCTGAATGAGTTTTTTTCACAATGCAGGGTGTTATTGAACAGCTTACACAAGGTGGATTTGACACATATGAGTTATCAGCAGAAGCTGGCTTTCTGGATCAACATATACAATGCCTGTGTCATGCATGTACACCACTTTGCTCCCTTAATTATTGATTTTTTTAATTAATGCATGAAGCAATAGTATGTCATGTGGTTGAATATGTACTTTTCGAGAATGACGTTGTTAGTGGCACCACACCAACCCTACCGTTGTGGCATCTCAGCAACGATCGAATTCTTAAATGTTGATTTTAGAGCTTAGAATCAACTTTCATGCAGTTGATTAAGTCGATTCTATGCTCTAGAATCAACGTTTGACAACTTGATTGTTTCTGGTATGGTATCACAGTAAAAACACAGCAGTGCCACTAAAGGCGCCCCTTTGAAAAAACCGGTCATTGACATGATTTCATTTATCAGTTGATGCAATAAGGAGTAGCATCTAATTTAGGCCGCGTTAAGTTATATGGACCACGGGTTCCATCATCTCCGTGGTTCGTGAGACAATAAACAGAAAAGAGCCTCGCATCAGGTCCCATCAGTGGGACCCAGTAGTGCGCTTTTCCTCTACATTATCTCACGGACCATGAATCCCGTGGACCAGATAGAAACGAGGAAATTCTGATGCAAAAATGAGGTATACAACGTAACAACACTATATAACAAAAACACGTCTAAAAACACGTGTGTTTTGACACATGAATCCACATGTGGACGTTCTCACATCTGATTGCAATTCGAGCTTCGGTTCAAGTCAATAACTATTGAAATCTGATTCCAGGCATTTCTTCAAAATGGAGTTCCAGATAACTTCAGCCCAGAAAAACTAATTGCATTACTAAATAAGGTAAAATATTTCCTTTATCTCATAATATTGCTGTAAGAAATACCAAATTTTATTACATTAACTCCACTAATGTTTGTTATATGTTTTTTCAGGCAACAATAAATATTGGTGGTAACACAATAACAGCAAAGGGCATAGAATGCTTCATTCTAAGAAATCCTGAATCTTCATCGACAAAAAAAGTAAGTTTTTTATTTTCTTTTCTTCAACGAGTATTTTGACATATCAGAGGAAGTTCAATTTTTCCAATTTAAGACAATGTGTATCTTCTTAGGTACTTGAAAATGGTGATAAATATAGCATAGAAGCAATTGCTCAATATCGATACCGAATCGAGCCTTCGAATCCGAACGTTGCGTTCGCTTTATGTTGTGGGACCCGTTCTTCTCCTGCGGTGAGCTTAGACTCCTAAAATACACGTATAGACACTGACATTTTTACGTGTTATTACTAAATACATGTACAGAATGAAGACTCAACAACAGAATTTTCTCTATATTCATATTCTCGTGATGTAATATATAGTTTGACGTCACATTGTAGGTGAAAATATACACACAAGACGGTGTGATTTCGGAGTTAGAGAAATCGAAGCTGGAATATCTTCAAGCGTCAATCGTTGTGACAAGGAACACGAAAAGAATCGCGATTCCAGAGCTTTTACTACAACATATGAACGGTTTCGCGCAAGATCTCGAGTCGTTGATCGAATGGTTATTGCAGCAATTACCAACATCAGGGTCATTAAGAAAATCATTAGTAGGATGTTTTAAAAGTAATAATGCTGTTGGAACAAAGGCTTCTGCCATTGTTGATAGGATACCTTATGACTTTGAATTTCAGTATCTATTAGCTGCATAATATGGGTAATAATTAAAACAACAATTATGTTGTTTACTTGTTTTTTATGATGAATAATAAGCATTAAAATGCATGGGATTCAATAAATTTTTGAGATTTTCTAGGGTTTTGTATTGCACCCTACTGTGATATATGAGAATAGTTAAAATTTGATTATAAGACATATATTTGATTTTTAAAAAGTAAATCATGTACATTATATATATAATTTTCATTTGTGTATCTTCAATTTCACTTCGATACCCCTTTAAGATCAGATGTAAAGTGTTTGTGACTGAAATTGAGTCAAGAAAACTTCTAACATTCTACCTGAAATTCCGTGAGAATCAACGACTATAGAAAAACAATGAGTACAGAAAAACATAAAGTTAAAAGGCAAAAGTGGAAACAAAAATGCACTTTTTCCAAGCACTTTTTCTGGCTTCATCGCGTGACTAACATATTGTAGTAGAGAATGATTCTCTCACTAGTGTTCATTGCCTCCAGAAAGGGGTGCAGACCTTTCTTCGTTGGGTTATTTAGTTTCAGATTGTTTGAGTCTGGTCAGGGTTTTGTGTCTTGTTCTTTTTTCTTTTATTCGGCGTTCTGACAATAGGCTTGCTCATTGTCTAGCACAGGTTGGTTTGCATGCGGTTGGTCTAGTTGATTGGGGTATAAGAATAACTATGCCTGCGGATGTACTTGAAGCTTGTGGTTCTGAATTGAATTAATAAAATATCTTTCAAAAAACAATACTTCCTCCGTCCCAAAATGTAAATTCGTTTGAAGTTTTTCACACAGATTAAGAAAGTTGGTTAAATTGCTAATGTGTCATTAATTTTGATGAAAAAAACTAAAATGACATTTGACCGTTAGTAATGTAAAAAATGAAAAGTTGGTGAGTATAGAAAAAATGATGGGTAAAAGAAGAAAAATGTAATAAATGTTTAATTGGTTATCTAAACGGACTTATATTTTGGGACAAATTCAAAATGCTAAACGGATTTATATTTTGGAACGGAGAGAGTATAATAAAGCGCATGTATTCTAACATTTTTGTAGGATAAAAAGACATACACTGTAAATACAATCACATTGGATGTGGTGCACCAAGTTTGACTTTGACAAAACTAAGCCATATCACACGTTTATACCTAAAAATAGTATGGAATTTCAAACTAGAATGAGTGAATACTGAATATTCACAAATACAAGATTTTGTTGGGGTCCTCTTATATCTCATTTTGGGCCAATGATCTATAATTTATTGAACTAAGAGTTTGAAAGTAAGGAAGACAATTATGCATTGCTGAGGGGAAACTATTTCAATTTGTATCCGTATGCACATGTAAAGTCAAAGTATGAATATAAATACACATACGTTTAAATGTAACATCTGCATACAGAAACAACACAGTAAAATTTCCCGGTTACCGAGATGACTTATTCTAGCAATGATTTATGACTCGGAATGTCGAATTCTCAGGTAAAAATGTGGGGAGTCATGGTCAAAGGCTTTGATGACAAAACAAGGTGATGAAATAGTTTATGGAACAGATAAGTCAACATATTCTCACTTTAAAGTATTCACATGTAGAATATGCATACCTTGTAAAATCAAGGTTATTAAGTACATACTGATTGTTCGGGCTAGTTGCAGCCGATTGTGCCTTCCTCCAGTTGTGTTATGATGAATATTCATGTAAATTTGTTAGACAATCGCGTAAAAGATATCAATAAAACTTGTCTCATTACCAAATGATCGTAAATAAACGCATTTCCTACTTCTTACTGTCAACGTGGGAGAAATTATAAAGCTTTTAAATCATTTTTTGAGGTGTTTGATCGATAATACGACTTTATTTTTGTCTGCAATAAAAAATAAAAATAACTTTTTTTTTTGATTTTTAACCCATCTTTATGATTAAGTGATTTAATTACAGACAACCAACTACAACAGAAGTTGTATAGAATGATGATGACAAACAAAATAGACAAACAATGAATTTATAAGCTATGCAGCAGACAACAAAAACTGTAACTTCATTTGTAACATCCCAGGACAAAATTAAAACATTCTAAATTACAGACATTTATTTATTTTATATTACTTATCCCCCAAAACCATATTTATAATTCCACATTCACTCCGGTCTTTATCATAACTAAAAAAACAAACCACATTGTGGCCCCATATCCGGAAAATACTTGTGTGGTAAGGGATTTGAGGTAAAGTGACGGGTGAAACGATCGGAACCACACAGTTTAAATACAGAATAAAACTGTGTGGTCTATACGGTGTCACACGATGTCTCCACACGAATGGAAACACCACACAAGGACCTCCCCCCATATCCTATCCTTTTACTTTTTCGTTCATGCGCAGAAAGGAAAGGAAAGGAAACAGTGGGGAATGGAGGAAGAAAAGTTCAATTTGACTATTTCTTTTTTATGCAGTCATCTAGCTGTTGTCTGTTGAGCTTTCCTTTTTCACAATATCAATTTTTTTTTTTTTTTTTTTTTTTTTTTTGAGAAGGAATCATATTTTTCTTTTCAACTGTATAAATGAATATTATACAGAAACTGAAATCACAGCTCAAAGCTCAGAAAAAAATTGATACCCAAACCGAAGCCTTACCTCCGGAGCAGAAAAGCGGTTCGGAGCATATGTGTAGATCGAAAATGGCTGTTAGAGCTGCCGAACCTGAGCTCCAAACACCCAAGGCAACCACACCAGGTTCGTCCTCCCGAACCTCCAAAGCTGCTACCAAGTCGCCGCGCCGGTTGCCGTTCACTCCGTCTGATAAGTCAGAGTCTAAATTGTCGTCGTCTGAATCAAATACTGGGAGTTATTCTTATGGATCGGAACCACCGTATGGTCTTGATTCCTCAGCCGGAACAGTTTCCAGCAACAGTCACACGTCTCTGTCGAGTCTCCATCTTTCCTTGCCGGATAACGCGTATATCTATGATATCTCGAAAATCCGAACGGCGACGAATAATTTCCTGGCGAAACGGTTTTCTACTCCGTCGTCTTCGGCATCTCAGTCGTGGCGGTGCTTATTGAACGGCCAGGATGTGGTGATTTTTCAACGGAAGTTTCATAAATCGATGGAGCATTCTGAGCTGAAGTCCAGATTATCGGTGATTTGCCGGAGCCATCATATTAGCATAGTCAAACTCCTTGGTTCATGTATCTCAAACGATAACATTTACCTCGTTTACGGCTTTGTTAAAGGCTCAAATCTCGCGGATTGCCTTCGAAATAAACGAAACCCTAGCTTCACTGTGCTTTCGACTTGGATGTCGAGAATGAAAATCGCAACAGATTTAGCACACGGATTGGATTACATACACAATACCGCCGGATTCAGCATCAATTTAGTGCATAAACACGTGAAGAGCAGCGGAATAATCATCACCGAACCATTGTTGAACGCAAAACTTTGTCATTTCGGAGCTGCCGACCTCTGCGGCGAAACACAGCGGCACGAAGAAATAGTTAAATCGGAGAAAGGTGTTCCGGAGCTGAGCATACCGAACAGCAGCAGTAGTAAAGCAACGCAGTTCGAAGGAGTCAGAGGATACATGTCGCCGGAGTTTATGTCTATCGGTGTTGCTACACAAAAGTCAGATGTCTACGCTTTTGGTGTGATTATTCTGGAGCTTTTGACCGGTGAGGAACCGGTGAAGTACAAATACGATAAAACCAGCGGCGAGTATTGGAAAGTTTTGATTATTGATACGGCGAGACAGGCTGTTGATGGCGGTGGAGGAATAGAGTTGAGTATACGAAGGTGGGTTGATCAGCGGCTGAAGGATTCATTTCCGGTGGAGGTGGCGGAGAGATTGATACGTATTGCATTGGAATGCGTACACGACAATCCGGAGAGTCGGCCGGATATGAGACGAGTGGCAGGGAAAATATCGAAGCTTTTTCTTGAGTCGGAACGGTGGTCGGAAACGATTAGCCTTCCGGCGGATATCTCGGTGTCGTTGGTACCTCGGTGACAAAAAAAATTTATAATATTTTTTATAATAGAACAATTGTATGAGTGTTGTAGCATTTTTTTTTTATTTTTAAAAGGAGAATGTTGTAGCATTAAACATAGATTATTTTGTATTATACTGAAGTATTAATTTGTATAGATTAAGGTTTTTCATTTCTATCTCTCACGCGATACAAAGGTGTATTATACAGAGAGCACAAATTTTACTATAGTTCAGGACCAAATCCTATATCGTGTGTCCAACCAATCGGATTTGAGAAAATTATAGTGGACCTCTATGTATAAAAACAAGAAAAAATTAGTTTATAATCCACTTTTTTCCTCCTTAAGTAAATAATAATACAACTTCAATTTTTAATTGTATTAAGGACAAATAAATTCCACCGGACGAATATACCCTTATTTCCCTATCTATTGAAATGTTATAGCAAAAGAAATAAAGAGGACAAGAAGCATACCGTAACCGGCGTTAGCTAAGCTTCCACCGGAAACATAGTCGGACCTGGGAAGAGATGTGAAGTATAGTATCGTAGTTGAATCCGTGTTTAAGAAAGAGATGTGTCGATGTTTCTAAGTTCCTCAACCTCTTCAAGGTTTTTCCTCTGCTATTTTTCTTCTCAGGTTCTTCGTCTAACTATATTCTCGCATAATTTCCTTTTTCTCTCAACTTTATACATATTCTTCTTGATGAAGCAAAGCGAAACTTTCTATATTCAATTCACTTAGTTTTCTGTAACGGTTCAGCTTGATTATTTGATCAATCCATATTATGGAGGTAGAAAAGTGGAATTCTTCTGTTTCTTCAGCAATTTTTTTGCTCAATTGCGATCTGTCGTTATCTCTTTTTGTGCTCTGCTAGCTAGCTAGCAGTATACTTTTAATGAGTTTTTTTGCCAAATTTGTATGATTCTACCATTAATTTTCATTATTGATGAATTTCACGAGTTTAATGTTTAAATTTCTTGAGATTAGTTGTAGTTCTGGTGTATTGTTCATTCTGAAATGTCTTTTTATACAACATTCTGTGGAGTATGTTGTTTTTAGGCTTTTTGGTTTTTGTTTTACACTTACAGTGTGTATTATCTTGTTGAAATTATGTTCAGATTTGTTTGTGAATGTTGTCGGTGTTGGGGTTGGGATTAACTATGGTCAGATTGCTAATTATCTTCCATCACCATCCCACGTGGCGTTTATGCTTCAATCGGTTAACATTAGCAGAGTGAAGCTCTATGATGCGAATCCAAACGTATTGAAGGCATTCTCAAATTTGAATATCGAGTTTATATTAGGACTTGGGAATGAGTATCTTCAAAGAATGTCTTCTGATCCTAATCAGGCTCAAAATAGAAGAATTTGAGCACCCTTCATGTTTATTTTATAGTGTTATAGCTAACCCGCGCTATAAAAGCATCCATTTGGCCTTGGTGATATATGTTTTGTACTAATGTGATTGGTATGGTGCAATGCTTTTTCTCTTGTGATATTTTCAAATTCCAAGTGGTTGGGGCTTAAGCTTATGGTGGTATCATGTATTCTAAACAAATTGACAGAGTAGTTTAATTGAGTTGGCTTTGTACTTGGTATTGAGCCGTAAATGAGCACGATCTTTGAGTGCGATATTATCGATATCGATGTAAGATCGAGAAACATACCGATAAAAAAATATCGATGATCGATAACATATTTTTTATCAGGAACTATGTTAGTGGTCACAAAGAAAAACTCGCCATTATGAAGAAGGCCATGAACAACGTCAAAGGAATCCTCAGGTGAGACTCCGTAGATTGGTTGAGATGGATATTGAGCCTTTCAATTCAAAGATTAAGAATGTTCCAATTTTTGCAATAGTAGTTAATTAGGAGGAAGCTTCCATGGACGGCGCATCGGGTTGGATTAAGCTTTAAATGAAGAGCCTTATATGAGCCACATCGTGTGTGCTTGAAGTAGTCACTTGAATTAGCGCCTTAAATGGCGATATTGTTTCACATCGACATCGATCATCGATATTGATACCGTGTTAGTGTAAATGTTGTGATTAAATTCGAGCTTTCAAATACTACATCGAAAATGTATCAAATAAGGTCTCAAAATTAAGAAAAAAAAATGAACTTTGGTGAAACAATTTTGATGATCGGTGTTCTAAATCAAAAGTTACAGTCGTTTATAAGAAAAACGCTCCGGTTAATGCAAATATTTTTTCAACTTTCAAAATTTACGTCGGAAGTGTATCATATTTGGGCTCAAATTTAAAAGGAAAAAAAAATATGAGTTTTGGTGGAAAAATTTCGATGATCGGAGTTATAAATCAATAGTTACAGGTGTTTGAAGTAGGAAAAAAAAAAAAAAAAAAAAAAAAAAAAACAAACAAACAAACAAACAAACCTGGAACCTGGTAGCGGAAGTGGAGGAAAGGTATGTGTGTTCTTTTTATTAAAGAGATATTTTTGTCTGTCTGAAATTTGTTTGGCTTTTTACAACTAAAAAAATGAGTGTGTCATATTTATTTATTTTATAATCTTTTTTGTCATTTTCCCTCAATCTCCCTAAAAGCAAACACCCAATCAGGACCATCATAAAACTACTGATAGAGTGAAAATAAAAGGCTTCTGGTATCGCCAGGGTATTTAAATTAATGCCAGGCATTCAACCCAGACTTAATTCAAAATTACATCATTGCCCTTACTTTCATCCCTAAAACATTATCATCTTTCTTTTCCCTGGCGTAGCTTTTCATCTTCTTCACTCTGCAAAAACCCATTTTCTCCACCAACCTCCAATTCCTAGATTGAACACCCCACCCACACCTCTTTCTCCAGAAGCTCCATCCTTATTTCTGATTGTTTTGTATTCATTACCCGTCACCATCAAACTTCCATACTTGAGCTGTCTATCACGCCTCTCCATATAAACAAACAAAACCCAGCAAAAAAAAGAAATTTGCAAAATGTCATTAGATATAGATATATTTGTAAAAAAAAAATCCTATAATGTCAATGCTTTCTAGCTCTATTTTACAACAACCCAGAAATTTAATTATTAACAATCATGTAAGATTTGGGAGAGTTTTATTTATTTATTTATTTATATGAAAATTTTTGGACCACTTTTAGATGGAGATATGAGAAGGAGAGGATTCAAAACGCAAAAGGCAAGGGGAAGCATTTGAGAAGCAGAATTGAAGTGGGTTGTCAAGGGGAAGGGACCAAGAGACTTTTTGGTCATAGTTTGACTGTGTGAGAGAAGCAGGGTGCTAGATTGTTTGGTTAAGAATTTTCGGTTGAAGAGGTAAAATGGGGAGTTCATTGTGTTTTCTTCTGTAAATTTATGCCACAGAGATTTTAGGATTGAAGTATATGAGGAAGAAGAAGGGGAGAATAGAATGGATAGGTGAGGAGAGAGGGAATGGAGCCGTGCTATGTTGATGAAGAAAATGTGAGGACATTTTGGTCATTTTGTTTATCTTATTTTATTAATGGCTAATAGGCAGGAAGTTCTTAGGCTGTCCACAACGGGCTGCTTTTCCCGGCTCACTAAAGTGTCTTATATAAGGAGGGGCCTATGCACTTTAAGTTCACAGTGACATCCTTGTTAATTCTTCATCCCTTATTCAAATTAAGTGTCTCAATTAAATAAGGGAGTCTGTTAAAGTGAATAGTGCCACATTTTTAACCACACAATTCACTTTTCTCTCTTCATCTATTTATCCTAATCTTCTTCAACTATACTAAACTCAATTTTAACCACTTTGGTAATAATCTCCTCTAATAAAAACGATACGACATTTATCAGAGAACATTTAATAATCCCCTAATTGGTTGTTTAAACGCATACGACATTTTTTCGACAATGATACGACATTAAAATCTCATTTTGCAAGTATAAAGTATTTTATTCCGATTTTTATATTTAAAAAAATGGAAAATGTGTTGGTAGTTAAATTAATTGGTTGAGATGTGGAAAAAAAAATAGTATTGAGGAATTGTATAGTGAGTCTTGTGGAGTTGCATTGTTTTATAGGGTGTTGAAAAAGTAAATCTGGAACGGAAAATAAGATAAATGGAGAGTGTGATAGGGAGTATTACTGTGGATAGCCTTAGCCGTGCCCATACCGGTGGCCAAAATAAAAGCCGTAACGAATGCAAATTGGTGTTCTACTGTTCTGCATCTGGAATCTTGTGGCGTTACTTCTTTTTTTCCTTTTCTTTTTTTTTTGGGTATCTTGTTGTGTTAATCATACAATCACATCATTGGTAATAATACGATACAATATATATCGATTGATATGAATTACACGATTATCAATGATGTAAATTGTAATTATAGTATTTTATTGTGAATTTTTGGTATGAAAATAGCAATTCCGGATGTATAGTAGATTCTTTCTGGATTGAAACAAGCAGACAATGTATTGCTTCATGTCCGTAAAACAAATAGAAACAATGTCACGGGGCAACTAGGCCTAATTATAATGACCATATAAAACACGTCTTACTTGAGCTAGTAAACGAATTGAAACGTTTCCGGTTCTTTCGACAAAAGACATCGAGCATCTGCTAAAACTATTACATCCGATCTAAAATATAAGTCATTCTAGCATTTTTAATGCATCCCATAATATAAGTCATTCTCACGTTTCAATGCTATAATTAATGCACTTTTTTCTATTTTACTCATTTCAATACATGACTTTTCACACACCATTTAATAAATCCCAAAGGCATTCTAGTCTAAAACTATCAAAATTTGATTATTTATTGAGCTTCTTAATATGTATGTCAAAAACAAGGATGATTTATATTTTAAACCAGATACGGTATATAAGCACTTGCAATCCTCTATAAGACATCCTAAGAGTGAGAAGTCCTCATCATCCTTCTTCAAACGTGAGATAGAGATGAAAGAATCACTTTCAATTTCCATGTGCATAAAGCATCTATTTAAACCTTCAACCAACCCTCAACATGTTCCACTTTTTTATTTTTTTATTTTTCTTTTTGAAGACAATGTATGTAGGAAAATTTAACTCAAGACCTCATAATTTGATATCGTATTGAATAACCATCTTTTATAGGTGGACGCGCATATGATCAATATGTAATTGTCATGGATTATTAACGTGTCAAGCTATATTTACCTATTATAGGTGTGGGTCGTTACAATCATATGTCAATCACATATGTTTAGAAAATTCAGATGCATTTAATATATTAATAAGTGATTATTTAAAACGTTTATCAAACATAGGTAAATGTCATTAACACTTAGGGATAGTATAATTCTATGAATAGTGTCATCCACGTTGAAGAAGCCGAGGAAGACGGTGACTTGATGTCACTGACGGATCCAGAAAAGATGTCTAGTGGGGGAGAATATTATCAAACCGAATATACATAGTAAAAAGAAAATCACCGGAGGCGAAATCTTTGACCCGTTTGATTTCTTCACAAAAACCTAATACCAAATCTATATAGATATACAGAGAAGTAAAAATTCACCGGTGTGGTCGTCCCTAGTGCGGGGGCTATTGATCCGCCTATGCCTGATGCGGTGTAGACTTCTTCAGAAATATATAAAAGAGTTTTCATTTACATCACACCTAACGGAACCGATATTTGAAAAGTCGATTGTTGACTTTGAAATAGACTTTTTTGAAATTGACTCGATATAATGTATAAGTAGTACGATGTATCGGTAAAATCATGATGATGCAAATATATAATAATATAGTTATAAATAATGATATTGATCATTCTCTCAAGCCACGTCACCATCCATGTATTTAAAGAATTTTCTTTTGTTCCAATAAAAAAGCGCTTTTATTAGTTTTGTTATTGAATGAAAATAATGACTTCTAACTCCTGACGCATAAATACGGCTCCCCGTTAGATGCATCAAAATCTAATTGCTCACTCATATAACGCCATATCTGTTTTGCATAAAACTCCATGTAGGGTGCGTTTGAGTTTGATGATAATGGGAATGCTTGATGAAAACTCACCACCTAAGCAAATTCTGTTAGGAAAATCTACGCGGGAACGCAGCGGAATTTAAAATTTATTTCATTTTTAATCAAGATCGACTCGTTTAAACAACAAGCATAAAAGAAGTATATGAAAGAACTACCTTGAATGATCTAAAATAGATCGACGCTTTGTCTACGGTTGTAGTTTCTGCACGAATACGCCCAAGCGTTCGGCCTCTACCGTTGATCCACACGAACAGCCCGCCGGAATCCATCATTGGATTGCTACTAGAAAAATTTTCTCTCTCTCAAAACTCTCTTTAGGAAGCTTTCATAATTTCTAGTAAATTAGAACTCTTCTAATTATGATAAGAGCTAGTCAAGCCTCTCTTAAATAGGGTGATATGCTCCCCCTGTAGATCCAAATCTGATTAGGAGAAGTTTCGTAGTAGATTGGGGAGAAAGAAATATTTTACTAATAAAATAACTAAAATAGATATTCTTGATTTATCTTATTTAATTTAATATCTCAAATTAAATAAATCCAAGATATTGTCAATATCTAATATGGACTATCTTTATCTTATTACCATAAATCAATTTATACAAATCTATTAATATCTAATATGATAATTGTTGGAAAGGTGTCCTAAACCCAATCAGGTTGGACCGGATCCGACCGGGTCGGGTCATTTACAGTCTATTTAGTTCATGTAATAACTTTATTATGATTAACAAAAGCACTTATGTTATTATATATTGTTTATCTTCACATTATTTGTTGTATATATATAGTAACGTCCCTAGTATCAATCTGTGATAGAGAAACCATGATAGTGATTATGGTTGATGAGATCTCTAATCACCATAACAAGGTTGGTAATCAAATGGGACATTGATAGTATAATCAGGCTAGCACGTATTTGATGTCTTCTATCTTTTAGAAGGTAGGGATAGATCTCGTCTATCGAAGTGTAAGGACACTTGGACTGTACGTGGACGTGTATTAGAGAATGCGTACGTTAGACTGACCCACTTACATTAAGTGTCACACTATGTGGCGGTTGTGTAATTATCCTTTGACCGAGTCTTCATGGAATCACGGTGTGGATTGTCATGCTTTGACACTATTGAGATTTCTCCTAACCACGGGCGATCATGCGGTAGTGATTGGGTATGATATTGAAGCACGCGGAGTATACATGATTGGTCGTCCGGGAATCGCGTATCCACATGATTGGGATCGAATATCCGAAATGACCTTCTTATAGGAATGTCTAGCTCTCGAGAATCTTTGCAAAGTGGGAGTAAATGAGTTATTCCGAGAGAGCATGATATCCAGATTATAAGATACGATCGTCAATGTATTGACACTCGAGATACGATCGTATGGATATTATTCTGGCGATGATAGATTGTAAGTTACACGGCTCGCTTCACATGAAAGGTAGTAGTCATTGCTTTTTGACTCTTCCGATGGTGGGGGTCACGGTGTGTTGCTAGACGCTATCCCGTGATCGTTAGTATGAGGGGCATTTTAGTGAATTGCACTTTGTGTCACGGCCAACATATTCGGAAGCCTATCGGGTCACACACATATGAACATCGAAGTCGGATTAAAATGCGGTTATAGTTGATAACCAAATAAGGAAAGTTTATCTCTGTACTATAAAGGTTACAAGTTGGTAAATTAATATGGTGGTATTTATTTATTATGAATAAATAAAATACAAGATATTAATTATATACAAATTATATTAATTAAAGAATATTCCGGAAGTCAATTTGTTGACTAATGGGGCGCCATTTTAAGTGTGCAAGATACACTTGGATTGTGCACTTTAATTAATAAGATTGTCATAATATTAATATAAGATATTAATAGATTTTGGAAAAATAGATTTATGGTAATAAGATAATTATAATCAATATGGATATTGGCAAAATAAATTATAATTAAGAGATAAATCAATCTAGTTGATTTTCCTTATTTTATTGGAAAAATGTTTTCTTCTCCTCCACACATCATATGGGGCGCCACCTCCTCTATATAAAGTAAGTGGGTGTCGTTTCTCTTTGACACATCACAATTGCAAGAGTTCATAATTCTTGTGTAAAATAGAGAGCCATCCATAGTGAGTTTGTGAGGGAAGAAAAGGTCCGGTCTAGCAGCCGGAGTTTTCCGATAGCAATCCAAGGAGGATTCCGGCAAGGGGTTCGTGTGGATTAGCGATAGAGGCCGGACGCGTGGACGGCTTGCGCATTGAACTACTCTCCGTTGACGGTCAAAGCGACGATCTAGTAGATCATCAAGGTATAACCGTCAAACTACTTAACGTGTTTATTGCATTAAACGAAGAACGATTTAGAAAAAGGAAATCAAATTTTAAATTCTGCTGCGTTAAACCAGTGATTTACGGACAGTGGTATCAGAGACAGACTTCGAGCTTAAGCATTAAGCATAATTTAATTGCGTAGTATTTAATCAATAGATGCAAGATTTAAATCACGAAACATTAAAAAAATAGGGTTCGCTGGGTCGGCCGATTGGCGGCGCCTTCCTTCATATGGGCGATTGGCGGCGGCGGCCTTAGTGGTCGCCGTCCGTCGATCGCCTTCTTCCAATGGGGAGATCGACTTTTTCGCTTTTGTGATATTTATTGTGCATAGATATCTCGTTTGTTTAGTTTACATGCATGGCCAACCAATGGTTCAAATAGTTTGGACCATTTGGGAAACCATAAGGCAAATTGGCATTTTCCAAATTTTGATTTGATTTAGAATAGTTTGCCACTTCCAAAATTTTGATTTTGGAAAGTGGTCATACCTAAACCAAAATTATTTGGCTTTTCCAAATATTTGATTTGTAAAGGCCTAGGCCTAGGCCACTTCCAAAATTTTGATTTTGGAAAGTGGCTGCGCTCAGACTAAAATAATTTGGCCTTTCCAAATATTTGATTTGGAATAAGCTTCTCAGCCCTTTTAAATATTTGATTTGTAAAAGCAGCTTTAGCGCAAGCCACTTCCAAAATTTTGATTTTGGAAAATTCATTGGCTAAGCTAAATTTAGTTTTGGGAAGGAAACAAATATGAGACTTTATAATTTTAATTTTACTTTGAATAGTTCAAATTTAATTGAAATTAAAATCGATTTAAAATTAAATGTTAATTTTAATTTTCGATTAAGTCATATAATTATTTAAAAGTTATTTAATTATTTGACGTGATAAAATAAAGACGCATGAGTAGTTAAAATTAGAATTTAATCTTTTCATAAGATAAAATTGTATGGACTAGATGTGTAGATATAATGTGATTATATGACTTCGATTGATCATGGATTTCACCAATAGGATAGATGTGAATGTTTTCTTTATGTTGGTTTTGAAAAATTGTCCTAGGCCGTTATGAAGAACGTGACCTAGTTTACTTTTTTGCAATTATCTCATTTCCGTTAGCTCCCCCCAAAGCGGCGGGTGTAATTATTTATTATGTAACAAGAATGGAGGAAGAAGTTGAAGACCAATGAGAGATAAAGAACCCATTGGCATCAAAGAATAAAGATCCTATTGGCGGTTAGAGATACCTTAGTTTGTGACCCAGCGGTTTCGCTCGGTTTGTATTCAAACCACACCTAGGAAAAGTCCATGATCATACCGGTTATTTTATGCGCGGAATGTTGTGTATGTTTTACTTTATATGATATCGTAGTAATATGCACATAGTAGATGAGACCATAATTAAACCAAATTAATTAAGTGAATTAATTTAAAATTATTCCCACGCCAAAAATCGAGCCAAAATTGTCTCCCAATATTATAATGACGGTGAAGAGCCATTGTTCGGATCCAACTGATCGCCTCGTCGGGAGTTGACCTACCACGGGTATATCGTTATTATTGAGATATGATCGTTATGAGATCTCATGAATATTGAGTTTACGACTCGACTAAAATCTTGCGGTGATTGGCCTCGTCAGGACCGCCTGATTTTAGAGACAAGGGTTGACTATCACATAGAGATGTGAAACGTCAAAGAGTTGACTAGTCACCACTAGAGAGTCACACGCGACGCGATCGTAAGAGTACCTACCGCCAAAATTATCTCGGTTGATCGGCCCTCGCCGGGAATCGAGGTAACTAGATGGGATCCTACCACTAAAGAATTAATTAAATTCTTGAAAGTCAATAGGAATAGTTGGCTAGTGGGAGTAAAACCTTATAAAATTTTTAAGTGCAAATTTAGGGTTTTTATACATGAGCTTTCACTTATTCTATCTTTATTTATTGTTGTAGAAAATGTCAAACAAATTGAACCTTCGCTTTATCATCGAAAACAAGCTTGATTGAAACTAATTTTCTCGATTGGGAAAGAAACCTCAAAATCGCTTTGAGGCACGAGAAAATTGGCTATGTCTTGACGAGGCCCTACCGGAAAAGCTCGTTGAGGTTCGGGCCGCAGATGTTGTCGAGAAGTACAACAAGCTAATCGCATTTCAGCAAGATCGATGCTACATGTATCATGCTTGCTTCTATGACACCGAATCGCAGTAAAAAAGCATGAGTCTATGGACGCCTACTCTATCATGGTCCACCTGGAAGGAACTTTATGCTTCTCGCCTCGTGATCGAGAGATACGAGGTCTCAAGGCCCTGTTTAGTTGTAAGATGGCATCCGGGACTACCGTGGGGTCACACGTGCTTAAAATGATCGGGTATATAGAGAGGCTTGGGAAAAGCCGGGCCACAAGTTGGAACGAGAGTTGAGTATTGACTTGATTCTCGCAATCTCTCACCGATTCATTCTCGCATTCAGTGATGAACTATCACATGAACAAGATAGATTGCTTCTCATGGAGTTATTGAACATGTGGAAGCTGCCGAGGCACCGTGGGGAAGGGAAAGCAAGTGTTGCTAGTCACTTCAAGCAAGGGCAAACCAAAATCCCAGAAAAAGTCCAAGAAGGCGAAGGTCGCACCTAAGCCAACGCCTAAGATAGAAAAAGACAAATCCAAGGATTCTTGCTTCCATTCATGGTGTGAGACCGGACATTGGAGGAGAAGCTGCAAGGCTTTTGAGTACGAAGAAGAAGCATTCGATGCTTCAACTTCGTATATTTATGATTGAGATAAACATTACTTCTTCTTAGTCTAACCACCGGGTATTAGATCATCGGTTGTGGTTCTCATATTTGTATGAAATATGCAGGACTAAGAAGAACTAGAGATCTGAAGAAAGGAGAGGTGGACCTACGCGTTGGAAATGGAGCAAGTGTTGCTGCACTAGCCGTATGAGTTTATTTTCTTTCATTGCCCAGTGGGCTAGTACTTGAACTTAGTAACTGTTATTTTGTTCCCCGCTCTACGAAGAGCATTATTTTCATTCTCGCATTAGATGTTGATGGTTTTTCATTTACGTTTGAGAATAAATGTTGTTCTTTTCACGTGATGGAATCTTTTATGGTAATCGCATACTTAGCAATGGTCTCTACATATTAGATATGAATGTTGACGTACTTAATATAAATAACAAGAAATCCAAAACAAATGACTTAAATGAATCCTACCTATGGCATTGTAGATTTGGCCATATAAATAAGAATCGCATTTCCAAACTCCATAAAGATGGAATGTTGGATCAATTCGATTATGAATCGTTTGATAAATGCGAAGCTTGTTTACTTGGCAAGATGACAAAGTCACCTTTTAGTGGCAAAGGGATAAGATCCAATGAAATGCTTGAGCTCATACATACTGATGTATGTGGCCCAATGTCAATTCAAGCCAAAGGAGGATACTCTTATTTTATCACTTTCACTGATGACCATTCTCTCTATGGTTATATATACTTAATGAAGTACAAATCTGAAGCCTTCGAAAAGTTCAAGGAGTTCAGAAGTGGAGTGGAGAAACAACTGGGTAAAGAAATCAAAACGCTTCGATCTGATCGAGACAGAGAATACCTAGATGGAGAGTTTCAAGGTTATTTGAAGGAGAATGGGATTCTACCTGAATGGACCCCTCCAGGGACGCCTCAAATGAATGGCAAATCTGAGAGGAAGAACCGTACTTTGTTAGACATGGTACGATCCATGATGAGCTATGCAGCTTCTTCCAAAATCGTTTTGGGGTACGCTCACAGAAACCGCATCCTATACACTCGAATCGAGTTCCATCAAAGAAGGTTGAATCCACACCATACGAGGTATGGCATAAGAGGAAACCGAGTCTAGCCTATCTTAAACCTTAGGGTTGTCCGACTTACGTGAAGAGGATGATGCCCGACAAGTTAGAAGCTAGATCTGACAAATGTTCATTTGTGGGTTATCCTAGAGAAACTAGAGGATACCAATTTTACCATCCTGAGGAACAAAAGGTGTTTGTTGCCAAGACTGGCCACTTTCTGGAGAAAGAGTTTATTCTGGATAGGGTAAGTGGGAGTAAGATTGATCTTCAAGAAATTCGAGAACCACTTACGGATAACAGCCAGTTGATGGAAGTAGAGGACTTGCCACACGCAGATGTGACACCAGCCTCTACCGTGGACACACTAGCACCTCGCAGATCCACCAGGGAACGCCATGAACCTGAAAGGTATACTGGCGTGTATCTCATGGAAGATGAGGACCCTAGAACTTATGAGGAAGTGCTATTAAGGCATGACAAAGAGAAATGACTGGAAGCCATGAATTCTGAAATGAAATCCATGAAAGACAACCAAGTTTGGAACTTAGTTGATCCACCTGAGGGAATAGTTCCCATAGGGTGTAAATGGGTCTTTAAGAGAAAGACTGACATGGACGGTAACGTGACTACCTACAAGGCTAGGTTAGTGGCAAAAGGTTATAAGCAAATACAAGGAGTTGACTATGACGAAACCTTTTCACCTGTTGCCATGTTAAAATCCATTAGAATTTTGCTCGCTATTGCAAAGATACCATGATTCATTAAACTGGTAGATGGATGTGAAAACAGCCTTTCCTTAACGGGAACCTGTCTGAGGAAGTGTATATGACACAGCCTGAGGGTTTCACAACCAATGACGCCAGGATGGTGTGTAAACTGCAAAGATCCATTTATGGGTTAAAGCAAGCTTCTCAAAGTTGGAATCTTCGCTTTGATGAGATAATCAAACAGTTTGATTTCATCAAGAACGAAGATGAGCCCTGTGTTTACAAGAAGGTTCGTGGGAGTGCCATTGTGTTCTTAGTGCTTTATGTAGATGACATATTGCTCATAGGGAATGATGTGCCTATGTTACAGTCAGTCAAAGCTTGGTTATCCAAGAACTTCTCAATGAAGGACTTGGGTGAGGCAGCCTATATTCTAGGAATAAAGATCTATAGAGATAGATCTAAAAGGTTGCTTGGTCTATCGCAGTCCACCTATATAGACAAGATGCTGAAGAGATTCGGCATGGAGCGACCCAAGAAAGGATTGTCGCCCATGTCACATCAGGGTCTACTGTCGAAAGGAATGAGTCCTAAGACAGAGAGGAGGAAAGAGCACAAATGAGTAAAGTCCCTTATGCTTCGGCAATCGGGTCTATCATGTATGCCATGCTATGTATAAGACCAGATGTCTCGTATCCTCTTAGTATGACTAGTAGGTACCAGCCCAATCCAGGTGATGGTCACTGGATTGTCATCAAGAATATCCTTAAGTACTTGAGACGCATTTAGGGATATGTTCCTGGTTTTCGGAATGATGATTTAGTATTGCGAGGTTACACAGATGCCGCCTAAACCGACAAGGATGACTTTAAGTCACAACTGGATTTGTTTTCACGCTTAACGGGCGGAGCAGTTGAGTCGGAAGAGTTCCAAGCAGGAGACTACTGCAGACTCTACAACGGAAGCCGAATACATAGCAGACCTCGAGACGGCAAAGAAGCGATTTGGATGAAGAAGTTCATTCATCGAACTTGGTGTGGTTCCCTCCATTTGAAGGTCCAAAGTGCCTTTGTCTTTGGATAATAATGGAGAGATATCTCGATCAAAGGAACCATGGTCTCATCGAAGTCCAAACATGTGCTACGGCGCTATCACTTGATTAGAGAGATAGTAGATAGAGGAGATGTAAAGATAGAGAAAGTCCACACGGATGATAACATACCGATCCGTTGACCAAGGCATTGTCTCAAGCAAAGCATGAGAAACATGTTCACTTGCACGGGCTTAGGCATATGGGTGATTGGCTTTAGGCCAAGTGGGAGATTGTTGGAAAGGTGTCCTAAACCCAATCGGGTTGGACCGGATCCGACCGGGTCGGGTCATTTACAGTCTATTTAGTTCATGTAATAACTTTATTATGATTAATAAAAGCACTTATGTTATTATATATTGTTTATCTTCACATTATTTGTTGTATATATATAGTAACGCCCCTAGTATCAACTGTGATGTAGAAACCATGATAGTGATTATGGTTGATGAGATCTCTAATCACCATAACAAGGTTGGTACTTAAATGTTTCTAGTCTTATATATTATCAAATGGGACATTGATAGTATAATCAGGCTAGCACGTATTGGATGTCTTCTATCTTTTAGAAGGTATGGATAGATCTCGCTCATCGAAGTGTAGGGACACTTGGACCGCACGTGGACGTGTATTAGAGAATGCGACGTTAGACTACCCACTTACATTAAGTGTCACACTATGTGGCGGTTGTGTAATTATCCTTTGACCGAGTCTTCATGGCATCACGGTGTGGATTGTCATGCTTTGACAAGATTGAGATTTCTCCTAACCACGGGCGATCATCATGCGGTAGTGATTGGGTATGATATTGAAGCACGCGGAGTATACATGATTGGTCGTCCGGGAATCGCAGATCCTATGATTGGGATCGAATATCCGAAATGGCCTTCTTATAAGGAATGTCTAGCTCTCGAGAATCTTTGCAAAGTGGGAGTAAATGAGTTATTCCGAGAGAGCATGATATCCAGATTATAAGATACGATCGTCAATGTATTGACACTCGAGATACGATCGTATGGATATTATTATTAAATGATAGGATTGTAAGTTACACGTAAATCGCTTCACATGAAAGGTAGTAGTCATTGCTTTTTGACTCTTCCGATAATTGGGGTCACGGTGTGTTGCTAGACGCTATCCCGTGATCGTTAGTATGAAGGGCATTTTAGTAAATTGCACTTTGTGTCTACGGCCAACATATTCAAAGCCTATCGGGTCACACATATGAACATCGAGTCGGATTAAAATGCGGTTATAGTTGATAACCAAATAATGAAAGTTTATCTCTAGACTATAAAGGTTATAGTGGTAAATTAATATGGTGGTATTTATTTATTATGAATAAATAAAATACAAGATATTAATTATATACAAATTATATTAATTAAAGAATATTCCGGAAGTCAATTTGTTGACTAATGGGGCGTCATTTTAAGTGTGCAAGATACACTTGGATTGTGCACTTTAATTAATAAGATTGTCATAATATTAATAGGGGTCAGAGGCCATAAGGACAAAATAAGATACAAAATGGGAAAAAAGGACAAGAAAAAAAAATAATGGTTGAGAAGGACAAAAACACGCTCACATTACATGTGGTTGTAGAACATGTAGTAACACATGTAAGAATACGCGCGTTTTTTCCTTTTCAACCACTATGTTTTTTCTTGTCCTTTTCCTCATTTTAGATAAAAAACAGTCCTTTACAACCTTTAACCTATATTAATATAAGATATTAATGGATTTTGGAAAAATAGATTTATGGTAATAAGATAATTATAATCAATATGGGATATTGACAAAATAAATTATAATTAAGAGATAAATCAATCTAGTTGATTTTCCTTATTTTATTGGAAAAATGTTTTCTTCTCCTCCACACATCATATGGGGCACCACCTCCTTTATATAAAGTAAGTGAGTGTCAAGCTCTTTTGTACATCACAATTGCAAGAGTTCATAATTCTTGTGTAAAATAGAGAGCCATCCATAGTGAGTTTGTGAGGGAAGAAAAGGTCCGGTCTAGCAGCCGGAGTTTTCCGATAGCAATCCAAGGAGGATTCCGGCAAGGGGTTCGTGTGGATTAGCGATAGAGGCCGGACGCGTGGACGGCTTGCGCATTGAACTACTCTCCGTTGACGGTCAAAGCGACGATCTAGTAGATCATCAAGGTATAACCGTCAAACTACTTAACGTGTTTATTGCATTAAACGAAGAACGATCTAGAAAAAGGAAATCAAATTTTAAATTCCGCTGCGTTAAACTAGTGATTTCCTAACAATAATACCATTAATTAAATTTCACATTCTAAGTGTATCTTATACACTTAAATATGGCGCCCCATATGCCATTAAATTGGCATCCGGAATATCCTTAATTAATATAATACTATGATTAATTAATTCGCAAAATACATGTACATCATATATACATATATATTTCGACAAACATACATGTATATTAAATTAATCAACATAATATCTTGTATTATATTTATTCACAATCAATAAATACCATAATATTAATTTATCCCTATAACACTTTATAGTCAAGATAAATTTTCCTTATTTGGTTATCGCTATAACTGCATTTTAATCCGGCCATATGTTCTTATGTGTGTGACCCGATAGGCTTCCGAATATATTGGCCGTAGACACAAAGTGCCATTACGAAAATGTGCTTCATACCTAACGATCACTGAATAGCGCTAGTAACACACCGTGACCCCCAATCATCGGAAGTGTCAAATGCAATGACTACTACATTTCATTTGAAACGGTTACCGTGTAAATATAATCCTATCGATGTTACAATATCCATACGGTCGTATGTCGAGTGTCAAACATCAACGACCGTATCTCATAATTTGGGTATCCTACTCTCTCGAAATAACATATTACTTCCGCTTTGCAAAGACTTTCGAGAATAAGACATTCCTTATAAAAAGGTCATTTCGGATATTTACTCCTACTAATAAGATACGTGATTTCCGGACGAGCAATATGAATCCTACGCATGCTTCAGTATCACACCCAACACTACCGCGTGATCGCCCCATGGCTAGGGGGAACCCTCAATAGAGTCAAAGCATGACAACCGTGTTAGGAAATCTACGCGGGAACGCAGCGGAATTCAAAAATTTATTTCCTATCGACCCAAGATCGACTTCGTTTAAGCAATAAACAAATAAGCTAGTAGACGGTGGTTACCTTGGTTGATCAAAAAACAAATAAGCTAGTAGACAGTGGTTACCTTGGTTTATTATTCACATATTCCCTTCCTATTGTGAACCAAAATCGGGATCCCATAAAAGCTAAATAATTATTTTTTTAATTTTTCGATCGTCTAATTTGAATCTTGAGTCGATTCTTAATACGAACTCCGTTTTCAACGATTTTCGTACCGTTGTGATCATCATCGCGCCCTCTATCACGCCACACCTATAACAAATAAAACAAGAAAACCCAAGCGTGACAAATGCCAATAAAACACACATAAATCACCCGAAAATATCGAGATTTTCGACGTAAACGTCTTTCGTCTCGTGATTCAGCCCATGGTGAAATGTGCCTATAAAAACCACTCAACTACCCCAAAAGTACATCGAATAGGCTACAAATAGGAGGTAAAATGCACACAAAATTATAGCAAAGTTGACACGCATCAACTACCCCCCACTTAGCGTTTGCTCGCCCTCGAGCAATTCAAGCGATTCAAAAATAAATCAGGAGGTCAACGTTGCAATCATATGGAAAGCCAATAAATTCAATGAGTAAAAACTAGTCAACAAGCGAATAAACACGAGCCAAAACAAATCTTAGCATGGAAAGAGAATGTGTGTGTGCATAGCTTCTCAATCATTTATCACATTCAGCCGGCTCAGATTATAAATGCATGACTAATGGCGTTACACCATAGACTTATACTTCATAATCATCTCCACTAGTCGAGGTCAAATCAAGGCTAACTAAGGTCAGGCAGGACTTGCACGGTTGTAACGTTAGGCTAGGGACGGGGCTAAACGAAAGGATAAAAGGAATATCAAAAGAGAAAAACGAGTGAGTCTAATCAAAACATCTTGAATTTAGCTCATACCTCACTTTCTTAGCTTGATTCAAGCAAGCATTCTCCTTCTTTATTCTCAAATCCAAACATAATTCCATGAAAACTCATCCCACCAACGCCACTTTGGAAGAATTAATACATAGCCCTTTTTTTCTCGGCAAACTTTGATTCAACTTTATTCAACACTTTATTCATTTTTTTTTTTTTTTTTGCTTTATTCACTTTCTTTTTCTTTTTTTCCTTTTTTTTTTTTTTTTTTATTTTATAAACTAACACCAACACTTTTTGCTACCCCTTCTCATTCGTATTACAAAAGATCCACCAACACCATACTTGGATACACATCTTCACCACACCATACTTGTGCTAGCAAGTTTGCCCAAAATAAGATTAGAACTCACTCGTAGGGTGCCAAAGAAACGTAGACCACAATTAAAGGCTAAGGGTTGGTAATTATGGGCTAATCAACGAATGGACTATGTTCGGGTGGGGGTCTAACCACCCTACAAAGGCTTAGAGGGGTTTTTGTGGAAATTATGTATAGGGTTGGCTATTTGGCTCTGGTCGGGTCAAAGAAATGCCAGGACCGTCATCACTTAATCTACCAAGATTGGCCTTTCTATTTCGCCTCGAAGTTAATGGTATAAGTTCTAGGTAACAGATTAATGTCTATGGCAAATATAATCATTCACTAATCAACCACAACTCATGAAAGTGAAGCTATAACGTGCATAATAATTCCATTTCCATGACAAGATAAAGGTTTGAATCGCATGCATTCAACTCATGACTAATGATTAACCAAAGAATATTATGGCTCACATAGAATTCGCAACATCAAAATCATGAATTTTTAAAAATGGCTCAATTTCACTCAATAAGGACCAAACACCAGGCATATAACTTATTCGATGGACATAGAAATAAAGCACATAGTAGTAAAGTGAAGCTAAGTCTACCACCCCCACTTAAAACGGAACACCGTCCTCGGTGTGTGAGTGATAAAGTAAAGAAAGACTTAGCTGAACTGGAAGTAGGGCGCAACCAAGCAAAATGATAACCGCTAATGTATCTCCCAGGGTACATGTGCAATCACACATAGAACCACATAATCCACTACGACGAAAGGCAGGAACTTAAGCGTAGGTAAGCACAAGTATGGAGATGTATAGAACAAATAAAAAATGGATTATCACAAAGCATGAAATTAAATTCGAGATGCTTGGTCAAATTTTCATCGCACTTCTAAAAAAACAAGCCTAAAAACCTAAGAAAAAAAGGTGGGTTGCCTCCCATAAGCGCTTTTGTTTATTGTCGTTTGCTCGACTTATTAAGAAAAGGAAAGAGAAACATAGAAATACGAGTGAAAAGAAAAACAAACTACCTAAAATATTCTAAGTGTAAAGTCCTCGGTTCGACTTTCTACCCCCAATTCTGCTAAGGATAATTATACCATAGGAGAGCAAACCGTTGTTTCTCCCTTCACAAATCGTAGGAATTGAGCACCCCCTCAAAATAAGAAAAGAGAAACAAGGGGATCAATCCCCACCACCAATATTGGTTCAAGTAGTTCATCATGCAACATAAAGAAGTCACTTTCCCCGAAACAGAGTATATGCCAATTAAGAGTGAATCACGCACCACATAGTAACAAGTTGGCTCAACAAAAGCATCAAAAGACTTAAACAGACTCACCTCCACCAATGTCTCGATAGGGCTCACTAAAGAAGGAATTGATAATTCAATGGGGACAATATTCATACCTTCTTCATGGCATTCCTCAGGAGTGATTACCTCATGGAGAGACGGTGGAGATTGATAACCTTCTTCTTCTTTAATGCTCCCCTCAAGCCTCCTCTTCTCAACCAACTGCCCTACCCGGCTTGCCAGATCAACCACCTCATATTCCAAGCGATGCTGGGAATCCTTCAGTTCTTTTAGATCCTGACTAAGTTGCTCCAACAAAATCTCGGTTGTGCTCTTTGGCGGTGGAGTAACCTATGGCGGCTGAAAATATTGCGGATAAGCATTGGGGTGCTGAAACTGATAACTTGGAGGAATCTCCCACTCGTTATCGTAGGGTGTTGTGTATGGTTTGAACTGATAATATGGTTGTGTTCCAAAACCCATACCACCAAAATTAAATCCTCCAAATGAGTAAGGGAAAGAGCCTCCTTGGCCATATGGATCCATGTCTGCGACTCAGGGAAAAAAAAAATAAGAACACAATCAAGGTATCAAGTCATTACCACTACCAGAGTAGGTGGTGTGACACTTCAATACAAAAAAACCAAAAAAACAAAACCTAATCCTAAATACTCAAGTGATTTAGTGATATTGATCGATTCCCCGGCAACGGCGTTAAAACTTGATGGCCAAATTAGTGACGTCCAACTTTAACCGGCAGAGTACCGGGTCGGTTGTACTACAACGGCGAGCAAGGTCGTATCCCACGAGGAATTGGTCAAGTATCATAACCACTTTCGTATCTAGTTCACGCTCACAATTGGGGTGAAAATAATATTTATGACTAGAAAAAGAAATAAATATTATAACTTTAAAATATATGATGGAAGGAATAGATAAACTATGATCATGACACTACTCTCAATACCCTTACCGAATCATTAGGGACGAGCCTTAACCTACCAGCCAACCAATAGCTTCTAATGAATGTGTTGTGGGTGCAATCTCCTAAATTGGTCCCTAGGCGCTAATACCACAACCTAGTTACCATATATTTGGTTCAACAGTCCCCTCTATGGGATTTAATTGACCTAATATGATTAAAAACTATGACGCTCCGCATCCACCGAGTTCACGGCTTAGCTAGAAAAACCTTACCAAGGAACAGGCTGCGAAAAACTCGATTAGTTCGTGAATGACAATCCTAAAATTCTAGTTCGCACACTCCCTCGCAAAAATACAATTATAAGGTTCGTGTGTGGAATCATGAATTAGGTGATCAAATTAATTCAAGCATCAAGATCAAATTTTAGGACACAAAAATTCAAAAGATTTAATTTTTAAGATCTACTCATCTCTAAATCATCGTTTAAGCATCAATTTCGTGATAAATCACATAATCTAGCTATTATCAAAAAATTAGCTATGCATAATAAAGTCAAGAACGCAAGAAATCCTAAATAAATTGGTAAACAACATGATTAAATGCTAAATAAAATTACCAAAAAAATGAAGCAATGCACCATTCGAATCATCACTTCGTTGTGTTGAAATCGCAAAATAAAATAAATAAACTGTTGATGTTCTAAGGGAATTTTGTAGAAAAATAAAATAGATCTACTCTAATAAGAAAAAACTGTTGCAGTGAAAAAAAAAATTACATAAAGCATACGTGTGGAAAAATTTGACCTAGGTGGCTTTTTATACAACAATAGCCGACCTATATAAAACTTCGGTAAATTTTCAGAAAACGTCCGCATTAAATGTGTGGGTCCTCTTTGACCAATTGAACAACACTCTCTTTATGATCTTTTTTATTTTTTTATGTGTATTATTCACAAAGAAATGGGAAGATGTACTGTGACTTCCCTTCCCATTGTGAACCAAAATTGGGATCCCATTAAAGTGAAATTTTTATTTTTTTCGATCGTCTAATTTGAATCTTGAGTCGATTCTTCGTACGAACTCCGTTTTCAACGATTTTCGTATCGTTATGATCCTCATCGCGTCTTCTATCACGTCACACCTATAACAAATAAAATAAGAAAACTCAAGCGTGACAAATGCCAATAAAACACACACAAATCACCCGAAAATATCGAGATTTTCGACGTAAACGTTTTTCGTCTCGTGATTCAACCCGTGGTGAAATGTGCCTATAAAAACCACTAAACTACCCCAAAAGCACATCGAATAGACTATAAATAGGGGGTAAAATGCACACGAAATTATAGCAAAGTTGACTCGCATCAAGAATCAAGTGCTATGACTACAACATTTAATGTGAAATGGTTACCGTGTAAATACAATCCTATCGCTGTAATAATATACATACGGTCGTATATCGAGTGTCAATACATTAACGACCGTATCTTATAATCTGGATATCATGCTCTCTCAAAGTAACTCATTTACTCCTATTTTGGAATGAGAGTTAAGTATTGACTTAATTCTACAGTCTCTACCTGATTCATACTCGCAGTTCGTGATGAAATATCACATGAACAAGATAGACTGCTCCCTTGCGGAGTTGTTGAACATGTTGAAAACTACTGAAGGCACTGTGAGGAAAGGAAAGCAAGTGTTGCTGGTCACTTCAAACAAGGGCAAGGAAAAAGCCCAAAAGAAGTCCAAGAAGGCGAATGATGCACCTAAGTCAACGCCTAAGATAGCCAAAGACAAATCCAATGATGCTTGCTTCCATTGCGTTGAGACCGGACATTGGAGGAGAAACTGCAAAGGCTTCTTGAGTGCCAAGAAGAAGCATTCTGAAGGTGCGTGGTATATTTATAATTGAGATCAATATTACTTCTTCTAAGTCTAACCATTAGATACTGGTTGTGGTTCTCATATTTGTACGAATATGCAAGCACTAAGAAGAACTTGAGAACTGAGGAAATGAGAGGTGGACCTACGCGTTGGGAATGGAGCAAGTGTTGATGCACTAGCCGTAGGAGTTTATTTTCTTTCATTGCCCAGTGGGCTAGTACTAGAACTTAATAACTGTTATTTTGTTCCTGCTCTTACGAAGAGCATTATTTCTATTTCTGCATTAGATGTTGATGGATTTTCATTTACGTTTGAGAATAAATGTTGTTCTTTTTCACATGATGGAATTTTTTATGGTACTGGCATACTAAGCAATGGCTCTACATTTTAGATATGAATGTTGACGTACTTAATATAAACAACAAGAAAGCCAAGAAAAATGAATTGAATGAATCCTACCTATGACATTGTAGCCTTGGCCATATAAATAAGAATCGCATTTCCAAACTCCACAAAGATGGAATGTTGGATCAATTCGATTACGAATCGTTTGATACATGCGAAGCTTGTTTGCTTGGCAAGATGACAAAGTCACCTTTTACGGTCTAAGGGATAAGATCCAATGAGTTGCTTGAGCTCATACATACTGATGTGTGCGGCCCAATGTCAATTCATGCCAAAGGAGGATACTCTTATTTTATCACTTTCACTGATGACCATTCTCGATATGGTTACATATACTTAATGAAGTATAAGTCCAATCCTTTGAAAAGAGAATCAAGTATGAAGTGGAGAAACAATTAGGTAAAGAAATTAAAACACTCCGATCCGATCGAGGTGGAGAATACCTAGATGGAGAGTTTCAAGATTATTTGAAGGGAATGTGATTCTACCTGAATGGAACCCTCCCGGGATGCCTCAAATGAATGGCGTGTCTGAGAGGAGGAACCGCACCTTGTTAGACATGGTGCGATCCATGATGAGCTACGTAGTTCTCCCAAAATCATTTTGGGGGTATGCTCTAGAAACCGCATCATATACACTGAACCGAGTTCCATCAAAGACGGTTGATTCTACGCCATACGAGGTATGGACTAAGAGGAAACCGAGCCTAGGTCATCTAAAACCTTGGGGTTGTCCGACTTTCGTGAAGCGGATGATGCCTGACAAATTAGAGCCCAGGTCTGACAAATGTCTATTTGTGGGATATCCTAGGGAAACCAAATGGTACCAATTTTACCATCCTGAGGAACAAAAGGTGTGTGTTGCCAGGACTGGCCATTTTCTAGAGAAAGAGTTTATTCTGGATAGGGTCGGTGGGAGTAAGATCGATCTTGAAGAAATTCGAGAACCACTTACCGATAATATTCAGTTGATGGAAGTAGAGGAGACACCACATATAGATGTGATGACAACCCCTACCGTGGACACACTAGCACCTCGAAGAACCACCAGGGAACGCCGTGAACCCGAAAGGTACACTGGCATGTATCTCATGAAAGATGAGGACCCTAGAACTTATAAGGAAGTGCTATTAAGGCATGACAAAGAGAAATGGCTAGATGCCATGAATTCTTAAATGAAATCCATTAAAGACAACCAAGTTTGGAACTTAGTTGATCCACCTGAAGGAATAGTTCCCATAGGGTGTAAATGGGTATTTAAAAGAAAGACCGACATGGACGGCAACGTGACTACCAACAAGGCTAGGTTAGTGGCAAAAGGTTATAAACAAAGACAAGGAGTTGACTATGACAAAACCTTTTCACCTATTGCCATGTTAAAATCCATTAGAATTATGCTCGCTATTGCAGCATACCATGATTATGAAATCTGCAGATGGATATGAAAACATCTTTCCTTAACGGGAACCTGTCTAAGGAGGTGTATATAACACAGCCTGAGGGTTTCACTACCAATGACGCCAGGATGGTGTGTAAACTGCAAAGATCCATTTATGGATTAAAGCAAGCTTCTCGGAGTTGGAATCTTCGCTTTGATGAGATAATCAAACAGTTTGATTTCATCAAGAACGAAGATGAGCCCTGTGTTTACAAGAAGGTTCGTGGGAGTGCCATTGTGTTCTTAGTGCTTTATGTGGATGAAATATTGCTCATAGGGAATAATGTGCCTATGTTACAGTCAGTCAAAACTTGGTTATCCAATAACTTCTCAATGAAGGACTTGGGTGAAGCAGACTATATTCTAGGAATCAAGATCTATAGAGATAGATCTAAGAGGTTGCTTGGTATGTCGCAATCAATCCCTATATAGGCAGCATTGTGAAGAGATTCAAGCATGGAGCGACCCAAGAAAGGATTGTTGCCCATGTCACATGGGGTCTACCTGTCGAAAGGAATGAGTCTTAAGACAGAGAAGGAAAGGGCACAAATGAGCCAGGTCCCTTATGCTTCGGCAATCGGGTCCATCATGTATGCCATGTTGTGCACTAGACCAGATGTCTCGTACCCTCTTAGTACGACTAGTAGGTACCAGTCCAACCCAGATGATGGTCATTGGGTTGCAGTCAAGAATACCCTCAAGTACATTAGACGTACTAGGGATATGTTCTTGGTTTTCGGGAATGATGATTTAGTATTACGAGGTTACACAGATGCCAGTTTCCAAACTGACAAGGATGACTTTAAGTCACAATCTGGATTTGTTTTCACGCTTAACGGCGGAGCAGTTAGCTGGAAGAGTTCCAAGCAGGAGACTATTGCGGACTCTACAATAGAAGCCGAATACATAAAGCAGCCTCGGAGGCGCAAAAAAAGCGATTTGGATGAAGAAGTTCATTCATCGAACTTGGTGTGGTTCCTCCATTGAAGGTCCAAACTACATCATTGTGATAATAATGGGGCGGTCTCAATCAAAGGAACCAAGGTCTCATCAGAAGTCCAAACACGTGCTACGGTGCTATCACTTGATTAGAGAGATAGTAGATAGAGGAGATGTAAAGATAGAGAAAGTCCACACGGATGATAACATAGCTGATCCGTTGACCAAGACATTGTCACCAGCAAAGCATGAGAAACATGTTCACATGCAAGGGCTTAGTCATATGGGTGATTGGCTTTAGGCCAAGTGGGAGATTGTTGAATAGGTGTCCTAAACCCAATCGGGTTGGACCGGATCCGACCAGGTTGGGTCATTTACAGTCTATTTAGTTCATGTAATAACTTTATTATGATTAATAAAAGCACTTCTGTTATTATATATTGTTTATCTTCATGTTATTAGTTGTATATCTATAGTAATCGTGATAGAAACCATGATAGTGATTATGGTTGATGAGATCTAATCACTTTAACAAGTTTGATACTTAAATGTGTATGTACCGTCGAATGGGACATTGATAGTATGATTAGATTAGCACGTATTGGATGTCTTCTATCTTATAGAAGGTAGGATAGATATATCTCGCTCATCGAAGTGTAGAGATACTTGGATTGTAACGTGGACGTGTATTAGAGAATGCGATGTTGTGACCCACTTACATTAAGTGTCACACTATGTGGCGGTTGTGTAATTATTCTTTGATCGAGTCTTCATGGCATCACTTAGTGGATTTATCAGTCTAAGTTGCAGTGCAGAGTAGTTAGTGAATCCATAAATGCTTGAAGAAAATAGGTATGGGCCAGTCCACGGTAAACTAACTATCGCCCCAGCTCACAATCATTTATCATAAAATATCCTGCACATGGGGGAAACAAAGGCGTACCTACGAGATAGGGGCACAGATAAATAGACTAAGGCAATATAATGGAACAAAAGCGAGAAGCAATGCAAAAATTAGTAATAACGAATCTATGTGAAATGCCAATTGCCTGAAATGTAATATCGAGAATCTGGGGTACATGAGGAAATCAAAAGCAACAAGCGGAGTCATGATGTAGGCAGCCGATCAAATCTGAGATCCATGAATAACCAACAAGAGAAACAAAGCATAAAATAAACTACAAACAAAAAGAAAAAAATATCTCACAGGTTACCGTCCTAGTAGGGCTTAATTATAATTAGGAGCTCGACTAACCAATAACACGCTCAGGCAGCGAGCCTCATCATGGAATTATTCTCAACCTTCTCAAAGGTCAGCAGTTTTAGAATCCCACGGGGAAGACAAAGTCTGCATGGCGTCACTTGCCATATCATCAAACTTACCTTATCCCCCGTGCTTATGATTCTTATCTTCCTTTTTAGGTTTACATTTCACAAGCCGAGGAATTTGCAACGCCGAGAACTGCTTGGCATCAGAGCTCTTGGGAGATGTAAATCATCGGTTTGAAAGGATCGGAGCCTGGTTTGACTAGGGAGCGTCGTTCGAGATAGAAAACCACGGTCGTTCCTTTTTGTTGACCAATATAGTGTTTTAACCGATGACCATTTACTACAAACAGCCCGCCTGCTTATCTTTTTCAAATCATTGTAACTAGGAATACAGAAAGATTTATGATGTAACTGGTGGTATCTGATAAAACCACTCGCCCGCTTTAGATTCCACAATCTTGATTTTCTTGTCGTAAACTGGTTTATAACTCTAAATGAACTCCAGTAATCCTGCAAGCTGCAATAATCGGCACTCTCTTATAGCGGCTATGCCATTCAAGAATTTAATGATAACCCCGAGCAACTCATTGCTCAAGCTTCGATTGGTGGCCAGGCGCCGCCGCCGACCACTCCCGAAGCGAGGCGTGCCAATAGGAATGCGAAAAGGCACATCCTGTAGGTACGAGCACATCATCGATTTAAGGCTCCGGTCCGTCTGCTTCAATTCACAAATCTTCTCAGAATGCTCTTGAGGCTTGGTTACTCACTTCAACTGACGCCAACAATGCGAGGGTGATAGAAGTGCGTTTGTGTGTTTGCTATGGTTCTAAAATCTTTTCTAGTGGAGTATTGCAAAAAGTGAGTTCCCTCGTCAGCGATGAGGGCTTACTGGACAAGCGGCAGTAAATATTTTCTTGAAGTTCTTGACCACGCTTGTAGTCGTTCGTGGTCTGTTCGCCCGCTTTCACTTCGGCTTTGATCGTGGTCGGCGTAGGCCAGAATTACTTGTTCCCCGCCACGAGGATGGAAAGCGGTCCCATGGAAATCAATACCCCCTCGTGCGAAAACCTAGCATTCTTGGATGGGGTGGAGAGGCATCAACATTCGCCGAGAAAGTTTACGGTGCGTTGTAGTTCTGCAATATCGCCAAAATTTATTTGGCTTGGTAGAAACAGTTGAAAGTCTTGACGATCCCGGCTCCATGTGACCTCAGCAGAGTCCACCATGGCATTGGCTCCATAATGTCCTACTGCTTTCGAACTGAGCAATCGCCTTAAGCGCACTTGAATAGAATGGGATCGTCCCACATAATAGTTTCAAATCAAGAAAAGAATTTCTTCTTTTTCTTTGATATGTCAGTCGGAGTCGAGATATACGCTCTCAAAGTTTTGCAAAAGGTGCAAACCAAGGAGAACCTTTTTCGACACGAGCGAGAACAACCTCGCACCGTCCAGTAGGGTGAGTTGCTTTCGGTTAGGAAAATCAATTCCAAATCTCATCCGACTCTTTTTGAGGATGGCGTGGGTCCAGCGAGACATGTAATGTGATTATTAGAGAGATGACAAAGAAACGGCTATTTTAGAAAAGTCTTTGATGAATCGCTGTAAACCGACATGACCCAGAATCCTCTTTGCACTTCTCTTTGCATTTTTGGGGTATGTGTTTTCATCAGCTTATATAGCCAGCTTTGCTAGGCCTCAATACACTTCTTTGGACATGTGGCAATGAACAATTCCTCTTCCACCCCGTGGTGGCACCCCGATTAAGACTAAATTACTTTCTACATGCGGGACAACAACTGTAAGATTGTGTATGGCAGGTGGTGGCCCATCCCCGAACACGGAAAGTCTCATCCATAAAAATCTCCATGCCTTCTAGCTTTCGACATAGAAATTAGCCGACCTTCCATCTTTGGAAATGTAGCGATGCGTTACCTATTCTTGAGTTCATGTAATCTTTTCTTGTCAGTGTGGTCGATAGCTACCACGAAAGTACATCCTGAATAGCCATCCAGAAAAACAATAAAATTGCGCCGCTAAGCCTCTCTCTCGAATTTGGTCAATAGAATGGCAAGAAGTAGTCTTTTAGAGTTTACCTCGTTTATTCTTACATGGTGATGCAAACTGCTGCGCGGTGACTTGGCCGTATCTCTTCCACTTTCATTCTTCCTCGTGATAGTGATCCCCTCGCTTTCTTTGGCACCACTTTGAGTGGAGCTCACCCGATACTATACGGCTATTGGGTGGTCATTACCATGTCAAACAATTTATTGATTTCATAATGAGGAGTTTGGCGCTGTTTCTCTTTATCTTGCTCCTCAACGGTCCTGATCTTGTGCACCTAAAATATCAGGGGCTTTATCCTGATATCTCGGCCAACTTAAAGCGAGGATCATTATCTTACGGCTTTTTGATAAGCATAACTTCATACGGCTGTGATTTAACTTAGATGTGAAATGATCAAAGGAGCTTATCACCGTCACTTGAAAAATGTATTTCAAGTGTTAGAGCCAAGGGTTTCAACGCTGACCACGGCTTGATGGCTCCTCCACAATTGGTCTGAATTTATCGCCGCCCAAGCTCCGAGATCTCAAAGCTTATCGTAAGGGCTCACGAAGCATCCACCAGCCTCGGGACGGGGTTCGTCCTTTTGCGAATCTGGCAAATGTCACCCGTATAACTACCCGCCATTTTATTTCTTAATATCTCCACAGTAATGAGAACTTTCCTTTCCTCATTTGTCAATCTCTTACAAAAGTTTCTTATACTCTCATTGATTCAGTTGATTATTTTATTTAGGGTCTTATCGTCGACTACCCGCGAACAACTTGTTCATCCTACTAGCATCGATCAATCGTTCACCGATAGCTAAACAAGTGTCACTTCGGATGGAAATACTTCAGCTGCATTGCCCACATTTGAACTTTACCTCTCATCCTCCAATAGCAGATTTATCTATAACATGGGATGAATCTAGTAAGGCAGGCGGGTTGATAACCTTCTTATACTCCTTATACATTTGTGTGTGACTTGTTCTTGCTTTAGGTGGGTAAGGGAGATCATTAAAGTCATACCGGTGAGGTGTTTCTTTCTTTAATCTTATGATTGATTGCTTTGTCTTCCCTATACCTCCATCTCATGCCGAGAACTCAACTTAGAATCCATTCTTTTATTTGATATTCTTAACTCTCATTTGCTTTGATTTCCCTTTTCACTTGGCTCCAGCAATGGCCGTCGTCATACGAGGAGAAGAAGATCTTCCCTCACTTGCTCTCTGCTGGCTTTCGAGAGGGGCTATTACCGTTTCACTGTAATTGGCTGACCATAACCGCTTTCCCAGCTCACCGGTTACCCAACATTCAACTCATCTTGACCACTGGTTCCATGGTGCGGCCGGATCGGTGCAAGTATTACAGTCATGCGGACCATATTAACCCCTCGAGGAGTTCTTCTCGGTAAAACCAGTTGACCTTAGGTCGACTTATGCACGCCCGAGAAATCTGTCCATTTACCTCTGAATTCCTCATTTATCTGGTCAAAGTACTCAATGCATTTGCCAAGCGGAGTGTTGGCCGTGGCTTGCTAACTCCTCGACTTTTGTTCCTAGAATCACTGAAATGATTGTTCGATTTTGAATTTGATTGACGGTGGATTATTGTTCCATGCGGTCGAGAGTTGGATTCTAGAGAACCGATTAGGCCTAGGGGCACGGGCGATGGGGGGAGTTTGCTACCACACAGAAGGGTCACTCGATAATTAAGCCCTTGAAGTGTTCGATTACATTAAAAGTGCGATAATTTTGAAGCCTTTGAATAAATTCACCTCCTCACGAATGCAGCAATAGATGACGATGATGGAATGTGTGCCAATAGTATCGCAATTTTGCAGACAACATTGTTTTACAGCTTTGACGTAGAGAGATCGAATCAAGGTGGCACTTACGATCTTCGATAGCCTTGTGGCATGGCGGTTATCCATATCTGAACACGAACATTCATTTACCTCGGCCTTGTATGCGGTTGTGGTCGCATTCAGTGTGGTCTACAATTGGTCTCGTCTTCCTCGTGCTACGAATTGACTCTTACATTTTGGATGCCACATTTATATACGAGGGCATAATTATACTTTGCAATATCTGAGCAAGCGTCCAAGTGCTAACGGTGTCTTTCTAAAATGCACCTCAAGTGAACTATTCACCATTCCAGCTTAGTCAATTTGATCAAACCACTATAGAAGTTGACGATATCTTTAGGTGTCCTAAACCCAATCAGTGATGTCGTTGGACCGGATCCGACAAAGACACTCTTCCCACCAGCCAGTTGGGTCATTACTGATCTATTTAGTTCATGTAATAACTTTATTATGATTAATAAAAGCACGTCGATCCGTTATTATATATTAAATGCAGACTAGCAGTTAGTTTATCTTCATGTTATTAGTTGACAACTAAAGCCTTCAAACTAAAGCAGACTATATCTATAGTAACGTCGACCGACGGCCCTAATTGTTACGAGGCCCAGCGAAAACTTTCATTGAAGTGTGTAGAGAAACCATGATAGTGATTCGATGGTTGATGAGGGTACGTGGGCGTGTATTAGAGAATGCGTATGTTAGATTGACCCACTTACATTAAGTGTCACACTATGTGGCGGTTGTGTAATTATTCTTTAGACCGGAGTCTTCATGGCATCACGGTGTGGATTGTCACGCTTTGACACTATTGAGGTTTCCCTTATCCACAGGGCGATCATGCAGTAGTGATTGGGTATGATATTGAAGCATGAGGAGTATACATGTTTGGTCGTCCGGGAATCGCGTATCCTATGATTGAGATTGAATATCCGAAATGGCCTTCTTATAAGGAATGTCTAGCTCTCGAGAATCTTTGCAAAGTGGGAGTAAATGTGTTATTCCGAGAGAGCATGATATTCAGATTATAAGATACGATCGTTAATGTATTGACACTCGAGATACGATCGTATGGATATTATTACAGCGGTAGGATTGTAAGTTACACGGTAACTGCTTCACATGAAAGGTAGTAGTCATTGCATTTGACTCTTCCGATGATTAGAGGTCACGGTGTGTTGCTAGACGCTATCCCATGATCGTTAGGAATGGAGGGCATTTTCGTAAATTGCACTTTGTGTCTACGGACAACATATTCGGAAGGCTATCGGGTCACACACATATGAACATCAAGTCGGATTAAAATGTGGTTATAGTTGATAACCAAATAAGGAAAGTTTATCTCTAGACTATAAAGGTTATAGTGGTAAATTAATATGGTAGTATTTATTTATTATGGATAAATAAAATACAAGATATTAATTATACATAAATTATATTAATTAAATAATATTCCGGAAGCCAATTATTGGAAATATGGGGCGCCACATCTAGGTGATAATATACACTTGGATTGTGCACTTTAATTAGTAAGATTACCATAATATTAATATTGGATATTAATTGATTTTGGAAAAATAGATTTATGGTAATAAGATAAATATAATCAATTATAAGATATTGGCAATATTTAGATTTTATTTAATATGAGATATTATAATAAAAGAGATAAATCAATCTAAGAAATTTTCCTTATTTTATTGGGAAAATGTTTTCTTCTCCTCCACTCTAGTTGGGGCGCCCCTCTCACTATAAATAAGAGGTGAGTTTCAAGCTCTTTTGTACATCATAATTCCAAGAGCTAATAGTTCTAGTAAAATAGAAAGCTTCCAATAGAGAGTTTGAGAGAGAGGAAAAAGGCCGGTTTAGCAGCCGGAGTTTTTCCGATAGCAATCCAAGGAGGATTCCGGCGAGGAGTTCGTGTGGATCAACGATAGAGGCCGGACGCGTGGACGGCTTGCGCACTATACTACTCTCCGTTGATGGTCAAAGCGATGATCTTATAGATCATCCAAGGTATAATCCGTCAAACTACTTAACGTGTTTATTGCATTAAACGAAGAACGATCTAGAAAATGAAATCAAAATTTTAAATTTCGTTGCGTTAAACTAGTGATTTCCTAACAGGGGAAACCTCAATAGAGTCAAAGCATGACAATCCACACCGTGATGCCATGAAGACTCCGGTCTCAGGATAATTACACAACCGCCGCTTATTGCGACACTTAATAAAGTAAGCGGGTCGGTCTAACGTACACATTCTCTAATACACGTCCACATACAGTCCAAGCGTCTGTATACTTCGATAGACGATATCTATCCCTATCTTCAAAAGACAGATTACATTCAATACGTGCTAGTCTAACCGTACTAGTAATGTCTTGTTTAATAGTACATACGACTAGAGACATTTAAGTATCAAACATTGTAAAGTGAGCCGAGATGTCATCAACCATAATCACCATTATGATTTATCTTTCACAGTTTTACACCATGGACGTTATCATAATATACAATATCATTATTGGTTCGTTAGACGAACAAATATATAATAACAGAAATTCCATTTATTATATGTATAAATATAATGAAATAGTAGAAATGATCCGACCTGGTCGGATCCGGTCCATCGCGATTGTGTTTAGGACACTATTTCAACAAAATTGTGCTCAATATGGCACTTAGAAGAATGGGTGTTGAGCAACCTATTTTTGGAACCATTGCTTCAAACACCCTTTGAATGCTGAGGAATGAAATGGAAAACAACTATTCACGTGAGAGAGAGATGCGAAAGAAAATGGCATAGGCAATTGTTGGTCGGCAAATTAGGGTTTAATAGCTGAGGGGGATTTAATTACGCAAAAAAAATCTGATTAATTTAACGTTGAGGAAGAAATGGTTTTGGGTGATTTATTTGATTAAAAGAAATAAAAAAGTAAAAATGTGAAAGCGCGTGAAATGTTGATGGTGAGTGAATGACAAACACGTACTTTCCGTTTCATTTAACGTCAAATTCGAAAAAGGATGTTTGTTGTAAAATATTACACAAGATAGATGGTAAAAGTGCTAAATTTAAAGATAAATGACAAGTCCCAAAGTTGACCCATAGATAGGGGTGTTTTGCGCTAATTACTTTTTTTAATTATCATTATGTCTTTATTTATACAATTTCATCATTTATCAAATGAAGTAATAAATGTTGTTCATTTAATTTCATCCAGGGGCGAACCGAAGCGAAACTGGAAAGTGTGGGCCAGTGTCCCCACTGAGATTCGAAAATCGATATAGTTTTGTTTAGGGGTGGCATCGGGTCGGGACCAGACCCGTAAACCTCCTACCCGAAGCCCGTCCCGACAAGATTCGGGATTCAAATTTTCTTCCCGAGCCCGTACCCGATAAATGCCGGGTCCCGACATTTGGGATACCTGAATGTTCGGGATCCCGTCGGGTCGGGAATAAATATCCCGAACATATGATGTTAAAAAATATTCATGTTAATATAAAAACATTGACAACAATTACTTGATCAAAACAATAGTTCAAAAGGTGGGGGCGGAGAAATGAGTTAACGGCAATATAGTCGACGGCCGGTGGAGGCGAGTGGCTTTTGTGAGGAAGAAAACTCTAGAATATTAGAGAGCAAAAAAGAAATGTAGAAAAAAGTGAGAAATGGTGGAAGCAGAGAGTGTAGTATGTTTATGTTTTTAGTATATATATAAGGTTGTGGGTATTTATATCGGGATGAAAAATGTTATATATATATATATGTATATTGACGATGATCGGCCACGTGTCATAAATACAGAAGTTGTATTTAAAAGAAGTGCAGAGGACCTCCCGACCAGAGGTCTAGAGTTCGACCAGCATCCACTATAAATCCTATGGAGTGAGCTGCCTCCTGACCACCGCAGGTCGGTTTGGTCCATTAAGTACGCGTAGAGCGTGGTTATAGAGGCTCGGCCAATATGCCCGAGCGCTCAGTTGGTTATACGCACGTTTCCATAATCTATGGATAAACGCATGGGAAGAATCCAGCCTCATTAAGGCTCTGATTCAACATTAAAGATAAGGGAGAGATTATCTCCTAGCAATCAGGGATTCGTATCAATCCCATTTAATGACAGTATAACCGAATCCTTGAGGGATACGGCAGGATTAGGGTTAAGACTCCCTATAAAAACCCCCTATAAGAACTACGGCCGGCTTGATTCCAATTAAGTAATTGAATACGTAGGCAGCTTGAAAATAACTCAAGTTCAGTCAAAATACCACAAAAACAACCCCCTATTTTGGTGTTTACCGGTGATCGGAGAACTATCATTAGATCGACTAGCCCGAAAATAATAATTGGTGAAATCCGGACATCATCATTTATGTATGTATTCGGGTCGGGATCGGGAACCCGACGGGATTGAGTTTTATACCCGATCCCTATCCCGCATTTTTTCGGGTCAGGAAAAATCTCAAAATTTCGGGATCGGGATTTTTCGGATCGGGATGGGATTCGGGACTGGTCGGGATTATCGGGAAATTCGCCACCCCTAATTTTGTTGGTAAAAAAAAAAAAAAAAAAACACTATCAATATCCCACTCGATCTTCTAATTTATTCTGGTGCCTCCATTGATAAATTTTTTTGGACCGCCAGTGATTTCGTCACATTATATTTTATCAAATTCATCATACTACAATGCATTCCAAATTAATTAATCCATCTATATAAGAAATACTAGTACATAGTGTCAAAAGAAACAGTACATTAATATGTATGTATATAAAGCTTGCATTAATGTACGAGGTAGGTTTGGAAATAGATTGTCCATTATAGTAAGTTTTTGTAACTTGACTAATTACTGCTATAATTATTTTTTTGTTGTTGCCATAATTACAGCTATATATACTTACTTCTTTTTGCCATAATTACAGCTATAACGTGTATACAACCTCCTGATACATGTATTCAAATCAACATTTGACCCATAAAATAATTATAAAACAAAAACTTATTATTATTTTTTAGGAAACAAAAGTAATTAATTAAAAAATAATAATAAAAAGAAGAAGAAAAATGCCGTTAGATGGAGGTTTTTTAGGTTCCAGGAAATGTGGGAATTATTTATAGTCACGACACATTTCATTCTATATTTTGTTCACCTACTATATAATAAGCCACTAAAGCATGCATACAATACACTTCATTTTATAACAAACCCCTCCTTAATTTCTTACACACACATTTGTAAAGACATGGAGAATTCTGATATGCATGCATTTTTCATTTGTTGTTGCTTCATTTTGCTGCTTGTTCTTCCTTCTTCCCTTCGATCTCAGGAAACTGGTGAGTTTTTCGGGCAAATTCTCGTTCGTAACGAGCAGATTTAGCATCATCTCTGATCAAAACATGATACGTGATTGAATTTATGTTTCGTCTTTGTTTATGGTCTTGTTTTTATATTGTGTTTCATTCAAACGATAAGAGATGTTTGTTGTCGTATTTTTTTTATTTTTTTTGCATTCCTGTCATCAATGTTTCATCTTGACATTTTTATCATAATCTATGTAAAATTGTTTTTATCGTCCTATTTTCGCCACATTTGATGTTTTAATTGGTTGGAACATTTTTTATATTTGATGATGGTTGTTTGAAGGAAATTTCTATTGCGGAAAATACTTATTAAACACAAGTGTTTTACGGTGTTATTAAAAAAGCACAAGAAAAGGCGTGAGTGTATTTCAGTTATTTGGTTAATAAATACTTTCCGCGGTAGAATTTCTCAATGTTTGATACATGACGTTTTGGACTGGAAAAGAAATAAATAAATTGAATAGATGAAGGATAAAAATATCAAAAAAATAATAATTTAACATTCGAGTTAAAAAAGGAAAAAATGTTGTTTTGAAAACTACAGGTGATGAATCCGAGTTCAGTTATGGGGAAGACAGCGAAAACGGGCCGGCAAAATGGGGCGGGATTAAGCCGGAGTGGAGGAATTGCAGCGCCGGAAAACTCCAATCTCCGATCAATATAGTGAGAGACAGCATTGAAGTAGCCTCACATTCAGAAAATCTTAACATTGATTATCGATCCTCAAATGCTACCCTCATAAACAGACGCCATGACATGATGGTAATATAATATTATGCAACTCATTTCTTAATACTTTACATTCATCACTTAATTTTTGGAACAAAAACATTTTTCGTCTCTTTTTTATTTCACGATTTTTGAATTTCTATTGGTTTTTTTTTTTTTTCTTTCTTATCTTGATATTTACTTTTGTCTCAATGGAGGTAAACGTCGAGTCGATTTGACCTGAATAATATTCAAAATGATTCAAGTAATTTTAAGTTTCCTTGAGTTCGAGTTGAGGTTGGAGAAAGTTTATAAATAAAAAAACTCAAGTAAAACTCGAGCTTTGCATCACTTTAATGAGTCTAATAAGTCTTGAAACTTAATTTTTAGAAAAAAGACAATTTTTCCCCTAAAAAAAAAATGAGAACAAAGACAATTTTGATCTTTTTTGTTTCATTATTTTTGTATTTTTGTCATTTATGCTTCACCTTTAACATATGTTACTATAAACTTTCAAATACATATATATTTGTTTCTATAATGAAATCTTTGCATGTATGTGAGTAAATATATATATATATATATATATATATTTATATATATATGTATTCAAGTTATATATATATAAAGATCAGTCCATTCGGGTTTGTATTACATATATATATTGAAATCGAATCGATCAGTCCATTCTAGTTTGTTGAGCTTATATTTAAATCGAAGAGTCGAGTTCTAATTTAAACAGAGTCGAGTTCTCAAACTAACTCCTCGAATAGTCTGTCTCGTTTATAACATGTCTCATTTATACGTCTACGTGTCAAGATATTATTGGCCGAAACATGTCGTGCATAATTATATTATATTTGTTTGATGTTGCAAAACATGCAGTTGCGATGGGCAAAGGGAGGAGGGTATATTCATGTAAATGGGACACATTACCAACTCAAGCAACTGCATTGGCATGTACCTAGTGAACATGCTATTAATGGAAAGAGGTTAATTAAATAATTTATCATCTTTTTTTTTTTTGTATTTTTTTCTATCTACATTAATTAATGAAATATTAAAAACTAATAAAAATCATTTTGATGAAATTATATTTTTTTGAATATTTTGATTAGGTTTGATATGGAGATGCATTTGGTTCATGAAACTTTGGATGGACATATTGCTGTTATTGCAATCATGTATAGGATTGGACGTCCAGATTCATTCTTATCAATGGTATTTTACCTAATTCCAGAGATTCGGTGGTCCACACCCTCGTTCTTCTTTCATTCATTTACTATCTACTTTTCGGTATTCTTAGGGCATTGAATTCGTCAAAACATAGACAGTGATATGGACGTTGAATTTGATGCCTTAAAAATATCGAACACTGAGAGAGGAATTCAATTAGATGCCTTGAATTTGGAGATTCATGACTCAGTTAATTCTTCTTGCATTCATGCACTACCTATTTTTCGGTATTTTTAAGGTATCAGATTCACCATCACATCAACAGTGATATGGACACTGAATTCGATGCCGTGAAAATATTGAACAATAATAGAAACATTGAATTTGATGCTCTGAATAATATAGTCCACGTCTCATTCTTCTTGCATTCATGTACTACCCATCTTTCCGGTCTTTTAGGTTATCAAATTCACCATAACATCAACAGTGATTGAGACATTGAATTCGATACCTTTGAAATACCGATTAAATCTCCGATGCCCGAAATTCGATAGTCCATGACTCATTAATTTTTCATGCATTTATATGGGAAATATACATCACACTCATTCTACTCGTGCACCACTCTACCTGTGTGTCACAGTAGAACCAACCTGAAAGCCGAGCCAAAATCCAAAAACGGCTCGTAGAGCATTGTGAGACATTGAGAAAGTTGGTTTTTGCCCCAGAACCTATGAGGTTCTTGACTCCATACCCAACTTACACAAGGTCGGTTTTACTATGGTACACAGATAGAGTTGTGCACAAGTAGAATGAGTGTGGTGGAAATAATAGATGCATTAATTTTTTTTTACGGATACGAAATATATACATACGCACGCACACTGTCTCTACTACGATTCGAACCCGGAACCTCCGGGTTAAAACCACAGCACATACCACTGGGCCAATGCCTTGTTGGCGCCGCATTCATATGCACTGACCATATTTCAAAACTTTTAAGGCGTCAAATTCACCAAATCATCAATAGTGATGGAAACAATGAATTCAATGTTTTAAAATACAACGGTGACAAGGACACTGAATTGACACACTGATTCCGGAATTTAGTGTCCATATCACAATTGATGTTGTATTAAAAAAAAAAAAAACTATCTCTCATTATTTATGAAAAAATAGTTAAATTCTAACTATGAGGGTCTTCACTTTCCTATCTCACGGAATGAATGAAGATGTTAATCAAGTAACTCCTCTCCTTCTTTTTATGTACAATGTAGTTGGATGATGATTTGGAGGCTGTTGCTGACAACAAAACAATGGAGAAGGATGTAGGCATTATTGATCCAAAAGAAACAAAGATTGGAAACATGAAGTACTTCAAATACATTGGATCCCTTACTATTCCACCTTGCACAGAAAATGTTGTTTGGAGAATTGTTACAAAGGTAACACTTTCATTTAATTCTCCCATTTAACATATACATACAAATCATAGATAGATATTCATTTAATTCTCTCATTTAACATATACATACAAATCATATATAGATAAAGATCATACATGTATTGGTAACTAATGTTAATCATTTTAGACGTGGGAAAAAGTGAGACGAGGTTAAAACATAATGGAGTCGGTAAATCGAGGTTCACCATTTTAGATCAATCGTGGACGATAGATCGAAATTGTTACTGATGTTATTATACATCAAGTAACGTCATCAAACCTACATTATAGGGCGTTACAAGTGGTAGCCGACTACTAAACGAAACTAATTGTCACACCTTTAGAACCTATTGAAAGGGTTCTGACGAGGACCCTTTTTCCTTAAGAGTGGGAAAATAAAAGCACAAAGATAATGGACTTGGTAATCTAAGTGTAATAATCCCTTGGTGGGACCTTGTCTCTTCCGTGAGAGGTGAGAATGTAATGTTTCATATTGAAAAATTTTAGAGAAAAGTATTAAGATAACGAACTTGATAATCTAAATGTCACTCATCTTTAATCATCTAGTAGAGTCGTGACAATGACAACTCTTCTTTAAGAGGGAGAAAAAGTACTCAATTGATGTACTTGGTAATCTAAGTACCCTTCCGTTTTTTTTAATTGTCGCCTAGAAAAAAATCACACAGATTAAGGAAATAATTAATATGAAATATAGTATAAAATGACTAAGTTGTCCTTTGATTTTTTGAATATATACAACCCAATAAATGTTGATTATCTATTGTTAATTGGAGTAGTATATTGAGAATGTGTATAAGCATGGGTAATAGTGAGACAAAGTGATTTTTGGAGTTTTTAGTATTGGAGTTTTTTTTTATTGAAAATATAAATACTTTGTTTATATATAATAACTAAATTGAGGGGTAAAGGTGGAAAAAATAATTAATGCTGCACTGGTAATTTAAAATGACAGATAAATAAATAAAAGTAAATTTTGAAAAATGACAATTAAGAAAAACGGAGGGAGTATCACACATCTAAAATCCCCAAGTAGGTCCTAACGATGACCAATCATCTTTAAGATGTGAGAACATAATGTAATGTCTACATTGAAAAACTTGAAAGAAAAAGTAATAAAATAATGAATTTGGTAAGTGAAATTAACCATTTTAAGTCAAACAATGATGATGTGCCCAATTAGTTACCAGATCTATTATGCATCAAATAACGTCATCAGACCTGAGTTATGAGGCGTTGACAATCTATGTGTCAATACATCATATATTTGATAAATGATCACTATGCACATATTGTATAGAATTGTATCTGTTACATCTTTTATATAGTTGATTGATGTGTGTGTGTATATATATATATATATATATATATATATATGTGTGTATATATCATTCATGTATACTTATAAAGTTTACATATTCCCACAGGTCAGAACTGTGTCAACCAATCAGATGAGGCTGATTCAAAGAGCTATTCATGATGTGAGTTTCTTAACTTAAGTATGAAACTAAATTGCCTGAAATAATGTTGATTTTAATGGTTAATTTTTTCCAAAATCAATGCAGGGTTCCAAATCTAATGCAAGACCAATCCAACAACTCAACGGTCGCATAGTCCAACTCTACAAGCATAAATTCAACGGAGGCATCTGAAAATCCAATTTAGATCCAAATAAATCAGATGCATTTATATGGATGGATGAATGTCAATTCTTAAGTCTTGCTATAAGAGTGTTGTTTAAACTTTAAATAAAAGATTGATTATAAATTATCTTAGAATAAGATAATAGTTTTTCTTTACTTTTTTTTTTAAATAGGTGTTTACTTTTAAATAAAGTATTTATCCATTTCCCTTTATATAAAGAAAAATATCGTAATCATGTTATTCTTTCGGTAAGTTAAAGATATCGGTCCATACCGCGATATTATAACGACTTCTGATCTAAGAATAATTATACAACTGTCATATAATTACGACACCTAAATAAATAAGCGAGCCATCCAACATATGGATTCTTTTAATACATGTTCGCATATAGTCTAAGTGTCGTTACACTTTGATAGATATTTTCTTTCAATACATGTTCACTTACAGTCTAAGTGTCGTTACACTTTGATATATAAGATCTATCTCACAAGATAGAAGATATCAAATATGTGATAGTCTAACCATATTAATAATGTCTTGTTCATTAATACATACGACTATAGATATTTAGGAATTAAATCATTTACCGTGCATCGAGATCTAATCAATCATAATCGACATTATGATTTCTCTATCATGAATTAATGATAGAGACGTTATTATACAAAGTATTATAATTGATTCATCGAATAAAAATATATAATAATAGAAATGTCATTTATTATATGTATAAACATAAAACGCAGTATGAATATTCCGACCAGCTGGTTGGATCCGATCCAACCCGATTGTGTTTAGGGCACTACAATAACACGGGATTTCACAGTCAAACCATAATTAGCGTCCCAAACACTTAAAGTTTGACCATCTAATCCGGGTTGTTGGTGTTGAACATCTTGGATGCACTTATATGTGAAAGAGTTCACACAGACTGAATCAATTCGATACGATGATCTTGTACTAAGTCGGTAATAAGAGATTCCAATTGAATAATATGATTGTCATTTATGAATTGAATCTTAATCCTTATTTGATTATAGTCTCATGCCTTTTTAGAGGTTGCGTTTGGTTTGGCAGTACAGTTAGCTAAGCGGTGTTTTCCATAATTTTGGCCATTTTTACATCAAACAAGATTGGTAGCTGAGTATGTAAGTCACAAAGATTGAGTCCTATCTTTCCCCGGAAATGGAAGTAGATAGACAGTTCCATCGTTTGTTAATACCGGTACTGATCGATTGCGTGCACTTTTGATATTATCAAAGGATATCAATCAGTAGTAGGTTAATGGTGGTTTGAGGATAAGATGTTATGAAGATGTCTTACAGAAAATGTCTTGCTGCATACATGAACTGTTTATGGATGACACTCAATAACTATTTGGATAGTAAAGTAAAGATGTTTTATATATCGGAAAAGCGCAGTCTTGACTTTATAATGATACAACACAAAGATTAATGCACCGAGTAATTCGAGGAAAGAGTTGCTTGGTAACTTGAATCACTAGACTCCTAGATATAGCCCATGGTCCATGATTTATCTACTCGTAAATCATAAAAGTTGCACTCCAATAGAAAAAAAAAAGTTTATATCTGAATGATGGAAAAATCGTTTTCCTTGAGTTTAACTTAAACCCTTTGAAAAAAAAAGAGTCTTTAGTTAGTGAAAATTTGTTTTCACTAAACATATAGTAATAGATTGTTTATAAGATAAATATTAAATTATTTGTATGAGATTAATATAATTTTATTTGACTATAAAATGACTAAAAAGTTAATTAAGAAAGTAGTTTAATACATGAGCTTGTAATATAATTAGATTAAATAAAAGGCTTTTTATCAAGAGGGTTTTACTTAATGTGATCAAGTACTGCAAATCCTAAAAGAATAAATAACTAATGGGATCAAGGAGGTTCTAAAGGGCCTAAAAGCCCACCTAATCATTAAGCCTAGATCCTTCCATGAGAATCCTAATTATCTATACTTAAAGAAGAGTTTTAATGAGATGAAAACCATAATATTGTACCACATTTCACTCTCTGTGTAGATAAATTTTCTTTTTCAAAATACTTGAAAAAAATCTAAAGCTATAAAGTTCGATCTTTTGGAACGTTTTGGTTATTGATTATTTATACAACATTGATCGTGTCATTAATTTTGATGAAAAAGAACCTTTAAATGTTATTAATGAAAATAGAGAAAAGTGGATAAGTAAATAATAAATAAGGGATAAAAAAAAAAAAATATAATAAATGATTAATTGATTATTAAGACGGACTTACATGAGAAAAAATAAAAAAGATAAATAAAATTATATTTTGGAACGGAGGGAATATAAATGATTATCACAACGATAAAATATAAATGTTGAAAATAAAAAAAATATAGGGACTAAAATGTCATTACCGCTTAAATAAATTTTGATTTCTCTATAATTTGTTTTGTGTGTTTCTTATTTTTAATCGTCTTCGTCGGGTAATAAACCAAACTCATATTCCGATCAACTCCAACGTTATACTTTGCTCCTCAAAATTCGTTCACTTTTTCTCATCTTCCTCAGTTTAGGTTTTAACAGAGATTTAAGCTGGGGCGAAGTTTCATAGAAATTCGGAATTTCTTGAAGCATAATCCATCTACTATGTTTCGATTTGTGCATTAGGTTAGTTGAATCGTCATGCATTGTCGGTACGGATGACATCTCCGGCGAATTCCTCCAGGAAGTCCTCAAGACGTGAGATTCAGTCGCAAACACCGCCTACTGCAAGCAGGAAGTCGGAGAGATTGGTTAATCCACCGCCACCACCACCACCACCGGCGTCACCAGCACCTTCAACTGTCGCCGGAAGGAGATCCGAGAGGTTAGGTACACCGACAAGTACTAGGAAATCGGGGAGGTTGCTGAAATCGGATACTCCTAGTCCGGTGGGAAATACTGGTAGAAGTAATAAGCGAAGGTCCTCGCCTGTTGGTTTGGGAGAGGGGTTAATTACTAAGAAGAAGAAGAGAGAGAAGAAGGAGAAGACTATAGAAATGCTCCAAACGGAAACAAGTGAAATTCCTCCATCTGAATATGAGCAGCATTGCATGCCATTAAAAAGGAGACTAGATGGTCGCAGCTACAAGGCTCTGTTCAAGGTCCAAAGGATAAGAATTGGGACAGCAGGTAACAGTACTTAATTGTCTACTACGAGGTGTTGAATGTTTAGCTGTTAATTCAATTCATGATCTCGATGATATGAATACAAAAGGGAAAAGTTTATTCTCTTGGGTCCTATTTTATGTTTTGGAACGAAAAGGTCAGGAATTTAGCCGTTCATCGTTTTTTTTTTTGTGTGTCAATGATTTGGGTTGAATGCCTTGCATATAGCAATGAAAATACCCTAATTGTGTTGTCTCAATGTATTCCCATGCGAGCATACTAATTTGTATTATCTTCCCTCCATGTAGATAGTAATAAAGAGTTGAGAAGGTCAGCTACAATACATGAAGATGATCAGATCAATAGTGTTGATAATGGTGCCAACAGTTCTCCAATATTAGGTGATAAACAAGATTTGGGCGAGATGAAAAGTGCTGAGAATGCTGCCACCAGTTCTCAGTTATTAGATGATAAAAAAGATTTGGGTGAGATCAAAAGTGTTGATAATGGTGCCACCAGTTCTCCTATATTAGGTGATACAAAAGATTTGGACGAGATTGAAAGTGTTGATAATGGTGCCACCAGTTCTCCGTTATTAGGTGATAAAAAAGATTTGGACGAGATCAAAAGTGCTGATAATGGTGCCACCAGTTCTCAGTCATGTGATAAAAAAGATCTGGGCGAGGAACTTTGTTGTCAGGTTGCTGAAGACTTGAGAAATGATCTTCCAGATGGAGTTCATGAAGGAGCGTTACTTGAATCTCATTCAGGTTTAAATGAGTCGGATGCACATCCAATAACAAACAACGTTGAAGACATTACCTCTATAAACCCTGTAAATGGTTTGGCCCTCAATAGTTCAAATGAAGGCAATAAAGAGGGCCTTAACATGGAGGCTTCTGAATCAGTGAGTCTCAGCTGGCATTGGAACTGATTTGTAGTTTGTGTCATTATGAGCCATAATTGTGTTAGAAACATATGTTCTTGTAGTATATTATCAATTGATTTTAATCAATCCTTTTGTAATGTGCAGGTGACACCATCAACATCATCCGCAACTGACAATCCTGACTTTGTTGCAAATTGTTCTCTTTGTTCAAAAAAGAGAAGGTACTTTTAGGTTATTTTGCTTTACAGAGTGTTTATTATTATTATTTTGGTGACACTCTTTACTAAGTTTTTTAATGATAGTTTTTTCACGATTATCCTGAATGAGTCTAATTATATTTTGGTGTGCAGTTAAAGTAAATCTAACTGTAAGCCTCAAATATCTTAATGGTTATTGATTTAATAAAATTAGAATCTCCTTAAAACATGTTTGACTGAGTTGTTCTGTAAATGAGTCTATTCTTGTACCGCGACTAGCTTTCATTCTGCTAAAAATTATTTTCTTTGCATAATGACTATTTTACTTGTATAATGTCATCTGACGCAGTGCTTAAGTAGCATGCTGTTCTTTTGAGTCGTACAGCATATTAATGCTGCTGTCACTGAATCATTAGATAGTACATATGTCTTTTGAATGGAATGTGCTTCGCACTTCGAATGAGTTCATGGAATGGAAATAATACATGGTTCCATTGATTGAGTCGGGAATGCAGAATTTATCCTTGTTTTTGTCCATTATTTGATATCATAATTTATATGTCAAGACTGTTCTAAAAAATGGCCGTGTTTGATTTAGACCCAAGAAATATTACTTTTCGATCATAAACGTTTTCCGTAATACAGGACAAGAATTACTGCTTCACTATAGAAGAAGCAATACATCTTAAATAACCAAGTCCTTAATATAAAATAAAAAAATTGTGCAAGTTCTGGTAACTGTTTTGAAATTATGCATTTAGGAAATGGCTTGCTGTGCATGATGAGATAATAAGCTAGAAGTCATCTTTATTCTTTTTTTTTTTTTTTTTTTTTGACATGCAATTTTTTTAGCATTGGAAGTCAGGCAATCACCATTCTAGTGTAGAGGAACTACAGTTTTGTTAGTCTAGTGAAATCCAATGAATGATCACTGGCTCACAACTTCTGTAAATGAGAGTGGCTCACAACTTTTGTAAAGGGGAATAAAGGAAAAAAAATTGTTCTGGCAATCTTTATAACAAATGCTGTCAATTTTGCAGGCTAGTTTTTGATTCACCAGAAGAACTTTGTTCATGTACTAATACACCAAAAGGGAATTTAAGTGACCTGTCTTGCCAAAAGGTTAGTTCATGGTGCTGTAGTTGTGCTGCACAATATGTCAATTCACTTATCTGAGAAAACTACTAGGAAATTTCGCAAAAAAAATTTATTCTTAAAAGCCACGGGTTCTTGTAAATGGAATGTTTAATGGCTGCACACTTTTTTCTTTGCTTGACATTCATGTAGCTTAATGTGCCTTTTCTCTTTGTAATAAGTGTGAGGTCATTGCAGAACTGTTTTGCAAAAGAAATGTTTTTCTGGGAATGAATCAGAGATTTTGTTTTATTTAGATAAAGCTAGGGCCTTTTTCACTTCTCTCATATTTACCAGTATATGTGTTGACATCGAACCGCTCGTTTTCTGCCTTTTTCACTGCCAATTTTATGTTCTAAATGAGCCGTGTTCACACTAATCCCAAGGAGTGGCGGAATCATGGCATACATGATTGGCTGTGGCAGGTTGTTTAAAGGGTGACTTAGATGCAGTAGTATCAACTAGCTGTGGAGGACTATTACTTATAAGTTTGTGGTTGTAATTAGCTCTAGGGCCAAAGAATGAACTTTGACTTCCATGCTGTCTTGTGTATTTTTTGTTGCTTGGACTTGCTTTTATGTTTCAAATCTTCTTTGAGACTTGCTTAGTTTTCAGGGAGGGTGCCTGCATATACTTGGCCGGTATTCATAAGGTTTAAATGTAAATGCAACTGAGTATACTTGAAGACGAATTATATTGAGGGAGCTGTGATTGCCACGTGGTTAATCTTTTCATTATTAATTTAGTATTTGTTCTGCGTTTCTACTGTCTTTATGTTTTTTTCTTCTTTTTTCATTTATTTATTTTTTGGGCTGAACCATAGTGGTATACTTAAAATTGTACCATTCTTGGATCAAATTTATTTATGTTGTCTTTGTGAAAGAAAATATGTTTTCACAGATAACCAGAGTACTATAATCAATCCTTTTAAGTATTCCCATGCTTCTCTAATACAGAGTTCAAAGGGAGCTTTTGTTAAACTACAGAAGCTTCCAGTGGAAGGATCAACTACAGCTGGTGATTCCTTGTTGAACAATGTGAACAGATTGCGTGAATTTTGGCTCAAAAACCAAAATGCTGTTGTTGTTGACGAAATTGTAAGCTTCTTTACTGTGGCTTTCTGACAGTAGTTTTCTTTTGCATATAGTGATTCACTCTTTCTATTTCATATGGATGTCTCTTTCGTATGTTATCTACGTGTAAGGACGATACATTTCATAGGCTTGTACAACATTCTAAGTAGATCAGGCTTTCTTCTGTTTTCCGATTTCCTAGTCTTCTTGCTATCTTTATGCTCTCCTGAGGATAACCCCAATTTTGATCCTCAGACATGTAAATACAAAATCTCATAAGGTTTGGCAATTGCCTTTTCTGTGGTTCACTATCTATCCATCTTTACAGTGTGTGAATGCATTATTGATGTCCAACAATGTGTGCAACACCTATGAAGCACAAACCATTTAATTGGCACTGCATATTGTACCAAAATCTGATCTTTAGTGAGTCGGAAGTAAGAAAAATGTTCTTGAAGAGGCAGCTGTCTAGGGAGATTAAAAATGTGTGTGTGTCCGACCGCTGTCAACCATCACCCCGCTGTCAACCATGACCAAACTATTATTTGTCAACCATCACCAAACTGTTATTTCTTACTTATATCATATCTACCACATATTCTTACCCTTCACCTTGTTTCAAAAAATTAGGTAAATAGCGTCCTGTAATGTCATCGTCCGACGGGAAATACTTTTTCACCATGTTCACTTGTTATAGTTGATATTTAATGTTGACATGATTGATAATCAAGTATATGTTATTTGAATATGATAAAAATATTACTTTTTTACTTTTAAAATGCGTCCAACAGTATCGTGACGTACTTTTTCTTAAATTAAACGTGTCCTGTATTGTTGTATCGTGTGTACCGTGTCTATTGTTTGTGTCCGTGTTTATGCTTCATAGGTCAACGCTCGCCTATTTTTGTTCTAGCTTCTAGCTACTTTTCCGTGTGCATAGGGCTTTTGATTGCAATGGGTAAACGTGAATGGGTCTGAATACTTGTGCCTTTGCAGGAGCGGATGGTAAACATGATATTCTTCATCTTTTCTCTGTCGGATGTTCATAAGCCGTTCCTTGTAACTGGAACATCTGATACTCTGGTCAAGTGGGAAGCCGAGTTCATCCGATTGAAGCCGTCTATAAATGTTGTGGTTTACCAAGCAGCCAGGGGCGCCAGGAATAGCATCAGGTCTATAGAGTTTCACAAGGAAGGGGGTGGTAAAATGATCCAAGTGCTGTTATGCTCTATACATGTGATCTCTGAGGTAGTTATATATGCGTTTGTTTCTGTCTTTGTGATTATATATGTGTGTGTGTATATTTTCTTGGAAGTGGGTGTTGGTGGAGATACATGTTGTTTGAGATAGGGTATTAGCACTTGTATAAATAGCTGTTTCCTTTATTTTTGCCTTTGCTATAATGCTACCTCTAGTTTTGTAAATACGAATTTACCTTTCAGTTACTCATAATTGCAAAAAAATGCCAATCTTGAATCATTATCCTAGTATTAATGATTTATCTTTCCTGTCACTGGGCAGCCCCTGTGGCTATATATCCTTTTTTATTTTAGGGAGGGAGCGATTGTGTCTCATTTACCTTTGTTTCTACTCTTAGATTTGATCTTCTGGATTTTCTCTCCACTTTCTCTTGCATTCCTACAGGAATCTCAGATTTTGAAGCACCTTAAGTGTGAAATACTCATAGTTGATGAGTGCCAGTTTTCTATGAATTTTGATCTACTAAAGATGCTTGATGCTGATATGAGGATTCTTCTCTTTAGTGGGTCAAAGGTTGACAGCGGTTCTCTAAAGGTTGTTTTCAATCAAAAACACATTGACTATTAAGGTTTGTTAGCACTTGTACCTTGTACTTGACGTGATGTATTCTAAAAACAGGATAAGAGAGACGAATTCCTTTCTGTGTTGTCGTTCCTTTATCCTCCTGGTGAACTTGATAAAGTTGAACACTTGAAGTATGGGGAGACTGATAGTCTTTTGAAGCTGGTAGAGACTTTTTCTAGCTTCATAGCATATGATTCTACTAAGTTTGTGGAGTATTGGGTGCCTGTTCCGCTATCCAACTTGCAGCTTGAACAGTACTGTCGTACTCTACATTCAGGGTCTTCCGCTCTAACCTCTCACATGAAAACTGACGTTGTCGGGGATAAGGTCTATGATGTCCTAATGACAGTTAGAAAGGTATGCTACAAAGCTATTTCCCTATTGAATGAACTTTATATTCTTTTCTCAAGTACACGCCCTATATGACCCTTAGAGAGGTATACTACAAAGTTATCTCCTATTAATAAACTTTTTATTCTTTCCTCATGAACCTTATATTCTTAGCCAAGCTAATCTTTCCTTGTTTAACTCTGGAAGACATGGTGTTGATTTTAGACCTCTCCTCTGATTTGTATATGACATGCTTGGGTCTACATACTTTTTAACTATAATTGTTTTTTGTAAAATCTTTTAATTAGTAAAACCTAACATGCTGCTTTGCTGACAACTTTCCTGTAGTGTTGTGATCATCCATATGTGGCGGACGAAAAGCTTGTAGCTTCTCGTATGCAGCAGGGCTATTCTTCCACTGAGAATGTGGATTACGGAATAAAGGCTAGTGGAAAGTTGCACCTTCTTTGTAAGCTCCTCTCAAAGATTAAAGGCCTTAAGCTCAGAGCGCTTGTCCTTTACCAGGTATAGAATCCAAACATTTATCTCGAAACATATGCCGGTTATCTTTCATTTCGGGAAATAGTTTCATTATTCTTTCCATTAGGAACGCTAGCTTATATCAATTGCTACAAGAATTACGATTAAATTGAGCAATTTAGACTCCCTTTGATTATCGAATGACATATATTCATTTGTCATCCTGCTGCTTTATTTTTAGTTGCATTGGTGTCATTGTGTTTGTTGAAAATTATCCAGAGGCCTATGTTATTATCCTCTGAGAATACGGTGTTCTTCATCCATGACATTTCAAGAAGAGAGAAATTTTTGTGTTGCTGGTGTTACTGCAGTTTTGCGTTTCTTCTCCAGGAACTTATGGATTATCTGTTGAGTTTATCTTCTTATTGAAATATGCTTCCATGATTCAGAATTATGTTCTCAGAATGCATTTTTGGCTCATTTATACCACACGCTTCTTGTCATAACTCAATTAATTAATGATGGCTTTTCTCTTTATTTCCCCACATTGACAGTTATTTGATGGCTCTCGGGAATCAATTGGAGATATGCTGGAAGATCTTTTGCGTGCCAGATTTGGTGCAGATCAGTATGAACGTATTGACCGACAAGTTAATCAAAGTAAAAAGCAAGCTGCTGTGAACAGATTCAACAAGGAGGATAGTAAACAATTTGTGTTTCTATTAGAGAATCGTGCGTGTCATCCATGGATTAAACTGTCAGTTGATGTTGTTGTCATATTTAGTAGTGAATGGTCCCCAGCAGGTGATATAAGGACATTAGAACGGTTAACTTTCAATTCACCGAGTGGAAAAGTTCCCATCTTACGGCTGTATTGTTCTTGCACTATTGAAGAAAAAGCGTTGATTCTTGGGAAACAACTTCCTGGGCTGAATGTGAAAAGTGGGACAACAAGTAGCACACTTCTCATGTGGGGTGCCTCGTCATTGTTTAGTAGATTGGAAGACTATCATGCAGGCAGCTCCAATGCATCTGATGTAGATGTGTCATCTGAACATGCATTGCTGGATGATGTGGTCAAAGACTTGATGGCTATCCTTTCTGATACTGCTATTAGTGATGGCCAAAATAGTTCCATCATTTCTTTTTTGAGGGGAAGTTCCATCATTCCAAAAGCTTTTATGTGTAGTGAAAATGGAATTTATCATACGAATCGCCCATTGCTAGGTGAGAGAAAACATCAGCTGACTGTTGGAGAGCCTCTTGTAATTTTTTGGAAAAAGCTTTTGGAGGGAAGATCTCCTCAGTGGAAATTTTCACATGAGCCACCGTTAAGGAACAGGAAGAGGGTTTTGTATTCGCATGAATCGCCAAAAAAGCCGGAGATTCCGCATGATGAGGCTGGAAAGAAGCGCAAGAAAATGGATGGTACTTCTGTGATTGCTAATAAATCTGTTGAGCCTGATGATGCTAAGGAAAGGGAAATTGCTGGATCCGAGAAAGGTAAATTATGCTGAAAAGTATTCAATATCCACCGAGCAGCTGTTGGAAGTGTCATGTCTTGGATTCTGAAAAAAAAATTAAAAAAAAAAAATAAATAAATATAATATATATATATATATATATATATATATATATATATATATATATATATATATATATTGCTAGGCATATGTAGCATAGTCTTATATTTTGGTTGATGAAGATTTTGATATTGGTGCAGATGCTCTGAATTCATCGTCTCATAGAAAATCATTCTCACGCCAAAATAGCGTCTCTCAGCCCGACAATAGATCACTTTCTGATGAACAACAGAGTCTTCATGACTTTCTGAAAGCTGACATAGCTAAGCTTTGGAAAGCTCTGAAACTTTCGGTAAATGCCAATCTTGATTTTACTTCATTTATATTTTTTTAAAGCATCGTGCGTTGTTTGGAGAAACTTCATTTTGCCCGAGTTTATTGCTTCTAATAAATGTAATTCTCATCTTGTTCATTTCGTTGGTTTTATTTATTTTGGGAACTTGGTTGCATGGACTAGTGCTATTCGGTCGGTTGTTAAATTTTTTATTGCTGAAAAGTGATTCCATGCTTGGTATTAATTTACTGCAACCTTAGTTATAATCAGTTGGGTTCCCACGAAGTATTGGTAGAGTTGATTTGCCTTTGCTTTTAATTGTTGTGGACACATCTGGGGTGTAATTTTTGAGTTATCTTTAAATTTATTTATTTATTTTTAATTATTTATTTTTAATGAGGTAGCGAACCAGTCGCCTTGTTCCAAGCAAACTTTTGTGATAGAATATAAACCCGTGCGAGCTATGGGTGATGATTTGCGTGTCATTAGATTTTCAAACTATACTTTTGAACACGTCATTTGACAGCGGGACTACACTTTCCTAACGAATAACTATAATCAAGGATGAATGTGGATTGAAACCATTAAGTGTCTTTGCAACACAGGCTGTTTCTGGATGGGAAATCTAATTCGTGGACTATTTTTTTGCCTATGCAGAAATTCTAATTATACACAACATGCTTTTCATTTCAAGTTTGTGAAATCATACTATGTTGGACATTTTGAAAAGTTTGAAGGAACACAGTGAGGTGAGAACAATGATGTGTGATCATGAGAAACGTAAAGGAGGTTTTAGTTGTAAACCACTAGGCAATCTATTAATGGTATTACGGCGATTGTAATATGGCGTCACCGGCAGAAGTATTTAGATGCATTCATAAAAAACATAATAACCCCAAACATTTCAAGTAAATGCTATTTTTCGGCACTACGACAATGCCCCGTTTTGAGGGTGTCAGCACGACTCAATGTGACAATGCACGCTTTTAGATGAGGTACCGGTTAGACTCACGCGTAACTTATCGCACGGACGCTAATTTGGTGAGTTAGAATCATGGTATAAAAATTATTGAAAGGTGCCAGCAGTTTTTCCTTCATGAGAAACCAAAATTAGTCTAGTGGTCATCAATAAAGTATTAGACCATCATGACCCGAGCATGTTAATCTGAGGTCACGAGCATCTTACTTTGTGTATAAGGGAGAAAGGATTATAGATGTATGAAACGCAGTATGATTCTAGTTAACTTGGTTGACAAGTTTCACATTAAGTTGGAGAGATTCAAATGATTAAACTTTTGAAATGAGTTTTAAATAAGGGAAGCGGGTGGCTTGTCTCGGTGCCACGACCCATCATTCAATTTATGACTGAATTAAGCAAGCGGTGAATTCTTCGTAATATATATGACTGACGCTCGCCGACGCTGCGGTCTTCTTGGAAAGTTTTATCACGAAAAACACTTATTGAGGAAAATAACATTCCGTTTGGATCATTAATTCTTATTCTGAAATCAAATTGCGTTGATCAGGTGGGACGCATACGTCTGTATCTGGTATCCAGCGGTGTATCACGATCCCCAATTCCTTGTGCAAGCAGTTCCATGTTAATTTTGATGCCGCCAGTGCATTTGTTTGCAGTCTAATATGTTTAAGGAGGCTTTGTTTCAGTCATGTCTCTGATCAGTCGGGCTAAGATCGTGTTTCAGTATAAGTTTCTTGAATGTTGTATAGTGCATTGAGCTTGGTGATCTTTTTTCCAACAACATTAGATAACTGAAGGCATCGGTTATTTCATCGAGAGGAAGTGAAGTAGCCTGGAGTCTTGTCATCACCACTTTAGCAGTGCTACATTTCTTCTTAGCTAACATTTCGAGGTTTCAGTAGGTTTCCAACGATTCCTGCTGTGATTTGATCTTGCGATGCACCAAAGTTTACTCTGCTTGTTGGTCGAAAGTTGTATGTGTTCTTTGAACCATCACCTTGGTCTATTTCCATTGAAGCGGATGTAATTCTTGAATGAGTCGCAACGTGAATTTCCTACTCTCTTCGTGTTAACCAAACAAAAATGAAAAACTTAAAAGAGGTATCAAGGTACGCAGAGTTTGTAAATGAAACTAACCATCGACATCATCGAATTTAATCAATAAGCTTGAATATCTTGCACACACGTTGACCACTTCTTGAATGAAGCGATCTTGGTGCTTTGCCATTCGAACAAAACATAAAAAATTTGGTCCGTAATTGAATTTGTTGTAATGCTTGGTGTGAATGAATCATCTTATACGATTTGCTCGACAATCGCCGTTGGATGTTATCCACGACCAGTGCTGCATCATCGGCCTCTTCTTTCATAGATCGCCGAAATTTCGCTAATTTCTTTGTATGGAAAGACGTGGGAAGACATGGCTTTGATTGTTATCCATGTCCAATCCCCTCCCCATATCGGATCCAGTCTCATTGGAGCAACAGTACCGATTAAGTAACCCGATTTTCCTTTGTGGCGGGTAAGGCATTTATGCCTACCTTGGACCATCAAGTAGCTGTTTCTATCTAAACTATGATTGATGAAGAAGTGTGATAATTTCATGCGGCTAACAGATTGTCCCTGAATCATCGCCAGTGAAGTGGGCATTTAGGTAGTTCGTGAATTTACAAGGAAGACGGCTCTGCTACCATGAAAGCATAAAGGAAAGGTATTCTCTTGTTTATTATTGATACAAGAGTAGATTAAATAAAGAGTTTACCAAGCCGAAAGGTCTGAGGCAGGCAGTACATATAAAGTTACTAGTGAAAGGGTTTATTTTGGGGGAACAAAAACAATAACATATAATGAGTAGTTTATGAAATACCAATTAATATATGTTATATAGTCAACATAATATTTCTAATGTACACGACAACATTTTTTTTTTTTTTTAATGAGGAGGTAGCGAAAGATAAGCTGTGATGATAGAATATAAACCGATGAAACTATGGGTGATGATTTGCGTGTCCAAACTATACTTTTGAACCGTCATTTGACATTTTACATATGTGAGCATTGCTATAGAGAATTTTTGGAATCTGTTATGTAACACAGTGAATATGTAGTGGATATCAAATACATATTATCTGAACTATTTCTGGAGGGAGAAGCTAGGAACGATTAAATTCATCCACATGTCTGATTATAACACAATCAATGCTTATCTACAGTCCTTACGCATCCGTTTTCTGTCGGATGCCTTTGCATTTAATCTGAATTCTGTGTACAGGAAGATGTTCTACGTTTGGTACACAGAATTTTGGAGCATCTCATGGATAATCATAAAGTCAGCAAGGATGATCCAAATGTCCTTCAGGCCTTCCAAATCTCTTTGGTAAGTAATTTGTGTCGTCATGTTCTAGTTACCGTTAACTAAAACTAGCTCCGCTCAAATGCATTATGTTTTTTCATGCTTGGCATACAATAATGTTTTCCGGTGGGCAAGGTATATCACTTGCAATGGCAAACAACATTTCAGTTGCCGGTATGTCCAATGTAAACTGGTGTTAAAATACAAGAGGCAAACAAGCAGTTGAAGAAAATAAGGAACAATTGGTAGGATAAATATTTTATAATTCTGGTTAGAATGAGGCAAACTCTTTCAATAATCGTACAACTAGCTTTAATTACCTATATCCCATCTTATTCAACTTCGTTAGCATTACATAAATTGGATTGGAAACGTGAATAATGATTATGTATAAAAAAATCATATTCAACTTGAAACAGAATAACATGTATCAGCACATTTTCTATCTATCTGATCCTTCTATAGTTTCTATATGAAGCTTACTTTTTTACTTTAAGAATAGATGCCTATGGGTTTGTATTTCGTGTTCAGATTAATGAAAGTATTGAAACACATACGAGTCCTTGTCCTTGATGTTTGTGGCTTAATGACAAAAAAGTCTTAAGTGGGCTTTAAATCTAAAATTTCTATAGGAATCCATGAGAATTTGTGAATTACAGTTGTACTTTATGTGGTCATAGTTTCATACATCTTATTATATTTATACTTTGGCAAGGTGTTCATTCAGTTAAACTTAGAGTAGTTTAATGATGGTATTAACATATGTAAGTAATGGTTGTGGTTATGTTTGATCTAATCGTTTGCTTTACCCTGACAGTGTTGGATTGCTGCTGATATGCTGGGGCTAAAAATTGATAGGAAAAGTTCGCTACTTGAAGCCAGAAAGATTCTGAACTTTGAATGCCCTGAAGATATGGCTAACCGTGTTTATACCAAATTGACAGCATTAAAGAATACATTTCCCCAGCCTCCTGGTAAAAGCAATCATTCTGTCCCAATGAAAAATGTTGCATCACCTTTGGGAGACAATACATTACGTTCATCAAGTATGGAGGGACCACAAGTGAAAGTTGAAGTTGAAGACGTATCGTCCTTATATCCAAGCCTACAGCAAAATCAAGAGCCAAACAATGACATTGCTGTTACTAAAAAGGACAAGAAGCTAAGAAAGTTTAAGAAGAAAATCGAAAAATATAAGTTAAGGCTTCTTCAGAAACACGAGGATGAAATTCACGAGTTCAACAAAACGTGGAAGGTGAAGAGAGAGGAATTGGAGAAAGAACACCAAGTAGAGTTGGCGGTTATCAGTGCTATACATAGTCAAAGTGCTATGAAGATGGATAAGCTTAAAGCGGCGGATAGTAAATTTGACATTGCAATGAAAGACCTTGAAAGCGCAAAGGAGAGGAAGCTTAAAGAGCTGGAGAAGAAACATGCAGCAGAAGTGGAAGAAGAGAATAGAAACTGTGAAAATTGGTTGGCTGAGGCTGAGAAAAATTATGGTGGTGGCCAATCTGCAACAATTAATGATGTAAATACTCATGGATTTGAAACTGGTAATGATAGACAATTCTCACCGACTAGTGGAACTACTACAAGGGTCTTAGGGAGGTCACCGCCTACCACTATAGCAAGTGATCCTGTGGTTTCAGATGTATCTGCTAATGAGGAAACTGAGCCGATGACTATGCAAGGGGGCGTACCAGTTTCTGCTGAGCAGTTTGAGGCTGCTAATGTTTCATCACAGAATCCCAAGGATGTTTCCGTTGCTGAAGCAACTTCGAATGGCCATATTGTTGATGAAATCCAATCTACGAACAGAGATACTGGTGCGGATTCAGGGTTACCGGGAAATCATGGTGGCTCATCGCCTCAAGATGGGGTATGTTGCTTTCTCTTTTATCAATTTATGCCCTCCTTTGTGCTTCAGTTTTTCAGTGTTGTGTCAGTATGTCAGTATGCACTGTACCAATTTTTGGTGCTGTATTAATGTATTTCTTTGTTTTTGATAGTGGTTGTATTATAATTGCTACAAGTAATCAAGTTCATCAAATATGGCAGAATTTTCTTCTGTAGCGATGCAGTCCAATACTAATAACTGATACATGTTCTCCTGTGGTTTAAGTTATATTTTTTATTGAGCAGTAGTTTTTTTTGCAGCTTTCGACTGGGGGCATGGACCTGGCTGATTGTCTTGAGCTCCTCGATATTAATGGAGCCACTGGAGTGCAGTCAGATCTTTGTCAGAATCCTGTGGCTTCATCACATGAGTGTGATGATTCAGCTGGACTCCACAACCAATCACTGCATGTTTCTGTTGATAATACTGATTTAGAGGCAGCTTCTGCTTCTGGTCGTCAAGTTGACAGAGAACAGTCTGATCTTCACGCAAATATCATGGATTCTGCTGATGGAGGTAATCGTTCTGAGTCACATGCATCTGGAGGACCTGGAAATATGCCTGTTACTGTTAGTGAACAATCCACTGAGGCTCAACCTCAGAATCCGGTCACTCCTCAATTGGATGAAAGCGCAGGTGAACCTCATAAGCAACCTGTGCTTGGAAATGCCGATGATGGTGCTGATGCAGCCGATTCCCAAAATCATGCATTATCCGAGGTAGCTGGAAATGCAGCTGAATTCCAAAATGGTGATGTATTGCCGGTTGGATCCAACTTAGTCTCCTCTGAACCCGAATCTCGTGCTCCCGATTTACCTACAATTGGTCTTCAACTGAATGGTGAACTGTTGGCCGCTCCCCAGAATCCTGCATCCGTATCTAGGGCTGCTACAATTGCAGTTGAAACACAGCATCAACCCATTTTACAACCTGGGCCCAGTTCTGTTGAATTACCTCATCTTCGTGCAGCGTGGAATCAAAGACTACGTATGCTTACTGATCCACTTCAAGGTGAAATAGATAAGATGTGGAAGGATAGGGAACAAGTGATTAAGATGCACGAGGATACCGTGAGTTTTCCTTACACTTATCTTCCGTTTCAGAACATGTCTGGATAAGATATGTGTTTTCATTTAATTTCTTCTCTTGCATTATACAGAAATCGCTTCTCAGAGCTGAGTGTGAAAAGGAAATTACAGAAATGACCGTTCAGATACGCAACAAATACGCGGCAAAAGCTAAGGACGCCGAATCATCATATTTAGCGAAAAGGACCGAAATTGAGGCCAACAAAAGTAAGGTTTTCATGAACAAGTTATTAGCTGAAGCATTTAGATCTAAATGCCTGGATTTCAGACCTTCTGGAACTCCTGTAGCGTATCCAGGTATATTTTAAGGGAACTCTTATTAAACTGTAATGTTATTGTGCATTTTATTACATTAGATACTTATGTGTAATTTAATTTAGTATCCGAAGTAGTTACATAAATGCGGGTTGCATACAATTTTAAGTGTATTCATATCCTCACAAGTAACAACTATGTCATTTGTTTTCAATGACTACCTCTGTCCCTTACAAAGTGTCCACCTTTTGCTTTTCACACAGATTAAGAAACTTACATGGACACACATACCCATCTCTCCCATAACAAATGCTTGTTTTGGTATATGAAAGAGTGGAATGAATAAATGTTAGGATAAGGATATATTTGGAAAGAAAAAGTATTAAATGATACATTGATTTTTTAAAATGACACTTTTTGTTGGACATTTGGTAGATTTTATGCTTGTTTCTGATTAGCAATTGGGAATATTGACATATACAAATTAAGAACACACAAGAATATATTTTGCAGGTGTGCCTTCTCTCTCCTTGCAGCAGCACCCGCAACTAATGTCATCGCCATCTTCTTTGCGGCACTCTCCGGTTAGCCAACCTGCTTCTACGCATCATCAGACAGTCTATCCTGCTCACCGCTACCCCGGTGTTGGATCATCATCCCAAACTGGTATTGTCCAGCAGCAGACTTTTTACCCATCTGCTCAATCCACTAGGCCACCTCCTCTTCAGATAGGTTCCCTTACTCCTAACATAGGCAGCAGTTCTCGTGTTGGTGGTACAGACGTTCGTGCCCCAGCTCCTCATCTTCAACCCTTCAGACCATCTTCTTCAGTGTCCTCTCCCTCTATCCATCATCCCCTTCCGCCACCTCAGCAGCCGGTGACTACACAAGACCCCCCTCGAAGTACAGTTATTCCACTAGCTCCTCAACCGGTCCCTTTAAGGATAAGCCAGCCCATCTCGAGTAATGGTAGGGTTTCTGAAAATGAAGTTGCCCATCTCTCTGCTTTACCTGTTTCAAACAACAAGGCAGGTGATGTGTCTGATTTGAATGCTGTGGGTGGTATCCGCGGTGCTGCCACCTCATCTATTCCGTCTGACGTGGTTTGCTTGTCAGATGACGATAACTGATAATATAACAGGTCCCCTGTAAATTAGTGCTTTAACTTCAGAACGCGTTATCTTGATTTATTCTGATTTTCTCTTGGGGATTCATACGCATTTCCTGAGAACTTTGTGGTTCCGTGAAGGAAGAATTATCTATCTTTTACGAAATCACATTTTACTTCTTATGCCTCTTGTAAAGCTGTACCGTGTTTTTTAAAATAGTAATTTTATAAAATATAATGTCAAATTATTCGTTGTTAGTGTGGGGAGATCAGTATGTCTGTATTTGTCACTTCATAATCTTCTATATCGTATCCTGTATATTCGATTTTATAGTGCTGCTCCAACAACTTTTCCTGGAGATTTTGTTTTTCCTAGTGAAGTTTTCGAGCTTTGTTTTTAACGCCATGGCCAAATGACGACGAATACCCCTGTAAACAGTTTGGTAGATTTATTTTGAACCTTCAGGTTGTTTGGTAGATTTATGAGATTGTGTATAGAAATGTTGCCATTTGTTTTTGGTTATATTGTTGCATTTCTTATGAGTTCTGGTTCTCTTATTTGACAACTACTATATTCCCCAATGTGATATTTACTTTTTTTTGCGTCTTATAGAAGTGTTTGATGTATAGTAGATGTGTACCGTTACTGCCACCACACCAGATTTTATCGGGGAATAACATTTGCTGCAAAATCTAACCTTTGCAAAGTCGAATTTTTGCATTCAAATTTTCTAGAGTTGAATTTTGTACTTAATTTAGACTTTGGAAATGTCTAATGTCATTATGGTGCCGTAAAAGTAGATTTGATGTGGTGTCAAAAACGAACGTCATATTAGATAGTATGGGATAATATTGGACACTCGTATTGTTTTGATGCAAATACGGTAATAAAATATGGCCTGAATGGGTTTTCTAGACATATTTTCAAAGCTAGTCATATTTTTAGGTGTTCCATACATATTAAACACGGATGAGTGTTTAATATCATTTAACTATCATTAACATTTTAGATGATATTTAAATAGAGGTACGATGAAAAAATATTTAAATGCTTGATTACTAAACTGAACTAAAAATCTAAAATGAATTATATTTTAAACCGATAATTGTTTATTGTTACTGTATATTTATTCAGGAAGTTTTTGTGTGGTATTCCACCTACGTCGAATTGATAGATAAATAAATTTGAATCAAACAGTTTGAATTCAGTTTAAAAATAAAATGTTATCGTTTGCTACATTGCGGGTACTCCTAATAACTTCCCTATTTCTTCTACTACTATGTCTTTTTCCCCAAATCGAGATAGGAGTACTGTACTAATCAATTTTTCTCCAAATTGAGGGAAAATTCTTAGGTAGGGAGTCTCTATTAGACCCGACCGTCAGATTTACGTCATATGGACAAAAAAAATAAAAGTGAATCTGACGGTCGGGTGTAATAGAGACTCCCTACGTCACAATTACCCCAAATTGAGATAGAGAGCATTAAAAAAAAAAAAAAAAAAAAAACTGTACTAATCATTTCTCAACTTGTTCTAGCACTGTTGTATTCCTTTGTTTTTATGCAGATCAACTTTAGAATTTTCACGCGGTCTAATAAAACGTTGATACGACATTTCATCATGGTTTTAGGTAGGGCTGAGCTTTGATTGATTTGGGTGGGTTTGGGTTGGTTTTGAAAGACTCGGATCGGTTTGGGGCGTCATAATTCGTTCCCCAAACCAAACCAAAATGAAGTCAACCCTAATGGTTTGGTTCGAATTGGTTTCGGTTTGGATTGGGTTGGTTTCGGTTTAACAAGCCTAATATTAAAAAAAAAAGACAAAATCAACCTTTTTACATAAACTCTAAATAACTACATCCAAACTAAAATAAATTACAAACCAAAATGATAAAAAAAAAACTTAAAACAACTAACAAGTAACAACACATTACAATATAATTTAGCTACAATCAATCATCCATAGTTGAATACTTACATACATTCATTTACTGATTTACATATTTACATCAAAAGAGTAAAAGGCTGAATGTTGACACAACAAAATGATCAAAACACCATGAGCATTTTCCAACCAAAACAACATAGCAAACCACAGCAAAAACTAACATCCAATCCAACTCCAACAGCAGCCAACAAACCTACAATCTCCATGGCTCCATGAAAAACAACAATGAAATAGAATTTGATCAATGTTCAATTTTTCAATGAGCAAAAAATGACAGGTCCAACTTGCATGACTGAGTAGGAGAATGATCGAAAGGAAATTGAAGAAGCATTCAAAATACCACTAGAGTTCACCTTTGATGCATACATGACACTGAACTAAACGTGAATTGGCTTAACTTCTTAGGACTATTGGACTTGGACTAAGTGAGTGGTGTGGGTCGAGACTACTAGATTGGTATATTATTACATAATGAGTTTGGGTTATATTGGATTGGGTGGATATATTATATACTGTATAAAAAATTTGGTTTGGGTTCGGATTGAGTTGGGTGTAATTAAAAATATCCGAAACCAACCCAATGTGATTCGGTTTGGTTCCAAACCAAACCAATTCATTTGGTTTGTATTGTTTTGGTTAATTTCGGATTGGTTCGGGTTGGTTTACTGAATATTTTGCTCAGCTCTAGTTTTAGGCCTATGGATTAATTCAAGTCTACCATAAGATATGCGTAAACATGTATTAAATTATTCGTTATGACACAACCGTCATATTAATAAAATCATCCTTTAATAAAATAATAAATATCATAATAATGTTTAATATAGTCTTTGATTGTCATTAATGTAATAATGATAAAAATAAAAATGGTCCGATGAGAATATAATTATGAGTAATATAAGAGAAAAAGTTTTTTTTTGAGAAACCAAACATTTTATTAATCAAGATCTCCCAAACAGGTAGTCAAAACGTCACCCAGGGGTGATGATCCCCAAAGTGTCCGAGAAAAAACTAACAAACCATGACGAGCTAAAAGATGCGCTGGGACATTCCCCACACGCCGAATAAAAGAAAAGGAAACATGCGTAAAACTATGTAAACGTGCCAGACAATCCTGGACGAGACAACCATGAGTAGTAAAATCCTCCCCTGGTCGTTGAAGACGCACAAAACATGCCAAACAATCACTTTTCACCTCTAACCTCTGAATCCCTAGGTGCAACGCCTCCTCTAGAGCCAAGAAATGGCCTTAAGCTCCAAATATTCCATTGAGTCCCCAGGATCAAAATGATACGCAAAGGAGTGTAAAACTGAGCCATGTGAGTCATAGAAGATCACCCCAATACCTGCACATGTCTCTGTGACTGACGCATCAACATTGCTCTTCACTACCCCAGGCTGCGGTTTCGACCATCGATCATGCAAAGGTGGGCCCGAGCCTTGGGTTCGATAACTCGCCAGTGCCTCTGCATACTCAGCTGAAGCTGTCAAAGATCGCCCACAAACCGCGGAGACATAAACCGGCTGACTATCAAAAGCGCGAGCAATGAGCCTTCCGGATCCCCCACATTAGCCAGACAAACCTAGCCGCGTCCTGAGGCCCTGCTCCGCTATCAGTCGCATAAAGAACTCCGCAAAGGTGGCGGACCGAAGATGCTGTAAAATGTGGCTGTACGGAAACACTTGCCAAACTCTAGCGGCCAACTCACAGTCAAAGAGAACATACCGCAGTGTTTCTAATGTTTCCCCACATGCTAGGCAAAGACCATCCCCTAAGTTCCGCCTCTGCAGACCTTGGGCAATAGCTAGACAATCATGTAAGCATCTTCACAAAAAATGCTGAATACGCGACTGGACAGGAAGTCGCCAATAGTTTCTCCAGAGCTGACCTTGGCCCCACGAAATAGACAGTCCCACCACAGACAACGGTCGATAAAATGATAAACCCATAAAGTAACCGGACCGGACGGTGTATACCCCTCTCGATCATAGTGCCACATGCGTCGATTTGGGTGACCATCCGGGGCTATGGTAGTCTCAAGAATGGCGTCTGTTTCCCATGGTCGAAAGACTTGCCTCACCTTCTGCACATCCCACAATCTAGAGCCATGTATGTATAAGTCCGAGATAGTAGAATCCACTGGAAGCCCATGTCCTGCAAATGGTATGCGGAACGAAGGTTACCGGTTTACCCAGGCATCATGAAAGACATACATCGACTCGCCATCCCCCACTCGCCATCCCATTAACCAACAGGTCCCGACCTTCAAGAATACTACGCCACAAGTAGGACGGTCTCGCTCCCAAACCAGCCGCAAGAATAGTACCGTCTTCGAAGTACTTCGCATGCAATACATGTGCCGCCAATGAACCTGGACTAGTCAATATGCGCCACGATTGTTTTGCCAATAAGGCCAGATTAAAGCACTCCAGGTCCCGAAATCCCAATCCCCCCAGATTCTTTGATAAACAGCAGGCCTCCTAGTATAAATAATATATTTATAATGTAAAATGATTTACATTAAGTGACATTAAAAAATGTCAAAACAATTTTTATATTTATGGATGAGAAAGTACTAACATACAAGGCATGTAATAGAGACCGCCAATACATATGACGTTATGTAACAACCGGTCATGACGTTATAAGTTAGAATTTTTGTCGGTCTCACGATATTATACGTTAGAAAGTCTTTTCAATCTTGACTTTGCACGTTAGAAATTTTGGAAGAGAAAAGTATTGATTTTCAAGAACATTAGTGATATGAACTCAACAAGTGTTGTAGAATGATTACATTAAATTACAAATAAAAAAGTGTCAAAGAGATATTTTACATTTACGAAGAAAGTACTAACACACGAGGCATGTATTAGGCGTAATTCTTGGGTTGTCATTCGATTTGTGGAGTCACACAATGTTGATGAATATGAATCAAACAATTTCATCTTGTATTAAGACTATGCGGTCTAAATTCATCCATATTTTTTGTAACTCCACAAATGTAGTGACCACCTAATTTATTCTCATGTATTAAAGACATGGCCAATACGCGTGACATTAATGTTTTTGTCGATCATGACTTAACATCTCAGATTTTTTTTATCGATTATGACTGTATACGTTAGAACTTTTGTTGATTATGGCTATATATGTTAGAATTTCCGGAAAGAAATTGTTGATTTTCAAGAAAAACAGTGATATGAACTCAACAAGTGTGTTACAATATTCACACAATACGTATATACAATATTGGTTACGATACGACTCGTATTCATAAATATTACTTCCCATCTTAAATAATAGTCGTTTTAATCAAAACGATTCGTCACTTAACGATAGTAACTATGGAACATTAATAAGATATTTATTACATTATTCTATCATATGATCTCTATTTTATTATTAATCCAACAACCTCTTTTTATTCCATTGATTGCAATAATGACATTGGAAAAAGGTATTTTAGACTTAATCATATCTATAACTTTCATCCACCAAAAGGGTATTTCAAAATTTCAAAAGTTATTATTGAGAATTTATCACCTCCACCTAATTATTTTTTTTAATCAATGTGAAAACCTTTAAATTTAATTGTTACGTCATTGTCAATGATGTAAATACATTGTGTCAATTATTTGCCCAATTATACTAGGCTATAACACATGTCATGTTCGAATTGGATACAACTGAAACTATCGTAATAGAATCGAGTATACAATCACTCGGTATCAACGAGTAAATGACATACTTTTATATCGTGAACGACACTATATCATGATTAAAGATGTAAAATCGTCATGTCAATGGTTGTGTATGTGGAAAATTCTGATACATGACTTTCTATTAGCACAGACCGTCTGATAGCCGCCGCTTATACAAAAAGACAAAACTCTTTTATATGCTTGTATATGTGGCAATCATCCGACTGTCCATTTGAAAGTCCCTCATCATAATCAAGAATGCTATCTTCTTATTCGTCAGTGTCTTGCTGTGGCGATGATCTTCACTGTTGATGCATGCTTGAGATCTAGATGATCATCTAGATCTCATGATCAATCAATGAAGATCACCACAGCAGCAAGACACCGTCACAAGACACGGATGTGCCCGTAGCACCACTCCATCATAATTACCACGAGAGAAAATTCTAACGTACGAAGTTTCTATTAGAACTACGTCGGATAGCTATGAGCATTTATATAGATGTGTAGCATTGCCCCGGGTGATTCTGATGCAGGGAGGCCCTAATAGAGAGTTGCATACGTGACAACATCTGGACCACATGTGATTTGATGATAATAGGAAAGTCACACACGATTTAAATCGCGCTGCCCAGTCAGGATGTTCTACATGCCAGACATCTCCGCATTAGAGTCTCCCCACCATAGAATCACCCCATTGCCCCACGCAATTTTCATTTCCCCTAATTATTTGGTACAGCATTTTCCTTTTCTCGAGATTAAACAGCTGAATTTGAGATAGGTACACTTCCTGTACTTGCTTGCAGAAGGTGAACCGCGGCACAAATTACTCAAACATTCTTCTCATTGTAAAGCATCTTCTTCTTCCTCCTTGTTTAGCGCTAGATTGAAGAAGAATTCGGGTCTCCTCCTGTTGTGTGCAGTGAGTGTATAAAGTGATAGTGCAGTTTTAAAGCTACTGTTGTAGAGGTGTTTTGTGTGAAGATGTTGAACAGAAAGAGGGTTTTGTATGGTGATGGATCACCAGCCACAAATTCAGAGATTATGAGTGATAAAGCTGGAAATAAGCACAGAAAAATGGGTGTTACTTCTGTTAATGGTGTTTCCCCTGTTCAGCGTGATGTCGAGGTAGTGGAAATTGCTGGATCTGATGAAGGTAAGTTTTGCTGAAAAAAATAATCCATTAAGCTCATAGTATGAAATTGATTTGCAATGTGAAAATCAAAGTTGGTATTTAAAGCTTTATGTTTTTGTTGATGAAGATTTTGTTACTGGTGCAGAAAATGATATTGTCGGTGGTGGTGGAGCTACCGGTCGGTCTCAGTTACCGCCGTCACATTCCGGTGGACAGCGAAATATTCATGCCTTTTTGAAAGCTGAAGTAGCTAAGCTTTGTAAAGCTCTGAAACTTTCGGTAAATGCTGATTTTGATCTTAATCTGTTAATATAACTTTTAAACCATAGCGTTTTTGCTTTTAGAAACTTCATTTTGCTTGAGTAAATGACTGGTTAAGTCCTTGAATGATCTATTGCTTTTAACTGGTTCATTCGTTGCAATCATTGTTTATTTTGGAGACTTGTTACATGGACTATTAAAGATTTGCTTTTTTATTTTCAAAAGTTGATGCCACTTCTGGAATTTTTTTTTTTAGGGCTTTCTTCAAGTTTCTTTATTTGGAATGAGGAAGCAAACCAGTCAACCTTGTTTCAAGCAAATTTTCTGTTGAACATTTGGTGTTGTGCAATAAAAGGGGTTGTCACATTCGGTTTTCAAACTATACTCTGGTTTTAAACATACCGTTTAACAGCGGGATTGCATTTGATGTAAAGATAAGGATGAGTTTGATTTGAAACTTTTTTGTGTTTTCGAAACATAGGCTGTTTCATGATGGGAAACCTAAACCCGTGGATTGTAATTTGTTCATGCCTACTAACCATCCAATTGTGTGAAACCATACTATGTTGGCATTTTCTTGTTTTACACATGTGAGGTACTTCTGCACTTAGATATGGAGCATTTGGTATAGAGAAAGTTAGGAATGTACCATGTGAAAACATCAGATATTTAGGTTATTAAATGTATATGTTACACTTCTTCATAACGGCTTAAGCTTTTAGGTGAAATGCTAAATTATTATGGTGTTAGAACACGAGAACATGGGTTCGAACCTAAACTACTACTACGATACTACCTTTGGGCATGTTATTTTGCTACGACAAAAATTACTAATACTGTTGGTCATGTTAACTCTGCTACAACATGTCTACTTCTATCCACATTTTGGAAAACGCAAACACGCGAGAGAGTGTGGCAGATATAAATGTATGGATTACGCTTCTTCCTATTCTTGCTAACATCTTAAGCTTCTAAGTGTGATGTTTATTTATGATTCTAGTGCAATCATTGTTTGTCTGCAATCCAATTATTGTTGCCATTCTCTGTTGGATGCTTTTGCAATTAATCTGTATTACTGTGTACAGGAAGATGTTGTGCATTTGATACAGATACTTTTGGAATATCTCGTGGAGAATTATGATGTGAAAAAGGGAGGTATACGTCACATTCAGGCCTTCCAGATGTCTTTGGTAAGTTGTTTATGTCATGAGGTGATAGTTACAAATAAGTAGAACTAGTTTTGCATAAATACACTTTGTTATATCATGTTTTGTATGCCAAGAGTCTTTTAAGGTGCGTATATTACCTGCAAAGCAACATTTTAGTTGCATTTTATACGTTTTTCATGGAGCGGAGAGAAGCTTTCTAAACTTAGAGTAGTTTAATGACGGTATTAACATATGTAAATAATGGTTGCAGTTATGTTTGATCTAATTGTCTGCTTTACCTTGACAGTGTTGGATTGCTACGGAAATATTGGGGCGAAAAATTGACAGGAGGGGTTCACTACTTGAGGCAAAAGAGATTCTGAACTTTGAATGCCCTGGAGATCTGGCTAACTCTGTGTATCAAAAATTGACATCATTAAAGGAGACATTTCAGCAGCTTCATGGGAAGACCAGTGACGCTAGCTCATCGAGAAATGTTGCGTCGCCTTTGGCAGACATTGCAGTAGGTTCATCAAATTTACAGGAACCGTGTATGAAAGCTGAAATTATAGAAATATTAGACCAGGAAGAAAATCAAGAATCAAGGGATAAGATTGGCATTGTTGAAAACCAAAGGAAGCTAAGAAAGACTCAGAAGTGTTGTGAAATAAAAAAGTGGAGTCGTCGTCGGAAGCACGAGAAGAAAGTTCAGGAGTTTAACAAACTATGGAAGGAGAAGAGAGAGAAACTGGTGGAAGAACACACAGCAGAGTTGGCTGTTTTCAGTGCTATCCATAGTCCAAGTGCTACGAAGATGGACAAGTTTATAGAGGAAAACAGTAGATTTTGTGCAGCACTTCAAGACCTTGAATGCTCAATGGAGTGGGAGCGTAGAGCGCTAGAGAAGAAGCATGCTGCCGAAATGGACGAGGTGAACAGAAAATGTGAAAAATGGTTGGCAAAGGCAGAAGCAAATTATGGCAGTGGCGGATCTACAATGATTAATGACGCTAATGCACATGAACTTGAATCTCGTAATGATAATCAAGTCTCTAAGAATAGTGGATCTAATTCGAGTGCTCCGCTTATCATTATAGCAAGTGATGCAGTGGTTTTAGATTTATCTGCCAATGTGGAAATTGAGGTTGTTGGCTGCGGGTTTCCTACCGATAATGAGCCAGTGGGTATGCAAGTGGCCATACCACTTTCCGATGAGCAACCTGATGCAGATAATGTTTCCTTGCAAAATCCCAAAGATTTTGCCGCTGCTAAAGTAGATTCTAATGGCCCGATTGTCATTGAAATCCCTTCTACCTACAAAGATACTGAGACGGATTCAGTGATTCTTGGAAGTCACGGTGACCCATTGCCTGACAATGTGGTATGTTGCTTTCTCTTTTGTCACTTTGTCCCCTCCTTTGCTTTCCTGTTTTTTCATTGCTATGTGCAGATATTATGGAATATCGTTCTAGATAAAATGTCAGGAGACATCTCTAAGAATTTGTGGTGATATGTTTTTAATTGCTTGAAGTTCATCGTTTTTGTCCAGATTGTCAATGAAATCCCGTCTACCAACGGAGACACTAAGGGGGATTCAGTGTGTCGCGGTGGCTCACTGCCTGTAGACGCGGTAGGGTGCTTTTCTCTTTTTTTCAGTCTCTGCCCTCCTTTGCATTCCATCTTTTCAGTGCCATGTACAGATATTATGGAAAATAGTTCTAGAGAAAATGTCAGTAGAAATCTCTAAGAAATTGTGGTGCTACGCTATGTTAATAATTGCTTTTAGTTCATCATTTTTGGCTGAATTTTCTTCTGTAGTAATGCTTTGTCCAAAGCTAATTATTGATACTTGTCCTTTCAATAACCTGTGGTTTAGGTTAATTATTCACAAATTGTGCAATATGACTTTTCTATGCAGCCTTCAACTGTGGGCAAGGACATGGTGGATTGTCTTAAACCCGTTGATCTACAGACGGCTAATGCAACTGATAATGGACCAACTGAAGAGCATTCAGTTCCTTGTCTGAACACTGTAGTTTCACACCGTGAGCATGGTGATTCAGCTGGATTCCATAACCAGCCTGTTGCACTGAATGAGGGACATACAATGCTTCACGTTTCTGATGATTGTCGCAGTAGAACTGATTTACAGGAAGCTTCTGTATCTGAATCTCAAGTTGACAGAGAATTATCTGATACTCACGTGAATATTGCGGATTCTGCTGACTGTAATAGCCGTCCTGATTCACACACAGCTGAAGAACCTGACAAAATACTTGCTGGTGAACAGTCAGCTGGTGCTCAAGTTGACAGAGAATTATCTGATACTCACGTGAATATTGCGGATTCTGCTGATTGTAATAGTCGTCCTGATTCACACACAGCTGAAGAACCTGACAAAATATGTGCTGGTGAACAGTCGGCTGGTGCTCAAGTTGACAGAGAATTATCTGATACTCACGTGAATATTGCGGATTCTGCTGATTGTAATAGTCATCCTGATTCACACACAGCTGAAGAACCTGACAAAATACGTGCTGGTGAACAGTTAGGTGGTGCTCAAGCTCAAAATCTTGTGTCTCCAACTCAAGTGGATGAAGATGCAGGTGAACTTAATAAACAACCTGCGCTTGAAAATGGGGAAGATAGTATGTTACTGTCTTCTGACAACGCCATTGATACAGTTGAATCTCACGATCAGCCAAATTTACCCACAGTTTGTGGAACTGGTGTTGAGGTTAATGAACCGCGCGATTCTTCCCAAAATCATACATTATCTGACGTGGCTGGAGACACAGCTGAATTATTGCAAAATGCTGCTGTTTTACCGAATAGTTCTAGCATAGTCTCTGCTGAAACCAGTTCTCGTGCTCATCCTGATTTACCTCATGTTAGTGGAATTGATCGTGAACCTATTGGTGAACAGTTTGTCGGTTTCCTAAATCCTGAATCTATATCCGAGGTTGCTGCAAACGCGGTCCTTCCTTTGCCTCCACATCCTCATTTTGCTTGGCTCACAAATCAGTGGTTGCTTGCTGAACCCCTTCAAAGAGAATTTATAAAGAGATGCAATGAAATGGAACAATTCAATAAGCTGCATGAGGAGACTGTGAGTTATCTGTACCCTTCTCTTCCCTTTCACATGTTTGGAGAAGATAACTGTTTTCATTTAATTTCCTCTTCTTCTTTTTTGGGTACAGAAATCACAGTTCAATGCCGCGTGTGAGAAGGAAATCCAGGAAATGTATGCTCAGATGCGCGACAAATACACTAAAAAACTTAGAGATGCAGAATCATCATTTACTGTGAAAAAGACTGAAATCGAGGCAAAACTCAACATGTTGGTAACAAACAGGTTCTTAGCCAATGCTTTTAGATCTAAATGCCGGTATTTCATCTCATCAGGAAGCAGCGATGTAGTTCAGCCAGGTATATATTTAATTTATAGCAAGTCCTTTTAACCCATTATGATGTTATGCTGCATTTTCTTATGACATTTACATACAATAACATTTAGTATACCAAGTAGTTATTTGTTGATTGTTTTTGGTGTGGTGCCAAAGTAAAAACACCGTGGTGCCACTAAAGACGCCTTTTTGAAGCCTTGTTTCTGATTGGAAATTGAGAATATAGAGAAAACATCTTAATTATAAGACTCTTTTTGGTTTGTTTTGCAGGTGCTCGTTCTGGCCATTTACAGCAACAGCAATTTGTATCATCATCACAGTCTTCTTTGAGGGAATCTCCTATTGCTTCATCATCTACAGTCAACCCGGTTGCATCTTCTGGCTTTATGCAGCAACAACAATTGTTATCATCACAGCCATCTTTAAGACAATCTCTTGTTGTTGCTTCATCATCTTCACTTAGCCAACCTGCTTCTGTCAACCCGGTTTATCCCGTACAAGGCTACCCAATCGCTTCATTATCATCACCCCAACCTCCTATTATCCAACAAACTAATACCCCTTCTGCTCAGTTTACTCCTCGTTCTACAAATCCGTCTCTAACTCATTCCCGACCCCTCCAGATATCCACTGTTACTCCTAACATAGGCAATGCTCGTGTTGGTGGTTCAAACGTTCGTGCCCCAGCTCCTCATCTTCAACCCTTCAGGCCACCACCATCTCCAGTGCATCCTATGACTAGTAGCCCAACAGCATCTCAACCGGTGCGGTTAGGGACAAACCAAAATGCTCTTAACCGTTGTAGGACTTCTGAAGGTCAAAATGACGGACAACCTGGGCCACCACGTAATAACTACTCTTTCTCTGCTGTTGAGTTGCCTGCAACTGGTAATGTGAATTTCTCTAATGCACAAACTTTCGGGTGTACTGCCACGTCATCTCTAGCTTCTGACATGATTTGTTTGTCTGATGATGATGATAACCGAATGATATGATGAGCGTTTAGTAAATTGTAACCTTTAGCGGGCGTCATCTTGATTAAACTGCATCTTCCTTATTATCTTTTGGTTACATGAAAGAAGTTAAGTTAGTTATCTACAAAAGGAAACACATATACTTCCTGAGTCTTGTAAAGGTGTCCTGTGTCTTTTGTATTATAAACTAACTTTGATATTTTGATTGGTAAATATGATTTTGTAGTTCCCAATGTCTTGATATTTTTATTGGCCTTTCTCAAATTATTTGGTGATTTAGTTCCCAATGTCTTTGTTTATGCCTTTGTTAAAGCCATCACACCGAATCTTTGTATTTCTGGCTTTCCGAAAGTAGATTCGATGTTGTATCACAACAAACCGTATTTTTGGACCACGATAGTGACATTCGAGCATTGGAAAGTCGATTGTATTGTCAAAATTCTATTTTAGAGATTGAATGATCACATTCGACCTCTCTAAAGTAGAATCTAAGTCTGAAATATAGTGTTACGATAGATCGATCGTATTGTCTTTACTATAGACATTATTATTGTAGGTATCATTTAATAATAGTAAATGCAGTCATGGGAATTTTATTTCAATTTTCTACAATTTGCACGTTTCTCTTGAGGGGGTTTCAATGAATATTTTTAAAAGTTATGGGCGTGACTTATTTATATTCCTTATTATCAAAAAAGATATGTCAACACATACTTCCAAAACCAAGAAAAATAAAGATTGGCTGCTATAAGTGGAATTGTGGATTTTTAGCTTACCCACTTTTTTTTTTTTTTTTCCTAATTATTTTATTCAATGTGTTATGGTGTGTTTTTAACAGTCATATGAAACAGCGTGGCATTAGTGGATACAGCTGATGTTTTAAACAGTGGATTATTAAAAAATAAAAATAAAAATTTTGAGCCCAATGGTTCCTGCTTTTCTGTCCTTAGGATAAGGTACAACATATAAGGGTTAAACCCTAACAAGTGAAAGAATTTCCTTCTTTACGAGGTTCGAACCTCCACACTCTAATTTAAGTTCTAGTTGCAATTTTAAAGCACTCAAATACTTTACCACTAGGCCATGTTCCGGAGACAACGTACAACATATATGTCCAAGGATACCCTGTCATGTTTATTCCTGCCTAACATGATGAGAACGTAAGACGACCACATTTACAGCCGCAAATGCACATACAATAATTCTCAAAAGTCCGTATGTTGATCAGCAATTTTATGATGGTTCTGGATGATCATGGCATACTTGTTCCACCAATAGAATTTCTTAAACGAAGGGGAAAATTGTAAAAACATGGAATTTATATTTTACACGGTAGGGCTCATGTGTTTTTTTTGATTTCTTATTGATCATGGATCATCAAGTCATATTTGATCCAGGATCATAATAAAATTTACGCATTTTGATCACGCTCAAAGTCGCTCCGAATTCATTCTTAAAACCCCACACTTAAATCACGTTAAAAAGAAGTTGAACTTAAATCCAAAGGGTCTCCATTGTCTTGTCCCTAAATAATTTAAATTGAAGGATATCTCTTAGTGCTTCAGTTTACAAAAGCTGTTTGTATAAATATTCTTAAAGCACTTGTAGTAGATAAAGTTGTTTGTATAAATATTTTTAGAGCATTTGATACTGTAAATTTTATAAACTCTATTTTAGAGATTTAATCAGAAAAAATAACACTGCATCAAATACGCTATTTTTTTTACTGTAAAATACATATTTTGTAATTATTTCGTTCACATCTACCACACTCATCCAGATTCTGTAAATTTTACTTTATATCTACCGCATTATGTAAAGAATAGAATCTGATACATTTCATTTTAAGATACAGATTATGTAAACTAAAAAAACATGCATTTAAAACTGTAAAATTGAGTATTTATTAAGAGAATCTAATATGAATAGAGAAAAGTCGATACGAGTATCGAACTTTCACACTCCATTTGAAAGACAAAACCGTCTGCTACATCAACTATACTCTTTACGACTGAATTATGCCCATAATGACGAGAAATTCTCGTGTGGTAACTCTATTTGTATGGAGTTACCGCGTGGTTCAATCTAAACCATACAGTTTTATTGTGGAATGGAACTGTGTGGTTCAGATTGAATCATACGATAACTCCCGACAAATAGACTCACTGTGTAAGAATCAACCCATAGAGCCTTCTTTTTCAGACAAGACATGGTAGTAACTGTGAAAGGCGAGGAAGATACTACAATGTTCAACCTTCATTATGAGAAGCCATAAATTTAGGGAAAATACTTGTGTAGAAAGGGATTTTGAGGCGAAATAACAAGTGAAACGATCAGAACCACACAATTTAAAAATAGAGTGAAACTGTATGGTGTGTGTGTCTCCACACCACGTGGAGACACCACATAAAAACCACCCTTTAGAAGCAAATTTAGGAGACACCACGCAAATTTCCTGTTTGCCATCAAATTTTAAGGAGTTTTTTTTTTGGGACCTAAAATTAAGTGAGCATTCATTGCCCACCGTCTCCTTGGGAATCACTATTCTTGAAAAACATGAAAATAGTAATAATAATAATGAGAATAATAATCCTCTCTTCGTTCCGAAATAACTGAAACACTTGTCGAAAATATTTATTTTAAAATAACTGAGACAGTTATTATTCTAATACAACATTTTGTTGTGTTTTTCTTATCTCAACACTTGTTTATTAAAGAGTAATATATAAACTAAATCGAATATATGAACAACACTTGAGCTAGCCCTCCATACCTCAACCAAATCGCAGATTCCATGAAGCCAGGCTCATAAGAATCCACTCCGACACCAATTGGATATCCGATCCGGATCGAAGTCATCCAGATTTGAATCAATCGATAACAAACCTTGGACCTCCATTTGATCCGCATTCCATGAGGCTCATCTCCACTCCGACACGGAGGAAGTTGGGAGTCATCCATCCTATCAAGCTAAGCTTTGAGTTGATGACTACAAGACAAAGGAAGTTATGAGTCGAGTCATCTCATCATCAAGTCCATCATCCGCCATCTCGTCTTGGCAATTTGCCTGGTCAACTTATATCTAATTACCCTTAATTATATGCTTTGATGTCTTGTCATGATTAGTTAGACCTACTTAGTCTCTGCCTATATATATGGGATCACAATGTAATAGAAAAGGATCCAAGAACTAATATACACAGAGCTACTCTGTCAATTTGTCGACTCACTTGTGTTTCCGTTCATAAGCATCTGTCCGACCACCAGTGTTCTTGATGTCCACCACTTCTCACTTGAGAAATCACATATACATAGCCATATATCCTCCTTATATTACTGTTACCGCAAACCTGATATCTATCGCAATATCACCAATTGAACTAAATAAATAATTGTTGTAGAAATAGTTTTATTATTATACGTGTTGAAATGACTGAAGCACACACAAGACAACCAAAACAAACTCTTCTCTGTGTCATTTTGACGAACACATAGACTAAGAAAGCTTTTACAGTTTGTTATCAACAAACTGACCGATGTAACTGTCATTCAGTTACAATTGATCAGCTAGAAGGTCTATATATACCTTAGATAACATCTTGTAATTTTTAAATAAGTTGAACAACTCATTAATCAAAGTTTCCACTTTCTTCTTCTTTTCCCGCTTTCTAGTTATTCAAATTCTATGAATGTTGCTCTTGGTTTTCTGGAAATGGAGTTAATGTTCATGATCAAGAACTTGATTGATTAGTTCGAATTCATCATGGTATCAGAGCACTAAACGTTCTTGATCTTAGCTTCTACGTTTTCTCCTTTTATTTTTCTGTTTCTTTCCTTCCTGTTTTTTTTTGAATCTGTCAAGAAACTATGGAGAATCCTCCAGTTGTTATTCCTCATGATCTTGTTCTTCATCCAAGTGATAGTCCGGCGTTTGTATTCCTTCAACCGGTGTTGGATGAGACTAACTATCATAGTTGGAAGTTTGCAATGCTTAATGCATTATCTTCAAAGAATAAAGTAGGCTTTATTGATGGTTCTTTCCCTGCACCTCCTGCTGGAGATCGTCATTTGCCTTTATGGAAGCAAAATAACAGTATGATCAAGGTCTGGTTGGCTAATTCCGTCTTTAAGCATATAGCACAAAATGTTATGTTTATAGGACGGCCAAAGAAGTATGGGATGATCTTGAGGAAAGATATAATGTTGGGGACACAAATCGTTTATCAGATCTTATGGAGGAAATACAAAACATGAGGCAAATAGATTTGTCAGTTTCAGAGTATTTTGCCAAGTTGAAGATTCTATGGGATCAATTGCTTGATCTTACTCCTCCCCAACTTGTGCTTGTGGACAACAATGGTATAAATATCACAATGAGAGACATCATGTGGTTAGATTTGTAAAGGGGCTGAATGAGAGTTTTTCGACTATGAAATCTCAAGTTTTGATTCTTACTCATTCCCCTTCTGTCAAGAATGTCTTCTTTATGGCTTTAAATCAAGAAAGGCAACATATCAATGGTGGAGTGCATGATGCCAGTTTAGTTCTTGGTGCTAGTGGAGACAAGAATGCCTTGATGGCACAGTCTCAAAATTAGAACAGTAATGGCAATGCCAATGCCAACTTCAGGAAGAACTACAATAATGGCAACAAGAAACCCTAATGTACTCACTGTGGTATGACAGGGCATACCATTGACAGGTGTTATAAGAAGCATGGTTTCCCTCCAAATTTTAGAGGGAGAGGTAGGGGTAGATCTATTAACAGTGTCTCATCTGATGGTGACTGATAGGGGAAGTCAAGATTCTGGTGTGGATCCTAGAGCACCAGTAACACAAGAGCAGTATCAACAAATACTTTCAATTCTGAGGGCTAGTTCCTGTGCTGCAAATTCAAATGGTGGTGACTATCCTTCTGTGAATTCAGCAGTCCTTTCTGCAAATTTTGGTAATGCTGATTCAGGTTTGTCTAAAACTCTTAGTTGTTTTGAATGGATAGTCGATTCTGGAGCTACAGATCATGTCATATTTGATATGTCTTTGTTTATGGACTGTAATCCTGTACAAAACCAGAATGTTAGTTTGCCTAATGGAAATGAGATTAGAATAAAACATATTGGCAGGATTAACAAAGACTTGGTCCTGGATCATGTTCTTTGTGTGCCTGACTTTACCTTTAATCTTATGTCTATTAGTAAACTAACCAGATCAAGGGCATACAATGTTAAATTCTTCTTGGATTGTTGTTTTATACAGGACTTGATCAGTTTAAAGAGGATTGGTTTGGCTAGTCTTATTAGAGGACTTAATATTTTACAAGCTGATCCTTCTTGCTATGCACTGTCTGTTTCATGCCCTGCTGTTCATTCTACTAGTTCTGTTGATTTACTTTGGCACTAGAGACTTGGTCATGCCTCTAATCAAAGACTTAAAGTGTTGAAACAAGATATTAGTTATGTAACTGTTCCAAAAAAAGATATATGTACAATCTATCCTTTAGCTAAACAAACTAGAGTCGGTTTTCCTTTAAGTGTTTCTGTAACACATGACTTGTTTGATCTTGTGCACATGGACATCTAGGGTCCCTATAGGGTCACTGGAGTTCATGGTCACAGATTCTTTCTTACCATTGTAGATGATTTTAGTAGGTATTGTTGGTCTACATGTTGAAATCTAAAGCAGAAGTTAGACCTTTGATTCCAAAAAAATTTATGTTGATCCAAACCCAGTTTAATAAGTGCATCAAAATTTTGAGATCTGACAATGGTATGGAGTTTGATTTGCCTGTTTTTTATGCTGATAAAGGTATCTTGCATCAAACCTCAGTTGTTAAAACACCTCAACAAATTGGGGTTGTTGAAAGAAAACACCAACACATTTTGAATGTAGCTAGAAGTCTCAGATTTTAGTCAAATTTACCTATCATCTATTGGTCTTATTTTGTGATTCATGCTGTAAATTTGATAAATGTTACACCTTCACCTTTAATACAGAATAAAACTCCTTATGAGATGTTATACAAGGTTAAACCTTCTTTTGATAACATTAAAGTGTTTGGTTGTTTGTGTTTTGCTTATAATCTTCACAATGACCACAATAAGTTTGCAACTAGGAGTATTCAATCTGTTTTCTTAGGATTGGTTCCAAATGTGAAAGGGTTTTACATGTTAAACCTGCAAACTAGATATATTTTTGTAGCAAGGGATGTTATATTTCATGAGTTGTCTTTTCCTTTTAAGGGTTCTAAATCTACAACAAGTAATATCCAAGACTTACCTTTACCAGTTTCTTTTGATCAGGTATTATCTACTGAATCTGCTTTTGAATCACCAGCAGATCAGTCTTCTATATCTACTGATCATCATACTGACACCACTAAGGAGAACCAAACACATAATCATACTGATGATGTTGTACAAGAACAAGAAGTTGCACATTTGCATGATATTAATCAACCAAATGAGCAACCAGTAGTTCTTGAACAACCAGTACAACCTGTTCAAACTAGAACTTCTTCTAGAACTAGGGGTGCTCCATCATATCTGAAAGATTATAGATGTTATAATCTGCAACATAAAACCTCTCTACACACACTTGAAAAGTTTGACACTCTTGCTCAATTATCTATGCCTTACAAGAATTATGTTCTTAGTTCCTAGGTCTTAAGAACCTAGGAATTACAATGAAGTAGTCAAAGTGAGGAATGGAGGATAGCAATGGACAATGAGATAAAAGCTTTACAGCAAACACAGACGTAGGATATTGTTCCTCTACCCCTAGGAAAACAACCAATTGGTTGCAAATGGTATACAGGATCAAAAGGAAATCTGATGGAACAGTGCAAAGATTCAAAGCTAGATTAGTAGCCAAAGGATACACTCAACAATTGGGTTTAGACTACTTGGATACTTTATCCCATGTGGCCAAACTCACAACTTTCAGAGCCTTATTGGCAATTTCTGCTTCAAAAGGTTGGCACTTATATCAATTAGATGTAAACAATGCCTTCCTACATAGGGATCTCACAGAAGAAGTCTACATGGATGTACCTCAAGGTTTCAACTCAAAACCAGGTCATGTATGCAAACTCAAGAAATCTCTATATGGTCTCAAACAAGCTAGTAGACAATGGAACATCAAGATAACCCAAGCTTTGCTTGAGAGGGGGTTTAGACAGTCAAACAAGATTACAGCTTGTTCATAAATGGTGCAGATGACCACTTTGTAATTGTTCTGGTCTATGTGGATGATGTATTAGTCTCAAGTCCTGATATGAATGACATCAAAGAACTAAAATATTTATTAAACAACAAGTTTGGCATCAAAGATCTAGGAGACTTGAAATTCTTCTTAGGATTAGAAGTTACTAGGTCCAAAAAGGGCATTGTCTTGTCACAAAGAAAATACTGTTTGGAACTTCTTGAAGAATATGGATATATAGATTGCAAGCCTAGTCAAACACCTATGGATCCCTCATTAAAATTACACAGTGAGGATTCTTCAAAACTTGAATCAAACATTTACTACAGGAGTTTAGTAGGAAAACTTCTATATCTGAGAATCACTAGGCCAGACATAGCCTTTGCAACACAACAGTTAAGCCAATTCTTAAATCAACCTACAGACATGCAACTTCAAGTTGCATACATATTACTCAGATACTTGAAGAAATCACCAGGACAAGGTGTTTTCTTCCCAGAAAATAGCAATTTGGAGCTAAAGTGCTTTGTGGATGTAGTGACACCAGAAGATCTGTCACTGATTTCTCTGTTTTTCTAGGAGAATCACTTATAAGTTGGAGGTCAAAGAAACAAAGTACAACATCTTGAAGCTCTTCTGAATCAGAATATAAGGCCATGGCTATGGCATCCTGTGAACTTCAATGGCTTACATATGTCTTAGAAGAGTTCAACATCAAAAAAGGCAAACTTATACCCCTTTTTGTGACAGCAAGAGTGCACTATATATTGTAGAGAATCCAATGTTTCATGAGAGAACAAAACATATAGAGATAGATTTGTCATGTCATTAGAGATAGGTATCAACAAGGTTTGTTGAAACCACTACTAGTATCCTCACAACTACAGCTGGCAGACTTATTTACAAAACCACTTGACAAGCAAGGTTTCAATTTCTTCTGGAGTGCTGATCGGACTTTCCTAGGTGTCCAATCTAACCGACAATGTACCGGGTCAATTGTAGTCTAGTAAGTGGTCAAGGTCGTATCCACGAGGATTGTGAGGTTGAACACCAAAAAGCTATTATTATCTTGATCTAAGTCGCAAATTAACATGAAAGTAATGTTTCTAGAAATCTACTTCTAAAAAGGGTGATAAATGATAAAAGACCTAGCCAAGACAATGTGTAGACTAGCAACTCTCTTGTAGTATCATGGGAATGAACTACCTACCAACCTTCCAATGGTGTTCAAAAGTGTGAAACGGTGCATTCCTAATCAAGTAGTTCCCCCTCATACGAGTGTATGAAACTACTCTATACCTCTTCCTTGGCCTAGGTATCCTAAACCTAATGAATTGGTATGATAAGCACTTGAATGCAATGACAATGTCAACTATCCCCGGATAAGAAATTGAATGCCTCGAAAGGTCGATTTTACCTTCCGGTTCTCCTACCCTATTCTCACACCTAATATCTCCTTTCGGTCTCCATTAAGTGTGTAAATGCAAGCATTAGTTAATTACTCCAACACAAGCAAACCATACAATGCAAGTAGGAAAAGATTCACAACAATTGAAACTAAACAACATTAACAACCATTCCCAATCAACACAAGATAATAAACTAATACTACAACATAATCTTGTCTAAATAAAACTAGCTACACATTGCTATGAAATCCACAATGTCACTTAGGGATTTCATAGATTTGAACATAAACTATTCAAGTAAATAGAAAGAATTTACCCAACCCAAAGTGATGACACTTCGAGAAGAGAACTTGCTTTAACATCAAAAGAGTAGCTTTAATGGAGTATTACACCAAAGATGTGAGTTTTCATCCAAGAAAGCTTGAATCAAAAGAGCAACAACAAGAATCCTAAATGTTTACAAGAGTAATTTATGCTAATCTAATGGTAAGATTTGGCTAGGAGATCCCCTTGGGGCATGGAGGTGCCTTCAAGGAGAGGGAAAATGGAGAAGATGAAGTTGGGGGCTGAATAATTGGGGAAATTCGATCTAAAAATGATATTTTTGCTGAAAATCTGCTTTTTCCGACGCTTGGCATGCGCCACAAAAGGTCTGGCGCGCGCCAAACGTCACTGTAGCTATTCAGAGAGTTTCACTCCAAATTGCCAATTTCACAGAAGCTCAGAAAAATCGCCATAACTTGAGTTGTAGAGCTCAATTGATGTCATTCAAATTGCGTTGGAAAGCTCATTTCATCATCTACAACTCTCATTCAGAAGTCTTCTCCAGAAAATGCCTCTAAGAGGGGTCAAATATCCGTTGAATGTATGCTATGGTAGAAACGCAAAAGACAAATGACCCGTTTGAACTCGTACGCTTCGGCACACTCTCCTAGCCATCAAAATACGTGTTTATGGTAAACACGAGGCATCCATCGGGGTCTTGGTCAACCTATAATCCTGCAATACAATACAAAAATACCAAAGCTATAAACCCGACTATCTACACATCGGATGAAACAAAGCAAATTGACTATAACGAGAACATCAATAAACAAAACTATCAAAACATGATATTTTATATAATAATTAATATCTACACATCAAGTTTGAGAAGGGGTGATGAAACAAAGCAAATAATGACTCAAATTGATACGAGAACATCAATAAATGCATGATAAAGCGACCGGGATAAAACATCGTGAAATGTCATCAACCTTAGATAACATCTTGTAATTTTTAATTAAGTTGAACAACTCATTAATCAAAGTTTCCACTTTCTTCTTCTTTTCCCTCTTTCTAGTTATTCAAATTCTATGAATGTTGTTCTTGGTTTTCTGGAAATGGAGTTAATGTTCATGATCAAGAACTTGATTGATTAGTTCGAATTAATCAATAAGAGGGGTATAATAGTAATTACGCTTGAAAATTTGAGTATGAGCCATGCACCCCACCCTTAAAAAGGATGGGTCCATCCCTGCCCTCAACAAAAGATTATTTAGAAGTTGACTTTAGTAAAAGATTATTCGATGTTGTAGATAATGATTTAGAAAATTAACGTGCAACTACAGTGTAAATTGTACTAAATGTTTTTTTTAATTCGATTAAGATTATTAAAAATGTTGAATCTGTCATGAAAATGTACATCTATTCAACAAATTAATATTTGCATTCTTATTTTATTACTATGATAAAACAACCATTCAAACTTTCTCATCAATTGTATATTAATGTTCTCATTAATGAATACGTACTTTAAAACGCTTGATCTGAAGTTAGAAAGTGAAATAAACAATCATGAAACTGATGTGAACTGATATTTTTTTGTCAACTTTAAACTGATAATGCAAATTAATTATGCAAAATAAAACTGACTATCCGTTATATTGTCAAGTCAAATATTTCAGGTTACATTTGCACACAGGTTTATTTATTTATGGAAAAAAAATATCCATTTATTTATGTCGATCGGTTTGAATTTTCATTTAAAACATGATTTACAACATCTATATCGATGCATAATCTTGTTGTGAAAAAAATTAAAAAATAATAACACGTGACACTTCCATTTCATGGATAATGATGCATAATCTATTGATTGATGTGTTGATCTTATAATCAACAATATAAAAATATTATAAGCATAAGTTATTGGGTAAATAAAACGTATAAACACTTAAATATCAGCCATGCTTTAAAACAAGTCCATAAACATACTAGATCACTGCAAACACATAAATAACATGTCACATGTCGTACTTTAATCGAATAATTGTGAATCTACACGTGTCCCAAGAGGCATAGCTTGATGTTGTAGTGACAATCTAGCTTAGTTGGATAGGCATGGACGGACTAGAGGCCGGGATGACTTACGTCCACCCGGTTTTATTTTCGGTATATTAGAAAAACCTATATAATTCATCAAACACAGTTAGTTGTCTTAATCCAGCCCACCCGATCATACAAATATAGTATGTTAGGCCACCCAAATATCGATTTGTGGTTTAGTCATTGAGTAGATGTTCAAATCTTGTATAAAACGACTCCTTTATGCAAAAAATGCTTAAATTAGTCCGAGTCTCAGTACATGCCTAAAAAGAGAGGTGGGGGTGGGGGTGGGGGTGTGGGGTAGGGGTAGGGGTTCAACATTCGCAATAGGTTTTTCCTCGGATAAAAGGGCCTTGATATATGTAACCATGGTGGGTGATGATAGGTGGGCCCACTGGGCCGGGTTATCCATAATTGGGCCAGGCCCAAAGTTAGACAATCAAGATAATGGATTGGCAAGGCAGGACCGCAAGGGCTGACCGGAATAGTCAGAGGAGCAGGACTCCATCATGCGCTGCGCAGAAGTATCTCTAAACAGAACGATCGGCTTGCGTGAAGTATCTCTAAACAGAATGCTCGGTTGGGTGCAACGAAGACCGAGTCAGCCTCAGTTCAACCGCTTATAGATGTGGGTAGACCCCACGATTAGTAACGTACATAGATAACCGGTGATAACTTCCATTACGCAAGGAAGAGAATCACGATCCATTGCTACAAAAGGAACACCCTGAACTACGAGGGGGACTTGATTCCAATTTATGACTTGAATTGGATACGTAGGCAGCTCTCTCAAAGAGTTCAGTCTATATTTATACACAAATCTCAGTGTTCTTGCGTTATTTTCCTAATTAGAATTATCCAATTACCCGATTGTAATTTTAAACAACATCATTTGGCGCTAGAAGGAGGGTTGATTCTAGTTAGTGAGATATTATTGTAGCAAAAATGGCAAGAAATCAAGGAAATTCGAAGAAGCAGCAAAATCAACCCGAAAAAGAAAAAACCGGAGAAAAGAGCCCTGATCGAAATGATCAAGATACCGGAAAGAAAATTCTGGAAGAAGGACAGACAAGCAATCCAGACACAGTTAAACAAATGTTGGTAGAAAACTTGGCAAATCTCAAAGGAGAAGAGATAAAAGCCATATTTGAGGCAGTTTTGAAAGCAAGAAATCAGGATAATGATGTTTCTGAAGCACCTACTCCACTTCAAACTGCTAAAAAAGAAACAGGAAGCAGAATCTAGCATTAGAGTGGTGGTTACTCAACCAGGTGGTGATAACGCCAAGGCGGAGTTAGATGTTATTCTTATGCCTAAGCACGATGAGTTTAGGCTGGTGTCTCCTTTCACTGAGGACATTGATGCATTTCCTTGTCCTCCAAGATTTAAGATCCCAAAGATCCAAGCATATGATGGAACTAAAGATCCGTATGATCATATGCATCAGTATATCCAACACATGAATTTGTATAATGCTCCAGAAGAGATGAAATGCAGGGCATTTGCAACTCTCCTAACAGGAAAGGCAAGAGATTGGTTCAACAAGTTGAACCCCAGATCCATACCAGATTTCCCAACTCTAACCAGAAAGTTCATGCATGCATTCATCGCAGCAAGACCCTTCCAGAGGAACCACACATACTTGCTAACCATTAGGCAAAAAAGTGATGAAACAGTGTTGCAGTTTATTAAGAGATTCAATGGAGAATCATCCCAGATAGTAGATCTGGATGATAAGTTCTTAGTAGCATCCTTCGTGGCAGGTCTCAGAGAAGGACGGTTACATGCAAAGCTGAGCAGCAAGAATCCGAGTACAATGGAAGAATGTCTGGAAATCGCATACAGACATTGTCAAGGAGAAGAGGCTAACAGAGCCAAGAGGGAGGAATCCCACAAGGATTCAAAAAAGGGAAAGACTGATGACAGGTCTGATAAGAAGCGAAAATCTGTTTGGGATAGGGTAACCGCTCCCATCTCTGAAAGGTTAGGAAAAAATGGTGCTTTGCAGGACGGAGACCTAATTCCTCTAAACAGATCTCGCGACCAAGTGTTGGCAATTATGGAAAAGAAAGGAATTGCTAAGAATCCTCCTCCATTGAGGGGTCCAAGGGAGAAAAGAGACCATACCAGATGGTGCAAATATCATAAAGACATTGGACATGATTCTGAACAGTGTAGGGATCTGATCAGAGATATAGACGCAGCAGCAATGGAAGGAAAGATCGATGAATACATCGATCGAGCACATGGAGATAACCCCAGGGGAAGGAGAGAATTTAAGAAGCACCACAACAATCATGACAGGTACAATCAAAGAAAACATAGAGATCCATCTCCTGATGCGGATGGACATAGAGAAGCAATCAACACAGTGAACACGATCGTTGGGGGGCCAGGAGAAGTTAATAAAGCTGCCCAACAAGAAAAAACTGGCTTCTCAGAAAAAGAAAGAGAAGCAAAGAAACAGAAAGTGATGGGAACCGTTCAGTGCGGACCAAGAGATGCGTTACCAGCCATCGTGAGCAACGAAGGGCTGGTGATAAGCGATTATCTGAAGGATCTGCGTGAAGGATCTCACAGAGACAGCGGGCGTATGAAGAGCGCTCAGTACATGATGCGTTCCAAGCAATGAAGTTAACAGATTCGGAGCTGACTCCTGTGTCAACTCATCTTTTTGGATTTATAGAACCCCTCATACATCCTGTAGGCATGCTAAAGTTATTGACGACTTTTGGACGAGGACCGCAGAGCAGGACTCTGATAGTTAATTATGTAGTAGTAAAGGCTCCATCGGCTTATAATGTGATTCTGGGAAGACCAGCGTTGATTGATCTCAGAGCCGTGGTGTCACCGGCACATAACAATATGAAATTCCCGACATATGAAGGAGAAGCCACCATTAAAGGGGATGTCGATGCTGCCAAGAATTTCTACACAGCCACGATCAGCGGAAAGATGAAAGTGCAGCAAGTAACGATGGAAAATCTTGTTCCAGATGAAGAAAAGAGTTGGCAGTCTAACGATCCTGTGGAATCAATAATGTTAGATGAACTGGACCCCGAAAGAACAGTTAGCGTAGGGTCATGGATACCTATTGAACATAAACAGATGCTGGTCAGAATCTTGAAAGATTACAAAGACGTGTTTGCATGGAAAGCAAGTGACATGCCTGGATTGTCAACAGAATTGGCTGTCCATAAGCTCAACATCGACCCAACCAGGAAACCAGTGAAGCAAAAGAAAAGATCGTTCGCACCAGAAAGGATAAAGGCTGTCCAGCAAGAAGTGGAAAAGTTGTTGCAGGCCAATATGATTAAAGATGTTATCTATCCAGAGTGGCTAGCAAATCCAGTGCTAGTCAAGAAATCATATGGCAGTTGGAGAATGTGCGTGGACTTCACAGATTTGAACAAAGCTTGTCCTAAGGATAGTTATACTTCCCCTAGAATTGACAGGCTAGTAGACTCTACAGTTGGTTATGAAATCTTTGCTTTCCTAGATGCTTATAAGGGATATCATCAGATTATGATGGACCCTGTAGATGCTGTAAAAACTGCTTTTATTACTGAATTTGGTTCCTACTACTATGTGTCTATGCCTTTCGGATTAAAGAATGCAGGGGCTACCTACCAAAGGGCAGTTAACACCATTTTCAAACAACAGATTGGCAAATCCATTGAGGTATATGTGGATGATCTATTGATCAAGAGCAGGACTCTTGACCAATATTTGAAAGATGTAGCAAAGGTTTGTCAAGTTTTAAGACAAACATGAATGAAATTGAACCCAAAAAAGTGCACTTTTGGAGTAAGGTCAGGCAAATTTCTAGGTTATATGATATCTAAAGAAGGTATCAGGGCCAACCCTGATAAATTGGAGGCTTTGAAAACAATGCCCGAACCGAAGAATATTAAGGAAGTCCAGCGATTGATAGGAAGATTAGCAGGATGAACCGCTTCCTGTCAAAATATGCACAGAAGTCATTGCCATTTTTCAAAATTCTCAGGAAAGCCAGCCCGTTTGAATGGACTGAAGAATGTAAACAGGCTTTTCAGGATTTAAAGGATCATATCAGTCACCTACCAACTTTAACTCCTCCTCAAGAAGGTGAGGTACTTTTTCTATACTTGTCTTTTTGCAACGAAGCAGTAAGTGTTGTGTTAGTAAAACAACACGGCATGATACAAAGGCTTGTATATTTTGTAAGAAAAGACTTACAAGGACCTGAGATCAGATACTCTGAAGTGGAAAAATTGGTCTTAGCCCTAGTACATTCCACAAGGAAATTAAGACCGTACTTCCAAAGTCATCCAGTGATTGTGTTGACAAACCAACCTTTAAAGTAAATTTTAGATAAACCAGACAAGTCTGGGAGGTTAGCAAAATGGGTAGTTGAATTGGCAGGGTTTGATATAGAATACAAACCAAGAACAGCAATTAAAGCTCAAGCATTAGCCGATTTCTTGGCAGAAGAGAAAGCCTTGGCTATAGAGCATAAGGCTGAGCAGAACAAAATTGAACAATGGAAGCTTTATGTGGACGGAGCCTCAAACAAAGAAGGAGCATGAGCAGGACTCCTACTCATTAGCCCAAAAGGTGAAGAATTCCCATATGCTCTTCATTTTGACTTTCAAGCCACTAACAATGAGGCATAATATGAAGCTTTGATAACTGGATTAAATCTAGCACAGAAGTTAGGTGTACAAAATTTGAAAGTCTACACGGACTCACAGCTTGTAACAAATCATATCAAGGGAGAATATGAAGCAAAAAAAGGTCCCATGTAAAAATACCTTGCAGTGGCACAAAGGAAATTGCAGAATTTCTTAATGGTGGAAGTAGAACAGATAACTCGGGCCCAAAATACCAGAGCAGATGCTTTATCAAATCTAGGATCGAATTTCTTGTCCAACAAAAAGGTGTTGGTTGAGCAGTTAAAGCAGAAGAGTTGTGAAGAGATTGAAGTACAACCAATCACACAGGCAGAAACTTGGATGGATCCAATTATAATGTATCTGAGAGATGGAAGACTCCCTGAAGATAAAGTACGCGCCAGAAAACTGATAAGACTCTCAGCCAGGTATGCTCTGTTCAACGATGTTCTGTACAGAAAATCTTATGCAGCACCTTGGTTGAAATGCGTTACACTAGAGGAGGGAGATTATGTACTGAGAGAAATCCATCTCGGAATTTGTGGAAATCATTTGGGAGCAAGAGCTCTGGCCAGGAAATGTAGGCTTTACGGGTATTATTGGCCAGAACTGCAAGACGACGCAGAGAATCTGGTCAGAACTTGCAGGACATGCCAGGTGCATAGCCATTTATCGCATAATCATGTACAAGAGATGATACCAATTGTATCTCCATGGAATTTCGATCAATAGGGAGTAGACTTAGTGGGTCCACTACCCCGAGCACCGGGAAATTTCAAGTTTCTAGTGGTGGCAGTAGATTATTTCACCAAGTGGGTGGAAGCTGAACCTTTAACCACCATCACAGCCAACCAAATACAGAAATTCCTGTGGAGAAATATTCTGTGCAGATATGGAATTCCTAAAGTCCTCATCTCTGATAATGGCACACAATTTGAAGATCAAGGAGTGCCGACCTGGTGCACAAACCTAGGAATCTCCCAACATTTTACATCAGTGGCCTATCCTCAAGCCAATGGACAGGTAGAACAGACCAACATGCAAATTAAACAGGGATTGAAGAAGAGGTTGGAGCAGGAGGGATCTCATTTGGTAGATCATCTTCCAAACATCTTGTGGGCATACTGGACTACCCCAAATGCTGCTACACAGGAAACTCCATATTCCTTAGCATATGGATGCGAAGCTGTAATACCAGTAGAGATTGGACACAAATATCCCAGGACGGAATTATACTGTCCAGAAACACAAGAGGTAGTTGTGCTGCACGTCAAAGATGAGTTAGAACACAAAAGGGACATAGCATTGATACAGATGGCCAAATACAAGCAGATGATTGCTCAATACTACAACTCCAGGGTTAGAGGTACGTATTTTAAAGAAGGCGATTTAGTTCTGAGGCGAAATGATGCTAGCAAGCAAGGTCCCACTGGAAAGCTAGACCCAAATTGGGAAGGTCCTTATAAAATTATCAAAGTGCATGGAAAAGGATCCTATCAACTAGCTAATGCCTCTGGAAAAACCATTCCTAGAAGTTGGAATGCTGTTCATTTAAGGAAATTTTTTCCTTAGGATAGTCTTATTTTCTTGAGTAATGTTGCCTTGAATATATATCATGTTTAATTTTGTGATTATATATGATATCTTAACATGTGATGGAACACAAAATTAAAGGCAAAATGCCTGGTAAGCAAAAATTTTAATTCGCAGCTCAGGATAATCTGGTCAGAAGATCAATTAAAGAATATATAAGTGCCAAACTTGCAGTGCAAGGGCATTCTGGGCAGATGACCCAATTAAAAAACACAAGTGTTAAACTTGCAGTGCAAAAAAAAATTCTGTGCAGAGCACACAATTAAAGAATATATAAGTGCCAAACTTGCAGCGCAAGGGCATTCTGGGCAGAGGACCCAATTAAAAACCACAAGTGTTGAACTATGCAGAGCACACAATTAAAGAAAATAAGTGCCAAACTTGCAAGGGAGCACACAGGACCCAATTAAAAAATATAATGCCAAACTTGCAGAGCAAGGATATTCCAAACTTGCGCAGAGCAAGGCAGATAACATTAATATCCTATGCATTAAGTTAAAAAGGCATTTCTGTGAAACAAATACATTAAAAATAAAGAAGCTAAGGATAAATAATCCTAACTTTTTGCAGCGCAACAAGAAGATAATGCTCTAAGCCCAGAGAATATATCAAATTCAAAGGTGCAAATCCAAAGCTTTAAATGATCAAAGTATCGTCAACAACAAATAATAGATGAAATTATTACATCAGAAGCTGCAAAGTGCAGCAAAATTCAAAGTGTTCAAGAATGCATTAAGTTATTAAATCAGAAGCTGCAAAGTGCAACAAAATTCAAAGTCTTCAAGAATGCATATAAATTAAGGTGCAGGGGGAGCAGAGGGCTGAGCAGATTTCTTTTTCGCATACTTGCGAATAATGTCCTCCCCACTCTTGTACTCATTGTACAGTTTTGTGAAGATTTCACCCGCTTTCTTATCATATAACTTGTGATTAGGTAGAGTGTTAATCACCAAGTCAGCTGGCTTAGTGATATATGTCAAATATATATTATATTTTACTCCATTTTATAACTCATTTTTCAAGATTTTCTATTCATACCGATAAAAATTATAGTTATATAATATATTTCTAAAAATTAATAAATATCATAATAATTAAGATTTCAATAAACAGAATTAACTTATTTTATCAAATTTACAGATGTTTTTTCTTGTGCAGGTACACCGTGATAACATCCTAAAGTCAATATTGTTAAAAGCGGTAAAAAGGATTTACAAAATCAAATTCTATCATTTTCCAGACAAAAATCGAAAAAAATCAAACAAAGTTTGACAAGATCCGGCGCAGACCGGGTAAATACCGGTCTACGCCGGAAGTGCTGAAGATTTGGGGGAATATTATGCAGTTAAGGCGCATTAAATGCTCTGACAGGTTCCCACATGCTAATAATCCGGCGCAAACCGGAAAAAGAGCCGGCGTGCGCCGGAAAAGATTCATTTCAAGGGGGACGTTTGCCTATAAATAGCCAGCCATTTGATGAAAAGAAAATTGCACCAATATATATACACACACATCTATATATATTTTCTTACTCCCTTATAACATAATTTTGCTTAGGTGTTTAAGCCATAAATAATATAATTAAGTCTATTATCATTTTGTATTAATAAAACTGATTATTTTGAATGCTAATTTGAATATTTTAGTATTTGTAATAATGAGTAGCTAAACTTATAACTGGCCATGGCAATGTAATTGAATTATTTTGGTCTCTTTTGGCTGAACGGATGATGATTATGTAATGTAAATTTTAATTCAATTGTGTTGAATCTTTTTCTACTTAAATTAATTATTAGCTCGTGTTTGAGTAATTAACCAATATTAGCACACACACACTTAATTGATACCGAACGGAGATTTTAAGTGTGAGAACGAGGTAGAAAAACGGAAGGTAAAACTGGCCGTCTGACGGAACCCTCTTTCTTATCCGGGGAAAGATTAATTGTACTCAATAGCTTATCATGTCAAATCATTAGGTTTAAGGCTCTTAAACCAAGGAGGAGGCATAGAACAATTTCGTACACTCGTATGAGGGGAAATTGTTAGAATAGGAGTGCACCGTTTCACACAATTGAATACCCTTAATTGTCCGAATTAATCACATCCTTAAAACTAAAATAGACTGTACTTCAATGAAATTGTCTTGGCTAGTACATTTATTATTAATTGTTAATTTTATTAGTAACGTAAATTATCACTTTTATGTTAAAACTGCGATTTAGATCAAGATAATAATAGCTAATTGGTGTTTAACCACACTTTGAATTATATCGTGTTCCCTGAGGAGACGACCTTGTTCACTAGACTAGACTACAATTGACCCGGTACACTGCCGGTAAGATTGGACACACAGTTTTAGCCGATCACTTAGCTTCATCGACACCAAGGGTATACCCCCTGCGCAGAGCAGGAGCCAATATGATTTGGATTTCTTCATAAGTTTCGGGAGCAGCTTTGTATCCTGCAACGACCTTCTGGATGATATTCTGAGCAGGAGTCTCTTCCATCCGTCTCACAGTTTCATCAAAATCATTTTCATCTTCTTCACTGTGGCAAGATGCTGTTGATGCTCCTCATTCATTTTCTTCAGCTGTTCGTCCCTGAGTTTTAGTTGCTCCTCTTGGGTGAATATCAGACCCTCAGCTTTAGCAAGATCAGCCTTCAATTGCTCAATCTCCTGGCGAGCAACAGCCTCTGAAGATTCCAAACTAGCCACATTGGCATTAGCCTCGTCCAGGCGAACAACCTTCTGTTTTAGGGCAGAAATGTCCCTAGCCATGCTAGAGGTTTTCTTATGCAAGGATTTACACAGGAGGTAACACTGCAAAAGGAAAAATCTCAGAAAATAGAGATTAAAGAAAAAAGGAAAATCTTACCAAAAAGCTACTTACAGAATCGGCAAAGTCTTCGGCAGACATATCCTCAAAGTTAAAGGAAGAATCACTTGCAGAGCTACCAGAGGAAGTGGACCTATGCCTTTTCTTCTGTCTTAAAGAAACGGTTCTTAGAGGCACAGCACTCAAGCCGGTAGATTGGCCACCGGGAAGACCCTTTTCAACAGTCAGATCCACAAGATTAATTGTGCTCAGAATGTTCTGGTCAGAAAGGTTTGCAGTGGAGACGGTTTCCTGTGCAGCATTACCAGAGTCATTGCCCCTCTCCACATCTTCTTGCTGACCAGAAACCTCACCACATTCAGGAATAATGGACAAGGTCCGCTCAGAATCTTCTGGAACTTGCTCCATTTCCTCCTCCTCGTCAGCATCAATGTTGATCAAATCATCCATATTGGCCACTACAAAGATGAGAAATAATCAAGATATATTCAAAACCAAAAGCAGAAGTAAAGCCAAACATACATTTTCGGTATTGTTCCTTGGTAAATTCTACATAACCAATAGGCCTCGCAGTGAGAAGCTGGGCAGCATCCAACAATGCAGAGCTGATAGTACTCAAAGTCAGAGTGATTTTATTGCTGGAAAGATATTTAACCAGAGCTGCATCTATATGGTCCTCCAGTTTATCCTTCATGGAAGAAGTATTCCAACGACCAAGATTCACCTCAGTGTTATGCTTCACAAAGAAGAAACGCTCTGACCACTTCTTCTTGGTCTTGTCTTTACTGGATAGGGGAATGATATGGCCTAACTTACCAGATCTACGACAAAAGTGATACCATCCTCTACTACCCTGTGTTAATTTACACTGGTAAAAGTTCCTAAACAGTTATACAGAGAAATGAGTGGTGTTCAGGCGACACCAAATCATGAAACCTACAAGAAATTTGACGCTGTTTGGGTGTATTTGGCCAACCCCCAATTTGTAGTATTTCATCACCTCAATATATCCAGGAGAAAGAGGGAACCTTAACCCACTATGAAGCTGATCAGCATATACTGTGCAGAAACCTGCTGGGGGATTGTAAGCATATTCAGTAAGTTTGGGAAGAACAACTGCAAAAGGTTCAGTACGAATCTGATAGGTTTTCAATAGACCAGCCATCTCTGTTTTGGTCATCTTGCTAGCAACACCATGGCAAGCCATTATAGCTTTGGTTTTATCAAATCGATTGATCTCCCTTTTTAGAGTATTCAAAAAGGCAGAATGGTCTTCTGGATATTGATGGACAATGGAAGTAGGAGTGAAAATCCCAGGAGGAAGAAGATGAGAAGGCAAAAGACATAGAGGGTTATCCCCAAAAGTGGAGGTATTTCTAAGATCAATCGAAGAGGACGGATGATCAATGTTTACTCAGTTTCAGGATTAGAATGGGGTTAAAGAAATTCACTTCTTCACTCTCTACGGCTATAGAAATCTTCTCTGGAGACTCAAACAACCTTTCTACAGAACCACTAGAAGGCAATATTGGCTCTAAACTCATGAATGAAAAGAAGATTCAAAAGAAGTAGAAGAATAATGTAGAAACAGAGACTTACTTGTAACTGCTGGGGTGCGATTCCAAATGTCCAAAATAGAAGAGTCGTGTGACAAGAGGGATGGTTAAGTGACAAGAAGGGGAAGCGACGTAAGGGTTCAATTCACAGTTATAATAATAACCAGTGGCAACTTGGCCTCGTTTCACGATATAATAAAGATGGAAGTTAAAACGCTTCAGACTAGGGCAGCTGTAAAGCAGTCCACCCTAGTCTGGGGGGACTTATGATGATAGGTGGGCCCACTGGGCCGGGTTATCCATAATTGGGCCAGGCCCAAAGTTAGACAATCAAGATAATGGATTGGCAAGGCAGGACCGCAAGGGCTGACCGGAATAGTCAGAGGAGCATGACTCCATCATGCGCTGCGCAGAAGTATCTCTAAACAGAACGATCGGCTGCGCAGAAGTATCTCTAGACAGAATGCTCGGCTGGGTGCAACGAAGACCGAGTCATCATCAGTTCAACCGCTTATAGACGTGGGTAGACCCCACGATTAGTAACGTACATAGAGATAACCGGTGATAACTTCCCATTACGCAAGGAAGAGAATCACGATCTATTGCTACAAAAGGAACATCCTGAACTACGAGGGGGATTTGATTCCAATTTATGACTTGAATTGGATACGTAGGCAGCTCTCTCAAAGAGTTCAGTTTATACACAAATCTCAGTGTTCTTGCATTATTTTCCTAATTAGAATTATCCAATTACCCGATTGTAATTTTAAACAACATCAGTGGGTACTGGGGCATGTTTATATAAGTACAAGTAAAATATTTTGCAAAAATGCAAACCATTCTGTCTTTTATAATTAATATAAAAAACATTCAAGTCTAAATGCATATGCTATGCTGGTTGGTTTTAATGTTTTTATTAGCTGTCCTTGATGATGCAAAACATAAGTTTTCCCTTCATTTAAATCTTTAATCTCGTTTTATTAGTGCCATTTGTAATTAACTTGGACTAAAATATTCATTAACAAAAAGATACTCCTTCCGTTTCACAATAACTGAGTTGCCAAAAACACGCTTATTAATGATATGATTTAATGCTATGACTTTAAAAATGTAATGACTAAAAAATCTCTATAATACAATTAATGTAATACTCTTTTTAATTTTTATCCAATATTAAATAAGGGTAAAGTATGAAAATTAACAATAAATGGTGCTTTAGAAAATGTTCTCTCTCATTTATTTTAGAACAATTTTTTTTAACAACTACCTCAGTTTTTTTAACAACTACCTCACGGTTCCGGCCACGGTTTTAAAATTTCATTTTTTTTTCTTTTCATTTTTATATAACACTTATTATTTTCACTACAATAACAAATTATTATTATTTTAATTATAATTATTAAAGCGAATGTAATATATATATTATTTTAAATAGATTTCTATTCGGTTTTAAAAATAATATTAATATTGTGTTATTTTATTTATATGTAAATAATGTTATTTTAAAAAATTATGTTGTTTTTCTTATATGTAAATTGTGTTATCTTTTAACGCAACACATACAGTAATTCATTTTGCCTCACGTATTTTTATGTGTAATCGTGTCGGATGACAACAGCATATAAAAAATCAAAGCGAATGTAGTTCTAATTGTTTATGTTTTTAGTCTTTTATAGTTTGTTGTAATGATTTTTATAGTTATTTAAGTAGGTTTTAAGTATACTTTGATTATAAATGTTGTTTTATAGTTTCTTATAGTTTTTTTTTATAGTTTGTTATAGTTTTTTTTATAGTTTTGTTATTGTAGTATTTTATAGTACTCTTATGTGTTTGTATTACATAGTTTCATATAATTTTTTAGGTTTGTATATGGTTTTTTTTTTAGGTTAGTATATAATTTTATAGTATTTTTTAGGTTTATAATTTTTTAGGTTTTTTTTATTTATAGTTTTTATGGTTTATTTGTATAATTTTTTTATGGTTTATAAATTGTTTTTATTTACATGCATCCAAAAAAAAAAAAAAAAAAAAAAAAAAAAACCTGTTGGTCCGGTTAAACCGGCGGTTCCGGTTCCGGTCCGGTTCCGGCCGGTTTGAACCGGCGGTTCCGGTTCCGGTTACCAATAACACAACACCGCCGACAAGCCGTGATTAAAAAAGCCGCGGTTTTGAGCCGCCGGTTTAATGAACCGCGGTTCGGTTTCGGTTTGGCCACCTCTAAGTAATATGTATGAAAATGTAATTCAACAAGTGGAGATACCGAGATAGAGTAGGTGTCCGATTGTATTTTGTTGTCCAAAATGAACACCGTTTTTTTCCTTTAATTTTGGGTTTAATGTCGGTAAGAGTTGGTTTGATTTTTCTTTTTCTTTTCTTTTTTTTCAATATTGGATTATTGAAACTTGATAATTATGTTGTTGCAGATGTGTAGATTTTTTTTTTTATGTTGTGATCAATGCAATGTGTTGTTTTCATATGTGTGTGAAAATCTTAGTAACTTTGCGCATAATAAAATATCTTTTTTTCTGTCTGTGGAGTAGTCAACACAACGTCAGAAACCATGTTAAATCAATGTATTCTCTTTGTTTCTGTGTTTTATCAATATCCGTCATACTTTATGTTTGCATTGCTTCTGTTCTAATCTTTTCCAAACTGCAAGTTTCTCATCTGTGTTTTTAACAAACTGGTATCAGAGCGTTGGTTCGTGGATCCAGAGGAGTTTGCAGGTTGATCTTCACCAAGACCGGTGACCGGTGCTAGGATTCTATGATCAAATGTCTGTTCTTTAACAAAAAGGATGTCAACAATGAACGTAAAGATTGATAAATTTACAAGGAGGAACAGTTTCAATTTGTGGCAAATCAAGATGCGGGCCTTGTTTGAGCAACAAGGATTATGGACTCCTTTATCTGATAGAGGTGATGCCAGTTCAGCAGATTATGCCAGTCTGGAGGATAAAGCACATTCAACCATCATGTTGTGCTTGTCTGATGATGTTATCACAAAAGTTGCTGATGAAGACACCGCTGCCAAGTTATGGTTGAAGCTTGAAAGCCTGTATATGACTAAGTCATTGACCAACAAGTTGCGGCTGAAGCAGAGGCTTTTCAGCCTGAGGATGCATGAGGGGACTCAGTTGAGAGATCATATTGATCAGCTGAACACAATATTACTTGATCTTAGGAATATTGATATTAAGATTGAGGATGAAGATGTTCCTTTGATTTTCTTTGGTTTCCTTTATCGACTTCTATGAGAACTTTGTGCAGTCCTTCATAGTTGGGAATGATACAGTTGCTTTAGAGGATGTAAGGTTAGCTTTGCATGCCAGGGAGCTGAGACTAAGGTAGCTGGGACAGACAATCAGGCTGTTGGACTAGTAGTTAGTAGCAGCAGTGGAAAAGAGCATGGTCAGTCTAGGAAGAAAAATTCCAAGAAGACAAGGTCCAAAGACCTTAAATCCACAGATGTTTGTAATTATTGTAAGGAGCAGGGACATTGGAAGTCCAATTGTTCAAAGTGGAAAAGCTTGACAAAAAAACGATTCAGCACATTGCTTTATGGCGGTGAGCATGACTTTCGAGATGAGGATATGTAACTAGTGGCAGGAGAGTCAGCACATCATACTGATGTCTAGATTCTGGACTTTGGAGCATCCTTTCATATATGCCCTCACAGAGAGTAGTTTTCAAGTTATCCGCAGATAGATGGTAGTCATATATCTATGGCAAACAACAAGGTCTGCAAGGTAGTTGAGATTGGATCAGTTCAGTTGAGGACAGAGGATGGAAGATTCTGTAAACTGAGTGAAGTTAGACATGTTCCACAAATGAACAAAAACTTGGTATCTCTCAATTCTTTAGACAGCAAAGGGTTCAGTTTCAAGGGTGAAGGTAGAGTGCTGAGTGTCTATAAAAACTCAGTTTTGGTTCTCAAGGGAGTCAAGCAAGGGACCTTATATATACTACAAGCGTCAGTTGTCGCTGGTTCTGCTGTTGTGGCATCTGCTGAGATTCATCAGTCACAGCTTACAAAATTGTGGCACATGAGACTGGGTCACATGGGTGAAAAGGGGATGCAGGTTCTTTCTCAGAAAGATCTTCTTAGGGAGTGTAAGGTCAAACATCTGGACTTATGTGAGCATTGTGTGTTTGGGAAGCTTCATAAGGGCAAGTTCTCAAAAGGGGTACACAACACAAAGTCATCACTTGATTACATTCATTTTGATTGTTGGGGGCCATCAAAGGTGGAGTCATTGGATGGTCACAGATATTTTGTGTCATTCATAGATAAATATTCAAGGATGACTTGGGTGGTGATGATGAAGCACAAAAATGAGGCATTCAAGAGCTTCTTGCAATGGAAGGCTCTAGTTGATAATCAGTTGGGGAAGAAGATCAAAAGGCTTCGTACAGATAATGGTCTGGAATTCTATTGGACCGAATTTGATGAGTTTCGCAGAAATGAGGGTATTGCTAAACATCACACAGTTATGAATACTCCTCAGCAGAATGGGGTAGCTGAAAAGCTAAATCAAACTCTTCTAGAGAGAGCAAGATGCATGCTCTCTCATGCTGGTTTGCCAAGAAGATTTTAGGCAGAGGCTGTAAGCACAGCTTGCTACTTAATCAACAGGAGTCCTCACACAGGAATCAGTCTCAAATCACCGGTTGAGATGTGGTCAGGCAAGCCTGTTGATTACTCATTTCTAAGGGTATTTGGAAGCACAGTTTACTATCATATCAGTGAAGGGAAACTGGAACCAAGAGCCAAAAAATGAGTGTTTGTGGGGTATGGTGATTGATGAGAGTCAACTTGGCTATCATTTACTATGTGATTATGCCCCGTTTATACCTCATTTTATATGTTTTCGGAGACATTTGGTTGTATTTTGATGTATTTACACATTGGTTATCATTTCGAGACCTATGACGTAAAGTCTGGGATTCTCGGTCTTTTTCGGTGTATTTACTATACTCTCGGTCACCTTAGTGTCCTGTAGGGGTTATGTGTGGTATTTGTTGTGATTAAGTACAGGTATTAGGTGTTCGAGATGTCCAGAAGGCGAGATACGAGGGTTGGAACGTGTGCCCGAAGCTTAAACGTTCAAACGGATCAAAACTCGTTGGTGCTACACCCATACCTTCCATTGATCTGCATTTTGACCCACCTTAGAGGTATTTTATGGGCTGGACATCTTCATGAAAGTTGTAGACAATTTCATTGGATTTCCAACGCATTTTGAATCACTGGATTTGGAGGTCTACATACAAAGTTATGGCCGATTTACTGAAGGTGTGACAGCTAGGCGCGCGCCTGAGAAATGCTAGGCTCACGCCTACGGGTTGATTTTGTCCAAAGTTTCAGTCTGTCTTTCTACTTTTTTTCATGTTAGGCGTGTGCCTGACAAATCCTAAACGCTAATGATCGATCTCACAAAAACTATAAATCGATCTCATTTATATATATATATATATATATATATATATATATATATATATATATATATATATATATATATAAACACTATATATATATATATATATATGATTTTCTGCGTTTTCTTCATCTTTTAGTAGATTAGATTAGTTTGTAGGTAGATTAGTTTAGTTTAGGTTGTAAATTGTTGTAATCTGGAGGATCTCGGTGATAGCTTGACGCGTTATTGATGGGATTTCGCTCGGAGATTCGATTTTCTACGGCCTAATATATTTGGTATTTCGTTACCTTTCTTGTTCTTGCTTTCAATCTTGTTGAATGTTTGATTTCTTGTTATAATGAGTAGCTAATTTACCGATAGTTGAGTTATGTGATAATCTTCGAAATCGAATCCTAGCATGTTCATGTGGTGTTCTTGATGTTTGACTGTTGATTCTCGATGTTACCGTAGTTCTAGAACTTATTCTTATCACGTTTGTTAAATTGGCCATTTGATAATCGTTTCACACGTATCGTCTTTACATATGTATTTTGTGAGAGGATATAGGAACCGGGGTTCTAGGATCACCCTGTAAAACCGACTGAGTTGTTCAGATTCGGTTTTGTGTGTGAGGTTTGTATCGACTTGTCGAGCGTTTCATTGATCGTAAACCGTATGAGGTCAGTTAAATCTGGTCAGCGGACTGTTGAACCTGACATAGGAGGGTAGATTATTGAAATAATGTCTATTCTCAGAGCCAGGAAATGACACCCTAATTGACATCGAGAACGTTTAGGTGAATCAAGAATACCTCAGGACTTAGCTAGGGTTTGTGAGTATTAGATTGGATCATAGCTCGGCTATCTCTTTTATATAGTTTTAAATCTTTGTTTTGTGTATATTTAGTTTGTAGAACCGGTGATCTGAAAAATCACCACGTTCAGTAGTTTTGTTGACCTGAACTAGGGACAAGACCGACTTTGGTACTCAACAAGATTTCCTGTGGGATACGACCTTGACTCACCAATTCTAGGCTACAATTGACCTGGTACACTGCCGGTAAAATTGGACACTTAGAAAATACCGATCAGTGATGGAGTAAAGGGTTATAGAATTTGGTCATCAGCAGAAAACATAGTTATTCTCAGCAGAGATGTAGTTTTTGATGAAAATTCTATGCTCAGTTCCTCAGTGAGAGGGACTCATCGAATCTGAAACAGTGTTGGCGAGAAAGCGATGATAATGTGGAGCTTCAGGTGGAGTCAGTTGAAATGCAACAATCAACTGATCCAAGTCAATTTTCATCTGATCTGGTTGCTGAACTATAGTTGAGTCCAAGCCAGTCAGTTGAGCGAATGTCAATTGAGCATCAAACTGAGAACATGGGTCAGCAGAGTATAGATGTCAGTAGAGATCCAATGTTGGGGTACCTCCCAAGAGCTATGGTTTTGATGATTTGGCTGGATACGCACTTCAAGTTGCAGAAGAATTGGATGGTCTTGAACCTTCTACTTATAAGGAAGCAGTGACATGTTCTGAAGCATCTCAATGGCTTGCTGCCATGAGAGATGAAATGGAGTCATTACTGAAGAATCAGACTTGAGATCTAGTTAAACATCCAGCTGAAAGGAGAGTTGTTACTTGCAAATGAATCTTCAATAAGAAGGAAGGGATAACTAAGGCAGAAGGAGTTAAGTATAAGGCACGTTTGGTTGCAAGAGGGTTCAGTCAGAAAGAAGGGGTGGACTTTGATGAGATATTCTCATCAGTAGTCAGACATACTTCAATCAGAGTGTTACTAGCAATGGTGGCACATCAGGACTTAGAACTTGAGCAGTTAGATGTGAAGACAGTTTTAAATCATGGTGAGGTAGATAAAGAGATATACATGACTCCTCCAGAAGGATTCCAAGTTCCTGGCAAGGAAGATTTTGTGTGCAAGTTAAAGAAGTCCTTGTATAGAATGAAGCAGACTCCTAGGCAGTGGTATAAAATGACAGTTACATGATCCAGTTAGGTTACAACAGAAGTCCTTATGATTGATGTGTTTACAACAGTCAGTTGAAAGATGGATCATATATCTATCTTGTGTTATATGTGGATGACATATTGATAGCTGCAAGAAAGAATTCTGATGTTCAGTATCTGAAAGACCTTCTCAGTGCTGAGTTTGAAATGAAAGATTTAGGTGCAGCCAAGAAAATTTTAAGGATGGAGATCTGGAGAGATAGAAGTCTGAAGAAACATTTTTATCTCAGCATGGCTATATACATAAGATTTTGTCAAAGTTTGGCATGTCAGCTGCAAAGCCAATATATACTCCTATGGCATCAAATATTCATTTGTCAGTTTTTGCTTCACAATCAGCAGAAGAGAAGGAGTACATGTCAAGAGTTTCCTATGCTAGTGCAGTTGGCGGTCTGATGTATGCCATGGTGTGCACTAAGCCTGATCTGGCTCAGGTAGTCAGTGTTGTCAGCAGGTTTATGGCTCAACTTGGAAAGGAACACTAGAAAGTTGTGAAAAGAATGTTCAAGTACCTTAGGGGTACAACTGATGTTGCTCTCATTTATGGAGGTGATACTCAAGAACTGATCACAGGATATTGTGATGCTGATTATGCAGGTGATGTGGATAGTAGAAAATCAATGACTGGTTATGTTTTCACATTAAGGAATTTAGTTGTCAGCTGGAAAGCAACTCTTCAAGCAACAGTGGCTTTATCAACTATTGAAGCTGAGAATATGGCTCTTACTGAAGCAGCCAAGGAGGGTATCTGGTTGAAGAGACTAGTCTGTGATTTGGGGCTAGATCAAGATCAAGCTTATTTATTGTGACAGTTTGAGTGCAAATTTTCTAGCTAAGGATCAGGTTCATCATGAGAGAACCAAGCATATTGATATGAGGTATCATTTTTTGAGAAATGAGAAGAGGGTTGTAGTGAAGAAGATCGGCACCAAGGATAATCTCATTGATATGTTCACTAAAACGATTCAATGAGCAAGTTTGATTGTATGTCGGACTTGCTAAATATTCAAAGCTTATAAAGCTGGATACTCGGTGAGGCACATCGATCTGAGTGGATTTAATGGAGAAGTCTGGTACAAGTACATCCTAGCATTGACAAATGCATCTGGTACAAGTACATCCTAGCATTGACGAATGAATCTGGTACAAGTACATCTGATTATGCAATCTGGTTGATTATGAATGAGAGTTCAAGTCAAGGTGGAGATTTATCAATTTTGGTGACTTGATCTCTAAACTGATGAATAAACTGGTGGAACTAATCTGTAAGACTGAGACTGAGAATGATGGTCAGTTCAGTAAAGCATATTCAGTTCTGTGAAAGTCAGTTTGATGAAGTGCAACTGAGTTTCTTCCGAAGTCAGCAGTCAATGGTCAGCAAATTTTTGCTAGGTATAGCTGAGTTCCGCATCTGAGCAGTTGATTACAAGTCTGGAAGAGTCAATTTTTGAGCTAAGTTTTCATCTGGTGGATAACAACTGGAGCTGGGGTCCATATCTGGGGTATTTATGACATTTCCGACAAAGATCTTATGGCGGTTAGAGTTAGGGAATTGTGTCTATAAATAACAATGTTGTAATCAATGCAGTGTGTGTTTTTCACAAGTGTGTGAAAATCCTTGTAACTTTGTGCATAATAAAATATCTTCTTTTCTGTCCGTGGAGAAGTCGGCACAATGCCGGAAACCACGTTAAATAACTGTATTCTCTTTGTTACTGTGTTTTATCAATTTCCGCAATACTTTATGTTTGTATTGCTTCTGTTCTAATCTTTCTCAAACTGCAAGTTTCTCGTCTGTGTTTTTAACATATGACATTCGACTACTTTTTTTAGTCTGTGTGAAAACACCTGGGATGATTTATATTTTGGACCGGAGGTAGTATTAAATTAAAAGTTTTTTTTTTGCATTTTTTCATATGCGATGTCAGAATTACACGGGTTTGAGATTTATCCTAAAAGTCACATTCCAAACACACCATTTCCGGGTAAGGACTCTGTGTCCGAGAGCGGGGTGTTACAGTTGTTATCAGAACTTGTGTTCATGAAGGTTGGGCAAAAACAGTGTTATCTAGGTTTCCAATTTGTAGGTGTTAATCTTAGTGTGTGATTTGTTCCAATCTTCTCATTTCTCATTAAGAAGAAATAAATGTATGACTAGCTTTACCAGTAATGTGGTTAATGAACCTCTTCAGAATCCTTCTAAGGCTTTTGAGCAGGTTCCTTATATGACTTTTGATCTTGTTCATAAGCATATTTGCCTCTACCTCATTTGAGGACTCAAGAGCCTCCGCCAAAAGGCCATAAGTAGTCTTCTTATGAAGTTCCTCTATCCTTCTCTTATCAGGTTTCTCATATTTCTCTACAAGGTTCCTTCACTTATCCACAATAGAATCATTTGTCTCAGTTCCAACAGGCTCCCTATCTAGGGATGTTCGTGAGACACTTCACTCTATGACCATCATTAGGACATGGTGGCTCAGGTGAGGCCAATGTATATGGACTTTAGAATGACTCTTTTGTTCATATGTTCATGGCTTACATGAGAGACATGGATGACAGAGATGTCAGGCTGGATAGAGAAGCAAAAGAAGAAAGAACAACAAGGCAGACACCTAAAATTTCTAGTTGGTATACAGAAGAATGTCCACGTTGGAAATGTGAGAGAATCATCACCAAGATATAATATTGAGACATAATGGACTTGATAACTATGATTAACCATTTTATGTGAAATGAGGACAATGAGCCTAAGTAGTTACAAATGGTACTATCAGAGCAGGAGCATGATCCAAAATGGTTTAAGTAGCGTTGCTAAGTCTGAGTTTTGAGTCATTACAAATGATATCAAATTATGACGCATCTCCCTTAAGGGTGGAGAATGTAGTGTCTCACACTGAAAATATGAGAGTTGAGACATAGTAAACAAGATCATAAATTGTGTTAACCATTTTAGGCAAAACAAAAATGATGAGTCTAAATAGTTACTGGATACAATATGATTATGTAGCACTACTAGACTTAAGTTATGAGGCGTTACAAACACATTAGAGACAACGTCATACACAAAGCATGTCACTAAAAAAACAGGGAAATTGGAGATTCAGGTTTGGTCCCCCTCCCCACTTGAAAATAAAGTTGCGCTTTTGACAAAATGCGTTTTTAGGTAACACGACGATAATAGCATTGTAAAAAATATTTGAGTTAAACAGATTTTACGACAATAATAATAATAAATTGAGTTAAATTATTCTTAAAACTCAATTTTTACCTTCCAAAAAAAAAAAAAAAAAAAACTCAATTTTAAAAAAGGACAATTTTTTTCACAAATCGGAGGTCTCACAATGCCTGAATCCCCAATTTCCCAAAAAAACACATATTCGATATTTATCGATCATTGTTTTGCTTGATTTGAAATATACATTATTGTTATTCTTTGTAATTTAGTGATGTGATGTTTTACGGGGATAAAACAAGTCTATTTCTTTAATCGGACCACAAAAAAAATTGTCCACCCAAACTATGGATGAGATTCTATGGGAAATGAGTAGTGGATGTATCTTCTCTTATTGTTATTCTTTGTAATTTAGTGATGTGATGTTTTACGGGGATAAAACAAGTCTATTTATTTATCATATAATGGATAACAAATTGTCCACCCAAACTATGGATGAGATTCTATGGGAAATGAGACTTGGAAATCTTCTTCTTTTATTAAATCTTTTATTTATTTATATGTATTTATATATTTACATCCCTAACTATTTGACACATAAAGCATCGGGAAGACAGGAAGGAACTCCTTGTCCAGATGAGATGAACATTGGACATTCCGGAAATTGACAAATAAAAAAATAATAATATTGAGAAATTAATTAAATAATAATTCTAGTCAAACAATGGATGCTTAGCAGATGCTGTCAGGAGTGGACCCAGCATGGTAGTGGTGGGTTGTAAACCCAATTTAAATTTTCGGACGAAGTTACTAATATATCCTTCTAATAATATTAAAATTATGTATGTATATTATTTCAGTCAATTTCCAGTGTAATAATCCATTTAGTTCAATTGGTTAAAATTTGTAATACATATCCTAAGGTTATGTGTTCAAAACTTAGTTTTGTTTTTTTCTTTAGTTTTTTTTTGGGTTCTATCGGCACACCCCAAATTACTAGTGACACTCATTTTTTGATTATTTTCTCGGATGAAAAAACGTCAGTCACACTGGTGTTCTTTGTTGAACAACAACGTTAGTGGTGTGCAACAAAAAACTTGAGTGGAAAAATCGCGATTAACGTTTAAGTTTTAACACTCTTTATAAAGGAGCGTCACTCACATCGATGATATTTGCTTGTTGAACACCAGCGTAAATGGCGTTGGTGTTCAACAAGCGAACACCAGATGTATTGGCGTTCCTTTATAAAAATCACCGGGTGCCGAAGTAATATTTTGTGGTGTCGGGAGTAATACGGTGCCAGTAATAAATTGGGGTGTGCCAATAGAACCCTTTTTTTTTGAATTTGACCCTCAATGAAAAAATTTCATGGATCCGCCACTGGATGCGGTCAACACTTAAACCATTAAATAAATAACCTCGAAATTGCAAAAATCAAAGAATATAAAAGAAAGAACGATCCTTAACTTCCTAAACTTTTTTACTTCATTAACTTTCCTAACAACATACATATAAATATGAATGTAACTGATAATGTTTTATGGAAGAGATAGTTTTTGAAAAAACTTAATGATTTAATTGATAAAACAAGGATATAAATACAAGTAGAAAATAATTACCACTAAGCCACTTCCTATAAATAAGGAAACATGGGATCGTAGCTTAAAACTAGAAATAACTACTCTAGTAATGAAGATCATGCTGAAAATGAGAAATAACATGGCTAACATAACCTTAGGTAATAAAAACTTAATTAACATAATAATTAACAACATTCTTCTAACATTCATTCCTTTAATCTGAGTTGTCTGTTCAAATTACTTCACACATTCCCAACTTGTCTCTAAGCTTCAGAAATTGATCCCTCTTCATTCCTTTAGTCATAATGTCTGCCAATTGATCTTCACTTCTGCACTGCAGCAACTCAATGATCCCTTCTTCACATAGATCCCTGAGAAAGTGATACTTCACATTTATGTGTTTGCTTCTGTTGTGTAAGACTGGATTCTTGGATAACTTAATGGTGGAACTGTTATCACAATACAAAATGTTTCCAGTCTGTTGAACTACTCCCAGAACTTCCCGCATTTTTCTTAACCAGATCAGCTGACATGAGCAGTGTGCTGCTGCTACAAACTCTGCTTCTGATGTTGATAAAGTGACTATTGGTTGCTTCTTTAATGACCAGCTGATAGCACTTATTTCATACATAAACACAAAACTAGAAGTATTCTTCCTATCATCAACATCTCCTGCATAATCACTGTCTGAATATCCAATCAGCCGAGCCTTTCCTGCTGAACCATACTTGATGCCAAGATTGATGGTTTCATTTAAGTATCTTAGGATCCTCTTCACATAGTTTAAGTGGCCTGCTGAGGTGACTCCATATATCTACTTGCCATACTTACAGCATACATGATGTCAGGTCTTGTTGTTGTCAAGTATAAAAGGCACTATATCATATGTTTGTATAAGGTGGGATTCATCTTACCACCTGCTCCTTCTTTGCTGAGATTCATACCAGCTTCACAGGGTGTGAGTGTTGGGTTGTTGTCCATCATTCCAAACCTGCTGAGAATTTCAGATACATACTTATTTTGAGAAACAAATATGCCTGACTCAGTCTGCTGAACCTCAATGCCTAAGAAATATTGCATTAGTCCATGTATACTGTCATCTTGAATTTGATCTTCATTGCCTCCTTAAACTCTGTTATCATCTTTGAGTTCTTTCTTTGGTAAAGATAAGATCATCCACATACAAGCAAGCAATCAGATTCCTTCCATTGCTGTTAACTTTCACATACAAGGCAGGTTCATATGGACACCTTGTGAAACCTGCCTTCACAAAATAAGAATCAATACAAATGTGCCAAGCCCTTAGGGCTTTGTTAAGCCTATACACTTTGTTTTCTGCTCCATTCTTCACATAACCTTGTGGCTGATCCACATATACCTCTTCCTGCAGCTGGCCATTCAAGAATGCTGATTTTACATCCATTTGATGTACTTTCCAATGATTTTGAGCTGCCAAAGATAGCACAAGTCTGATAGTTTCCATCATTGCTACTGAGGCAAACACTTCATTGTAGTCAATCCCATATTCTTTCTTGTACCCTTTGGCCTCTAATCTTGCCTTGTACTTGCTGACTTTACCATCTTCATTCAGCTTAGTCTTGTAGATCCATTTGACACCAATAGTTTTGTGTCCTTTTGGTAGATCTGTAATGTTCCAAATCTTTTTCTTTTAGTGGCCATGATTTCTTCATCCATAGCATTCTTCTATTTTCTGTCTTTTGCTGCCTCCTCATAAGTGATTGGATCATCACTAGCAAATAGAGCATAGTAGGTAGTCTCCTCTGTTTGTGGCATACCTGTTACCTCAAAATCTATCATCCAGCCTGGCCTTTATTTGGTTCTATGAGGCCTTGCTGCTGATCCCCCAGCTGCTGTTTCATGACGTGAGTCTGCTGAGTCCTTTGTTGCTGGTGTCAAGTTAGTGTCTTGAGTTTCCTTGAGCCTAAATCTACTGGGCCTGAGTTTGCTGACCCTGTGGCAGATCCTCACTTGGTTCTTCATATATCAGATTCTGAATTGGATGGAATTGAGCATTGTTTGCTTCCCAATTCCAAGTGTTCAACTCATCAAACACCACATCTCTGTTGATCACTATCCTCTTGGTTATAGGATTAAACAACTTAAATGCCTTGGACTTTTCACTGATCTCCAAGAAAAGACATTGCTCTCCTTTATCATTCAATTTCTTCATGTTTGCATCTGGAATATGAGCATAAGCAATGCACCCAAAATTTTTAAAGTGACTTACAGATGGTTTGATTGAGCTCCATGCTTCTTCTGGTGTCATGTTTTAAACAGAAAATGTTGTGCATCTGTTTAGAATATACACATTCCAACTTACAGCTTCAGGCCAGAATCTCTTAGGTACATTTCCACAGGCCAGCATGCTTCTTACCATAATCAGACTTGTCCTATTCTTCATCTCAGATACACCATTTTGCTGTGGTGTATAGGTTGCCGTCATTTCCCTTCTGATTCCATTATTGGTACAGAATTCTTCAAACTCTACTGAGCAAAATTATCCTCCTCTATTTGTTCTCAGACGCTTGATATTTTGACATGTCTTCTTTTCTCTTAGCAATTTGAAGTTCTTGAATGCATTCAATGTTAGGAAATCAACTAGTCTACGCAGCGGATATAAAAAAAATTGATTTACGATCCCAAGATCGACTTCGTTTAATACAATAAACACGTTAAGTAGTTGACGGTGATTACCTTGCTTGATCTAATAGGTCGACGCTTTGATCGTCAATGGAGAATAGTAGTGCGCGTGAGCCGTCCACGTGTCCGGCCTCCATCAATATCCACACGAGCACCTCGCCGGAATCCTCATTAGACAGCTACTAGAAAAATCCGGCTGCTAGACCGGCCTTTTTTCTTTCTATAAATCTCTCTCTAAGAAGCTCTCAATTTGTTTTGTAAATTAGAACTCTTCTAATTGTGATGTACAAAAGAGCTAGCCAACCCCTTTGTTTTATAGGAGAAAGTGGCGCCCCTATTATCCCCAATTTGATTGGGAGAAGCTTCCTAGTAATTGATGAGAAAGAAAACTTTTTACTAGTAAAATAAGGAAAATAACTCTGATAGATTTATCTCATTTAATTTAATATTTTATATTACATAAATCCAATATATTGTCAATATCTAATATTGAATATCTTTATCATATTACCATAATTCTATTTTCCAAAAATCAATTAATATCTAATATTAATATATGGTAATCTCATTAATTAAATCGCACAATCCAAATGTATTTTATACACTCAAATATGGCTCCCCAAATACCATTAAATTGGCATCCGGAATATTCTTTAATTAATCAAAATAATTAATATCTTGTATTTAATTTATCTATAATAAATAAATATCATCATATGAATTTAATCACAATAACACTTTATAGTCGAGATAAACTTTCCTTATTTGGTTATCACTATAATCGCATTTTAATCCTGCTAGATGTTCTTATGTGACCTGATAGGCTTCCGAATATGTTGGCCGTAGGCACAAAGTGCAAATTACGAAAATGCCCTTCATATCTAACGATCACGGAATAGCGTCTAGCAACACACCATGACCCCCAATCATCGGAAGAGTCAAAAGCGATGACTACTACCTTTCATGTGAAACAGTTACCATGTAAATAGAATCATATCGCTGTAATAATATCCATATGATCTATCTCGAGTGTCAGTACATCAACGATCGTATCTTATAATCTGGATATCATGCTCTCTCGTAATAACTCATTTACTCCCACTTTGAAAAGATTCACGAGAGCTAGACATTCCTTATAAAAGGTCATTTCGGACATTTACTCCTAATCATTGGATACGAGATTTCCGGATGAACAAACATGTATCCTACGCATGCTTCAATATCATGCCCGAGCACTACCGCATGATCGCCCCATGGTTAGGGGAAACCTCAATAGTGTCAAAGCATGACAATCCACACCGTGATGCCATGAATACTCCGGTCTCAGGATAATTACACAATTGCCACATACTGCGACACTTAATGTAAGTGGGCAGTCTAACGTACGCATTATGTAAAACACGTCCACGTACAGTCCAAGTGTCTCTACACTTAGATAGACTAGATATATCCCTATCTTAAATAAGATAGAAGACATCCAATACGTGCTAGTCTAATCATACTGTCAATGTCCCGTTTGACAGTACACACGACTATAGACATTTAAGTATTAAACTTATTAGAATGATTAGAGATCTCATCAACCATAATCACTATCATGGTTTCTCTATCACAGTTTAATACTAAGGACGTTACTATATATTCAATAACATAATGATAAACAATACATATACAATAACAAAAGTGCTTTTATTAATCATAATAAAGTTATTACATGAACTAAATAGACTGTAAATGACTCGACTGTTGAAATAGTGTCCTAAACCAAATCGGTTTGGACCGGATCCGACCGGGTCGGACCATTTCTACTATTTCTTTATGTTTATACATATATTAAATGGCTTTTATATTGTCATATATTTGTTATTTTAAATAACCAATTATGAATTTTTATATGATAACATCCTTAGTATTAAAATGTGATAGAGAAACCATGATAGGCGATTATGGTTGATGAGATCTCCAATCACTTTAATAAGTTTGATACTTAAATGTCTCTAGTCTGATGTACTATTAACCAGGGCATAGATAGTACGAACAGGCTAGCACGTATTAGATGTCTTCTGTCTTTAAAGGAAGGATAGATCTCGTCTATCGAATTGTCATGACACTTGGACTGTACGTGGACGTGTATTAGAGAATGCATATGTTAGACTGACCCACTTACACTGTTAAGTGTCACATTATGTGACGGTTGTGTAATTATCCTTAGGACCGGAGTCTACATGGCATCACGGTGTGGGTTGTCATGCTTTGACACTATTGAGGTTTCCCCTAGCCACGGGGCGATCATGCGGTAGTGATTGGGTATGATACTGAAGCATGCGGAGTATATATGTTTGGTCGTGCGGAAATCGCGTACCCTATCAGTAGGGTGAATATCCGAAAGGACCTTCTTATAATGAATGCCTTACTCTCGTGAATCTTTGCAAAGTGGATGTAAATGAGTTACTTCGAGAGAGCATGATATTCAGATTATAAGATACGGTCGTTGATGTTTGACACTCGACGTACGACCATATGGATATTATTACAGCATAAGATTCTATTTACATGGTAACTGTTTCACATGAAAGGTAGTAGTCATTGAATTTGACTCTTCCGATGATTGAGGGTCACGGTGTGTTACTAGACGCTATCCCGTGATCGTTAGGCATGAAGGGCATTTTCATAATTTGCATTTTATGCCTACGGACAACATATTCGGAAGCCTATCGAGTCACACACATATGAACATCGAGTCGGATTAAAATGTGGTTATAGTTGATAACCAAATAAGAAAAGTTTTATCTCAACTATAAAGTGTTATAGTGATAAATTAATATGGTGGTATTTATTTATTATGAATAAATTAAATATAAGATATTAATTATATTGATTAATTAAAGAATATTCCGGAAGCCAATTTATTAGCTAAGGGGCGCAGACCGTAGTGTATTAAGATACACTTGGATTGTGCAATTTAATTAATAAGATTACCATAATATTAATATTAGATATTAATTGATTTTTGGAAAAATAGATTTATGGTAATAAGATAAAGATATATTCAATATAAGATATTGTCAATATATATCTTAGGAAAAATATTTAATATAAGATATTGAATATTAATGAGATAAATCAATCAAAGAGATTTTTCTTTTTTTATTAGGTAAATGTTTTATTTCTCCTTTATCTACTAGGAAGTTAATCTCAATCAAATTGGGATAGCAAAGGGCACCCATACTCTATATAAAAGAGGGATTGGCTAGCTCTTTTGTACATCACAATTCCAAAAGCTAATAGTTTTTGTGAAAAATAGAGAGCTTCTTAGAGAGAGTTTAGAGAGAGAAAAGGCCGGTCTAGCAACCGGATTTTTCTAGTAGCAATCCAATGGTGGATTCCGGCGGGCTGTTCGTGTGGATCATCGGTAGAGGCCAAACGCTTGGGCGGCTCCGTGCATCGCTACTCTCCTAAGACGGTCAAAGCATCGATCTTTTAGATCAACCAAGGTAACCACCGTCTACTAGCTTATTTGTTTATTGCTTAAACGAAGTCGATCCTGGTCAAAGGAAATAATTTTTTGAATTCCGATGCATTCCCGCGTAGATTTCCTAACACCGACCCGGTCGGATCGGTCCAACCGATTGGGTTTAAGACACCATTTCAACATTCAAGGCTTCAGATTTTTCTTGCAGGAATTCAACTCAAGTTTTTCTAGAAAAATCATCAGTAAATGTAATGAAGTACCTTTTACCTACATTAGATGATGGGTTGGTTGGTCTACACAAATCAAATTGGATGAGTTCCAACACTTGTTTTGCCCTCCAAGACTTTCCTTTTGGAAACGGATGTCTGTGTTGCTTTCCTTTTGTGCACTCTTCACATACTAGCTGAGGAGTCTGAATCTGAGGAAGCCCCTTAACCATTTCTTTCTGCTGAAGAGTTTTCAGACCACCAAAGTTGAGATGTCCATACCTGTAGTGCCATAACCAAGATGTATCTTTCAGTTCTGCCAAAAGACATGCTTGCGGCTCCTTGATTTCCAAAGGGAACAATTTGTTGGCATTCATGGGAACTTGAGCTATAATTCCCTTGCTTGAATCCTTGATTTCACACTCCTTATTCTTCAGAATAATCTCATATCCCTTTTATTGCAATTGTCCAACACTAAACAAATTGCATTTCAGATCATGAACATATAAAACACTAGAGATTGTTTCAGATGTCCTATTTTTGGATTTGATACATATATTTCCTTTCCCCTTTACACTAACTGAGCAGTTATCTCCAAACTTCACCTTTGAATGATAGGATTCATCCAAATAAGAGAATGATGCTTTATTACCACACATGTGATTAATGCATCCCGTGTCTACATACCATACTTGGGGTGCTGATATCTGTTCATGATGTGTAGTCATCAGCAGGGTCTCATCCTCCTCTTTGTCAACAAAGTGAGAACTCTGCTGAGTACCCTTCTCATTGTCTGCTGGCAATTTGGTTTAGCACTTTGACCGGCAGTGTCTAAATTTATGACACCTAAAACATTCAACATTCTTTTTGTTTGCAGTACCTCTTCCCTCTCCATTCTTGGATGACTGAGAGTTGTCCCTGCTGTCAGAATCTCTGGATGTTCTCCATCTACCTCTTCCTCTGCCCCTATAATTGTTATTAGAGGCAGCCCGCTCTTCAGTTGATGCCGCTGAGCCTCTTTTCATCTTCTGTTCATGAACTTTCTAAGAGCTTTGCAATTCATCAAGAGACAATGCATCAATGTCTTTGGATTCCTCAATGGAACACACCACATAATCAAATCTTGAGATAAGAGACCTCAAAATATTCTCCACAACTGCTACATCTTCCATTTTTTTCACCAAGAAATCTCATTTTATTGCATTCACCCTTTCCATGGTCTCAAAATCTCTTAAGGGCTGTAAATATATTCACTCTAGCATTTCTTTGAGGCGATTCACCTAAAATTTTCATTTATAGGGTCTCAAAATCTCTAAAGGGCTGTAATTGATGATCTATTCACTCTAGCATTTCCTTGATACACCCGCCGGAATCCCTCATGGATTCATAAAATCCGGTTGCTAGACCGGCTTTTTCCCTCTCTCCAACTCCTATCTTTATTTTATTACCATAAATCAATTTACACATGTGTATATATCACAAATATATATTACATATATAAATCTATATATTATATATAACTATCCAAATGTGTACATGTACATCAATATGTACATGCCACGCATGGATTCACAAGTTACATATATATTAATATCATATATTAATATTTGGTAATATCATTAATTAAATTACACAATCCAAGTGTATCTTATACACACAAAATTGCGTCACCTTAGCCAATAAATTGTCATCCGGAATATTTTAATTAATATAATATTATTAATATCTTGTATTTAATTTATTCATAATAAATAAATATCACCATATTAATTTACCACTATAACCTTTATAGTCTCGAGATAAACTTTCCTTATTTGGTTATCATCTATAACCATATTTTAATCCGCTAGATGTTCTTATGTGTGTGACCCGATAGGCTTCCGAATATGTTGGCCGTGAGACACAAAGTGCAAATTACGAAAATGCCCTTCATATACTAACGATCACGGGATAGCATCTTGCAACACACCGTGACCCCAATCATCGGAAGAGTCAAATGCAATGACTACTACCTTTCAACCGTGTAACTTACAATCCTATCATTTGTAATAATATCCATACGGTCGTTAGTCGAGTGTCAAAACATCAACGACCGTATCTTATAACTGGATATCATGCTCTCGAAGTAACTCATTTACTCCCACTTTGCAAAGATTCACGAGAGTAAGACATTCCTTATAAGAAGGCCATTTCGGATATTCGATCCCAAAATTGATGTCAAAGCATTACAATTCTTGTCAAAGGATAATTACACAACCCTTGTGATCTTATCCGTTTTTTGCTCTCAAAATCATTCTCTAATACCGCCCACGTTGGGGTGGATTGTCTCTGCACGATGAGCGAGAGATCTATCACCCGCTCTAAAGGCAGAAGACATCTAATACGTGCTAGCCTCATTCATACTATCAATGCCTGTTTAATAGTACATCGGCTAGAGTTCAAACTTGTTAAAGTGATTAGAGATCTCATCAACCATAATCGCCTATCATGGTTTCTCTATCACGATTTAATACTAAGGACATTATGCATAACAATTCATAGTTGGTTCTTTAAAAGAACATATATATGACAACATAAAAGCCAATATATATGTATAAACATAAAGAAATAGTAGAAATGATCCTCCGGTCAGATCAACATATTCCAACATTTCTTGATACTTTCTCTTCATAGATCCCCATATATCCTTTGATAATCCAAGATAATTGCTTGAAATTGATTGTTCTTGGACTTGAGATCAAACTGCTCTGAGCCACATTGATTGGATTTAAGCGAGTTCAACCACTCCTTGCTCAATGAACAAAATTTGTTTAATGTTGTCGGGCCGTGGAACAAAATTTTTTCGTGGATCTTCTCCAATTGCTTTGTTGAGAATATGGCTCCGATACCACTGATAACTTTTTATGGAAGAGATAGTTTTTGAGAAAATTAATGATTTCATTGATTGAACAACTACCACTAAGCCACTATTAGGTGTAGTGCCCGAAAGACAATTATTTAATTGGTTTTATGACAGAATTAATAATTCATCTTATTATATGCATGATGTATGCTTATAATTAAGACACTACTGAAAATCCTAAGTACCTCGTTTATGTAATCACATAACTCAGTGTATGGTTATACACAAGAGGATTGAGTTAGTGAGATGTACTTAAAATTAACTTAGTCCGTAGCGTTTATTAATCTAAGTATGGGTCTCAAGATTAATTTGCTAATAATGCGCCCAGAACACTTTAGGTGTGACAGTCTTATCCGAACTGTCGGTAATGGGGTACCTAGTGAGGCATTTATATATGATGATAATCATATAGGGCTTGACCGATTTGATTTGAGTTCTCGATATAATTCCGTGATCGAGAAGTCTTATCGAATCACAAGATGATCATATATGGATTAATCTCAATCATGACGTGATCAGGCATTTAACGCTTAGACTAGGGTAGAGTTTGATGTGTTAGTAAGGATCAACCCGTAGTATGTGGTCCAACACTTCTCGTTGGCTATTTTAGGATGAGTGAGTAGTCTGTGCTATCACAGATATGGAATCCATTCCTTCCCTCGGGATGTAGACAGACAATTCCCTTATTTGTTAATCCTAGAAACTGATCGATCTGCGGAGTTCATATTATATTAGTTATGAGCTAATTGATCACTAGGGGGTTAATGGTAAATAAGGATAAGAGGTTTCGAGAAGGGTTTACGGAGATATCCCGAATCGAAACGAACAATCTATGGAGGATTTATCAGTATGTAATGATTATATCGGTGGACGCTGACGCTTATCACTCATGGTTGAGTGTAAGTTATCTATATTCGGCAGAGTTCAGTTTCGGGTTTATGGTGGTGTAATCCCGGAATTAATAGATTGAATATAATTGTTCGGTCCGACGAATAATTTTATTTAATTTATTGTAGTTACTGAATATGGGTGTAAGTGCGACGCGTTTCATTACATAGCATGTGTTTTCTCGTTATTTTCACCTCAATTAATATTAAATAGTTGGATAGGACTATTTAATAGATATGTGGATTAATTGTTTAGTTGGACTAAATAATTAAATACATGAAAAAGATATTTTTTAGTGATTTCTCATTAAATGTGTCAAAAATGCGTGTGGACCTATTTATCTAGGGTTTGGGGCGCATTTTGTGAGTATTAAATAATTAGAAAGAAATTAGTTTTATTGGATAATAATTTGATATATGATTTAATTATTTATTTGTTAAATGATAAATCATGGAATATTGGATAATATATTTATTTATCCTAATTTGTTTGGGATATATATTATATTTATCTTTTATTTAAAATAAAGATTAATCTAATAATTATCTCTTAATTATTAAATCCTTAGAGGACAAGGATTACTCTCATATATAAAGAGAGTTCTCTCAAACCTATTGACACAAGTAATTTTCGAATTATTGAGTAGTATTATGGCTTTGATATTTCGGCCAAATACTATGGGTTCGAGTTTTAGAAAACTTCGGGTTTTCTAAGGTAGCATGTCGATGAGGTCCGGCGGCTTGAAACACCATCCACCTGGTGGTGCTTGGAGACACACGTTGGAAGAATTTGGCTTCTCAAATAGGCTCTCAACTAGCTCGGATTGGATTGACCTTGTTTTTGGCGTTTTGCACCATAAAAAGGTTGGTAATCTAACCCCATCATAGGTTAGATCTATTATTTATGTATTTTGGTTGACTGGATCTAGATCTTGTATTTTTCGCTGCATAATCGGGTGGATCTATGATCCATCCGACGATATTACATCTTGTAGCCACTTCTTATAAATATGGAAACATTGGATCATGGCTTAAAACTAGAAATAACTACTCTAATAATGGAGATCATATTGAAAATGAGAAATAACATAACTGACATAGCCTTAAGTAATAAAAACATAATAATTAAAAACATTCTTCTAACAGTAACATAAAATATGCAAGATGTAAGATCACGTTTACTTCCTTAACTTTCTTACTACTTAACAAAAGTTATAATTCAACATACTGCAAGTAGGATTAATCACAAATTTACCTGATGAAACAATATATATATATATATATATATATATATATATATATATATATATATATATATATGTTCAAAGGGTTCCTCAAAAAAAATATATGGTCAAAGGGGAAGTTTGCCACGATATCTATCTTACAAATGAAATGTTCACATGATCCGATAATTAATTTGTATGATGTGATGTCATTAACAAAGTGGCAAAGAAGACTTCTATGATATATGACTAGTAAATGAAGTCATACCTAATTATCTCATTAAAAAATAAAACAAATAATTAAACTATTACTCCCTCCTCTGAAATAATTGAGAGAGTTTTCAAAAACATAAATATTAACGATGTGAGTTAATATTTTAATTTTAATGCTAAAATAATTAAAACCTTGAGTCTATAATTAATGCAATATTATATTTATTGTCTCACTCATTAATAAGTAAAAATTAATGTAGGAAAAACATAATAAATACTATATTGTAAAAATGCAACTGCCTCAGTTATTTTGAAACATATCTTTTTGACAACTGCCTTTGAAAATGCGACTGCCGCAGTTATTTTAGAACATATATTTTTGATAATTGTCTCAGTTATTTCGTAGAAGTACAATAAAAGATTTCCTAAAATAATGAACACGTTAAAAAGCTGTTCATGTGCAATATTCCTCTACAAAATAAGCTTGATAATCTTCGATTACCTTCACTGAAAATGAAAGAAAAAGACACCAAAAAAGATATACTCCATCCATTCCGAATTATCTGAGGCAGTTATCAAAATCATACATATTAAGAAAGTAGGTTAATGCATTGACTTTAAAATGAAATGACTAAAAAGTCTTTAGATATAATTAATGTGACATTGTTTTATATCTACTCTTATTGCAATAAATAAGGGTAAAAGCGAGGAAAATAAAAGATTAATATTGCAGATTGGAAATGAAGCGCTTCAAATAATATGGAACAAATTATTTTGATAACTACCTCAGATAAATTAGAAACGGAGAGAGTATATTTCATAATCCAATTAATACATATACAAGACAAAAACTTAGCCTAACCTTAATAGAGGCAACATATAGGGACTAGGGAGTATAATTTTTGACTTTTAATTTAAATATATATATATAAGTATATATTTCTTATTCAAAATAATACTCCCCAACTTGATTCATACAAATGGGATATACCATAAATACATAAACATCATAATCAATAAGTTGTTTTTTCTATAAAAAAAAAAAAAAAAAAGGTGTATTAGAGGGACAAAACCTTTGGAGTTTGGACATATCCTTGGCT